>CM026394.1:37774373-37831928 GCA_014843695.1 Archivesica marissinica
GGGGCAACATGTATACTACTGGGCCATGCTATATGTATTTGTATACTACTGGGCCATGCTATATGTATTTGTATACTACTGGGCCATGCTATATGTATTTATACACAATTGTTGACGGGGCAACATGTATACTACTGGGCCATGCTATATGTATTTATACACAATTGTTGACGGGGCAACATGTATACTACTGGGCCATGCTATATGTATTTATACACAATTGTTGACGGGGCAACATGTATACTACTGGGCCATGCTATATGTATTTGTACACAATTGTTGACGGGGCAACATGTATACTACTGGGCCATGCTATATGTATTTGTACACAATTGTTGACGGGGCAACATGTATACTACTGGGCCATGCTATATGTATTTGTATACTACTGGGCCATGCTATATGTATTTATACACAATTGTTGACGGGGCAACATGTATACTACTGGGCCATGCTATATGTATTTATACACAATTGTTGACGGGGCAACATGTATACTACTGGGCCATGCTATATGTATTTGTACACAATTGTTGACGGGGCAACATGTATACTACTGGGCCATGCTAATATACTACTGGGCCATGCTATATGTATTTGTACACAATTGTTGACGGGGCAACATGTATACTACTGGGCCATGCTATATGTATTTGTACACAATTGTTGACGGGGCAACATGTATACTACTGGGCCATGCTATATGTATTTGTACACAATTGTTGACGGGGCAACATGTATACTACTGGGCCATGCTATATGTATTTGTACACAATTGTTGACGGGGCAACATGTATACTACTGGGCCATGCTATATGTATTTGTACACAATTGTTGACGGGGCAACATGTATACTACTGGGCCATGCTATATGTATTTGTACACAATTGTTGACGGGGCAACATGTATACTACTGGGCCATGCTATATGTATTTGTACACAATTGTTGACGGGGCAACATGTATACTACTGGGCCATGCTATATGTATTTGTACACAATTGTTGACGGGGCAACATGTATACTACTGGGCCATGCTATATGTATTTGTACACAATTGTTGACGGGGCAACATGTATACTACTGGGCCATGCTATATGTATTTGTACACAATTGTTGACGGGGCAACATGTATACTACTGGGCCATGCTATATGTATTTGTACACAATTGTTGACGGGCAACATGTATACTACTGGGCCATGCTATATGTATTTGTACACAATTGTTGACGGGGCAACATGTATACTACTGGGCCATGCTATATGTATTTGTACACAATTGTTGACGGGGCAACATGTATACTACTGGGCCATGCTATATGTATTTGTACACAATTGTTGACGGGGCAACATGTATACTACTGGGCCATGCTATATGTATTTGTACACAATTGTTGACGGGGCAACATGTAGCTGCTACATGTATACTACTGGGCCATGCTATATGTATTTGTACACAATTGTTGACGGGGCAACATGTATACTACTGGGCCATGCTATATGTATTTATACACAATTGTTGACGGGGCAACATGTATACTACTGGGCCATGCTATATGTATTTGTACACAATTGTTGACGGGGCAACATGTATACTACTGGGCCATGCTATATGTATTTATACACAATTGTTGACGGGGCAACATGTATACTACTGGGCCATGCTATATGTATTTGTACACAATTGTTGACGGGGCAACATGTATACTACTGGGCCATGCTATATGTATTTGTACACAATTGTTGACGGGGCAACATGTATACTACTGGGCCATGCTATATGTATTTGTATACTACTGGGCCATGCTATATGTATTTATACACAATTGTTGACGGGGCAACATGCATACTACTGGGCCATGCTATATGTATTTATACACAATTGTTGACGGGGCAACATGTATACTACTGGGCCATGCTATATGTATTTGTACACAATTGTTGACGGGGCAACATGTATACTACTGGGCCATGCTAATTGTATACTACTGGGCCATGCTATATGTATTTATACACAATTGTTGACGGGGCAACATGTATACTACTGGGCCATGCTATATGTATTTGTACACAATTGTTGACGGGGCAACATGTATACTACTGGGCCATGCTATATGTATTTGTACACAATTGTTGACGGGGCAACATGTATACTACTGGGCCATGCTATATGTATTTGTACACAATTGTTGACGGGGCAACATGTATACTACTGGGCCATGCTATATGTATTTATACACAATTGTTGACGGGGCAACATGTATACTACTGGGCCATGCTATATGTATTTGTACACAATTGTTGACGGGGCAACATGTATACTACTGGGCCATGCTATATGTATTTGTACACAATTGTTGACGGGGCAACATGTATACTACTGGGCCATGCTATATGTATTTGTACACAATTGTTGACGGGGCAACATGTATACTACTGGGCCATGCTATATGTATTTGTACACAATTGTTGACGGGGCAACATGTATACTACTGGGCCATGCTATATGTATTTATACACAATTGTTGACGGGGCAACATGTATACTACTGGGCCATGCTATATGTATTTGTACACAATTGTTGACGGGGCAACATGTATACTACTGGGCCATGCTATATGTATTTGTACACAATTGTTGACGGGGCAACATGTATACTACTGGGCCATGCTATATGTATTTGTACACAATTGTTGACGGGGCAACATGTATACTACTGGGCCATGCTATATGTATTTGTACACAATTGTTGACGGGGCAACATGTATACTACTGGGCCATGCTATATGTATTTGTACACAATTGTTGACGGGGCAACATAGCTGTATACTACTGGGCCATGCTATATGTATTTATACACAATTGTTGACGGGGCAACATGTATACTACTGGGCCATGCTATATGTATTTATACACAATTGTTGACGGGGCAACATGTATACTACTGGGCCATGCTATATGTATTTATACACAATTGTTGACGGGGCAACATGTATACTACTGGGCCATGCTATATGTATTTGTACACAATCGTTGACGGGGCAACATGTATACTACTGGGCTGTATACTACTGGGCCATGCTACATGTATACTACTGGGTCATGCTATATGTATTTGAACACAATTGTTGACGGGGCAACATGTATACTACTGGGCCATGCTATATGTATTTGTACACAATCGTTGACGGGGCAACATGTATACTACTGGGCCATGCTACATGTATTTGTATACTACTGGGCCATGCTATATGTATTTATACACAATTGTTGACGGGGCAACATGCATACTACTGGGCCATGCTATATGTATTTATACACAATTGTTGACGGGGCAACATGTATACTACTGGGCCATGCTATATGTATTTATACACAATTGTTGACGGGGCAACATGTATACTACTGGGCCATGCTATATGTATTTATACACAATTGTTGACGGGGCAACATGTATACTACTGGGCCATGCTATATGTATTTATACACAATTGTTGACGGGGCAACATGTATACTACTGGGCCATGCTATATGTATTTGTACACAATTGTTGACGGGGCAACATGTATACTACTGGGCCATGCTATATGTATTTGTACACAATTGTTGACGGGGCAACATGTATACTACTGGGCCATGCTATATGTATTTGTACACAATTGTTGACGGGGCAACATGTATACTACTGGGCCATGCTATATGTATTTGATACACAATGTTGACGGGGCACATGATACTACTGGCCATGCTTATGTTATACACAATTGTTGACGGGGCAACATGTATACTACTGGGCCATGCTCATGCTATATGTATTTGTACACAATTGTTGACGGGGCAACATGTATACTACTGGGCCATGCTATATGTATTTGTACACAATTGTTGACGGGGCAACATGTATACTACTGGGCCATGCTAATGTATACTACTGGGCCATGCTATATGTATTTGTACACAATTGTTGACGGGCAACATGTATACTACTGGGCCATGCTATATGTATTTGTACACAATTGTTGACTGGGCAACATGTATACTACTGGGCCATGCTATATGTATTTGTACACAATTGTTGACGGGCAACATGTATACTACTGGGCCATGCTATATGTATTTGTACACAATTGTTGACGGGGCAACATGTATACTACTGGGCCATGCTATATGTATTTGTACACAATTGTTGACGGGGCAACATGTATACTACTGGGCCATGCTATATGTATTTGTACACAATTGTTGACGGGGCAACATGTATACTACTGGGCCATGCTATATGTATTTGTACACAATTGTTGACGGGGCAACATGTATACTACTGGGCCATGCTATATGTATTTGTACACAATTGTTGACGGGGCAACATGATACTACTGGGCCATGCTACATGTATACTACTGGGCCATGCTATATGTATTTGTACACAATTGTTGACGGGGCAACATGTATACTACTGGGCCATGCTATATGTATTTATACACAATTGTTGACGGGGCAACATGTATACTACTGGGCCATGCTATATGTATTTATACACAATTGTTGACGGGGCAACATGTATACTACTGGGCCATGCTATATGTATTTGTACACAATTGTTGACGGGGCAACATGTATACTACTGGGCCATGCTACATGTATATATGATGTATACTACGGGCCATGCTATATGTATTTATACACAATTGTTGACGGGGCAACATGTATACTACTGGGCCATGCTAATATGTATACTACTGGGCCATGCTATATGTATTTATACACAATTGTTGACGGGCAACATGCATACTACTGGGCCATGCTATATGTATTTATACACAATTGTTGACGGGGCAACATGTATACTACTGGGCCATGCTATATGTATTTATACACAATTGTTGACGGGGCAACATGTATACTACTGGGCCATGCTATATGTATTTATACACAATTGTTGACGGGGCAACATGTATACTACTGGGCCATGCTATATGTATTTGTACACAATTGTTGACGTGTATACTACTGGGCCATGCTATATGTATTTGTACACAATTGTTGACGGGGCAACATGTATACTACTGGGCCATGCTATATGTATTTGTACACAATTGTTGACGGGGCAACATGTATACTACTGGGCCATGCTATATGTATTTGTACACAATTGTTGACGGGGCAACATGTATACTACTGGGCCATGCTATATGTATTTATACACAATTGTTGACGGGGCAACATGCATACTACTGGGCCATGCTATATGTATTTGTACACAATTGTTGACGGGGCAACATGTATACTACTGGGCCATGCTATATGTATTTGTACACAATTGTTGACGGGGCAACATGTATACTACTGGGCCATGCTATATGTATTTGTACACAATTGTTGACGGGGCAACATGTATACTACTGGGCCATGCTACATGTATATGCTAATGTATTTGTATACTACTGGGCCATGCTATATGTATTTATACACAATTGTTGACGGGGCAACATGTATACTACTGGGCCATGCTATATGTATTTATACACAATTGTTGACGGGGCAACATGTATACTACTGGGCCATGCTATATGTATTTGTACACAATTGTTGACGGGGCAACATGTATACTACTGGGCCATGCTATGATCATGCTATATGTATTTATACACAATTGTTGACGGGGCAACATGTATACTACTGGGCCATGCTATATGTATTTATACACAATTGTTGACGGGGCAACATGTATACTACTGGGCCATGCTATATGTATTTATACACAATTGTTGACGGGGCAACATGCATACTACTGGGCCATGCTATATGTATTTGTACACAATTGTTGACGGGGCAACATGTATACTACTGGGCCATGCTATATGTATTTGTACACAATTGTTGACGGGGCAACATGTATACTACTGGGCCATGCTATATGTATTTGTACACAATTGTTGACGGGGCAACATGTATACTACTGGGCCATGCTATATGTATTTGTATACTACTGGGCCATGCTATATGTATTTATACACAATTGTTGACGGGGCAACATGCATACTACTGGGCCATGCTTTATGTATTTATACACAATTGTTGACGGGGCAACATGTATACTACTGGGCCATGCTGTCATGCTATATGTATTTGTACACAATTGTTGACGGGGCAACATGTATACTACTGGGCCATGCTATATGTATTTGTACACAATTGTTGACGGGGCAACATGTATACTACTGGGCCATGCTATATGTATTTGAACTAAAATTGTATACCTATGTATTTATACACAATTGTTGACGGGGCAACATGTATACTACTGGGCCATGCTATATGTATTTATACACAATTGTTGACGGGGCAACATGTTACTACTGGGCCATGCTTATGTTTACAATTGTGACGGGGCAACATGTATACTACTGGGCCATGCTATATGTATTTTACACAATTGTTATTTATACACAATTGTTGACGGGGCAACATGTATACTACTGGGCCATGCTATATGTATTTGTACACAATTGTTGACGGGGCAACATGTATACTACTGGGCCATGCTATATGTATTTATACACAATTGTTGACGGGGCAACATGTATACTACTGGGCCATGCTATATGTATTTATACACAATTGTTGACGGGGCAACATGTATACTACTGGGCCATGCTATATGTATTTGTACACAATTGTTGACGGGGCAACATGTATACTACTGGGCCATGCTATATGTATTTGTACACAATTGTTGACGGGGCAACATGTATACTACTGGGCCATGCTATATGTATTTGTACACAATTGTTGACGGGGCAACATGTATACTACTGGGCCATGCTATATGTATTTGTACACAATTGTTGACGGGGCAACATGTATACTACTGGGCCATGCTACATGTATACTACTGGGCCATGCTATATGTATTTATACACAATTGTTGACGGGGCAACATGCATACTACTGGGCCATGCTATATGTATTTGTACACAATTGTTGACGGGGCAACATGTATACTACTGGGCCATGCTATATGTATTTATACACAATTGTTGACGGGGCAACATGTATACTACTGGGCCATGCTATATGTATTTGTACACAATCGTTGACGGGGCAACATGTATACTACTGGGCCATGCTACATGTATACTACTGGGCCATGCTATATGTATTTGTATACTACTGGGCCATGCTATATGTATTTATACACAATTGTTGACGGGCAACATGTATACTACTGGGCCATGCTATATGTATTTGTATACTACTGGGCCATGCTATATGTATTTATACACAATTGTTGACGGGGCAACATGCATACTACTGGGCCATGCTATATGTATTTATACACAATTGTTGACGGGGCAACATGTATACTACTGGGCCATGCTATATGTATTTGTACACAATTGTTGACGGGGCAACATGTATACTACTGGGCCATGCTATATGTATTTGTACACAATTGTTGACGGGGCAACATGTATACTACTGGGCCATGCTATATGTATTTGTACACAATTGTTGACGGGGCAACATGTATACTACTGGGCCATGCTATATGTATTTGTACACAATTGTTGACGGGGCAACATGTATACTACTGGGCCATGCTATATGTATTTGTACACAATTGTTGACGGGGCAACATGTATACTACTGGGCCATGCTATATGTATTTGTACACAATTGTTGACGGGGCAACATGTATACTACTGGGCCATGCTATATGTATTTGTATACTACTGGGCCATGCTATATGTATTTATACACAATTGTTGACGGGGCAACATGCATACTACTGGGCCATGCTATATGTATTTGTACACAATTGTTGACGGGGCAACATGTATACTACTGGGCCATGCTATATGTATTTGTACACAATGTTGACTGTTACTACTGGGCCATGCTATATGTATTTGTACACAATTGTTGACGGGGCAACATGTATACTACTGGGCCATGCTATATGTATTTGTACACAATTGTTGACGGGGCAACATGTATACTACTGGGCCATGCTATATGTATTTATACACAATTGTTGACGGGGCAACATGTATACTACTGGGCCATGCTATATGTATTTGTACACAATTGTTGACGGGGCAACATGTATACTACTGGGCCATGCTATATGTATTTGTACACAATTGTTGACGGGGCAACATGTATACTACTGGGCCATGCTACATGTATACTACTGGGCCATGCTATATGTATTTGAACACAATTGTTGACGGGGCAACATGTATACTACTGGGCCATGCTATATGTATTTGTACACAATCGTTGACGGGGCAACATGTATACTACTGGGCCATGCTACATGTATTTGTATACTACTGGGCCATGCTATATGTATTTATACACAATTGTTGACGGGGCAACATGCATACTACTGGGCCATGCTATATGTATTTATACACAATTGTTGACGGGGCAACATGTATACTACTGGGCCATGCTATATGTATTTATACACAATTGTTGACGGGGCAACATGTATACTACTGGGCCATGCTATATGTATTTATACACAATTGTTGACGGGGCAACATGTATACTACTGGGCCATGCTATATGTATTTGTACACAATTGTTGACGGGGCAACATGTATACTACTGGGCCATGCTATATGTATTTTACACAATTGAGGCAACATGATACTACTGGGCCATGCTATATGTATTTGTACACAATTGTTGACGGGGCAACATGTATACTACTGGGCCATGCTATATGTATTTGTACACAATTGTTGACGGGGCAACATGTATACTACTGGGCCATGCTATATGTATTTATACACAATTGTTGACGGGGCAACATGTATACTACTGGGCCATGCTATATGTATTTGTACACAATTGTTGACGGGGCAACATGTATACTACTGGGCCATGCTATATGTATTTGTACACAATTGTTGACGGGGCAACATGTATACTACTGGGCCATGCTATATGTATTTGTACACAATTGTTGACGGGGCAACATGTATACTACTGGGCCATGCTATATGTATTTGTACACAATTGTTGACGGGGCAACATGTATACTACTGGGCCATGCTATATGTATTTGTATACTACTGGGCCATGCTATATGTATTTATACACAATTGTTGACGGGGCAACATGCATACTACTGGGCCATGCTATATGTATTTGTACACAATTGTTGACGGGGCAACATGTATACTACTGGGCCATGCTATATGTATTTGTACACAATTGTTGACGGGGCAACATGTATACTACTGGGCCATGCTATATGTATTTGTATACTACTGGGCCATGCTATATGTATTTATACACAATTGTTGACGGGGCAACATGTATACTACTGGGCCATGCTATATGTATTATACACAATTGTTGACGGGCAACATGCATACTACTGGGCCATGCTATATGTATTTATACACAATTGTTGACGGGGCAACATGCATACTACTGGGCCATGCTATATGTATTTGTACACAATTGTTGACGGGGCAACATGTATACTACTGGGCCATGCTATATGTATTTGTACACAATTGTTGACGGGGCAACATGTATACTACTGGGCCATGCTATATGTATTTGTACACAATTGTTGACGGGGCAACATGTATACTACTGGGCCATGCTATATGTATTTGTACACAATCGTTGACGGGGCAACATGTATACTACTGGGCCATGCTACTGTATACTACTGGGCCATGCTATATGTATTTGTACACAATCGTTGACGGGGCAACATGTATACTACTGGGCCATGCTATATGTAGTTTGAACACAATTGTTGACGGAGTTTAGCAATCAATCTCTATTTTCATAAAAAATCGTGCAAAAGTTTTATGGAATATTGCGGGTTTATAGTGTCCATTGGGGTTAAAGTTTGTGGAGGACGAAAGAGATTCATTATTTACATTAATTATTCTTTTCAATAACGCAAAGAAAATATGACGGAAACAATGTAAATAGATCTTTGGAACTGTATAACGCTCCTTTTCTCACGCAACGAATGCTGCCCAACACTGCTAATGCCCGTATCTTCGTGTGCGCATATCATTAGTTGGGAACCTTCATAGGAAATTGTATGCAATCGGGGCACATGCTTTCATCGAAGAAAATGCAATAGTGATGTAAATATTTATAATTGTACTGCTTTATAATAGTTCCATGCATAGCATTAGTTGGAAATCCTCGTACAAGTATGTAGACAATCGGGGCATATGCGTTTGTAATGTTTGCGATGTAAATATCGAGGTGAAGCCCGCAGAAGCCAAAGGGTGGACAAACCTACGACAATGCCATAATCAACACGTCTCCACAGTATGGGGCGAGCGAGACAATAATGAGGGACCTTGTTTGTTTTTCTATTACCTCCCTTGGTAGATAAAAGTCTGATTTATCCCTAAATGTATAGCAGTCCTTTCAGTTGGAATCCTTTGGTTATTACAGTTGCTCCCTAACCAGATGTTAAGTTATGATAAATGTTATTTATCCAAATCATGTTAATTAACTGATGAACAAATGTTACAGATTGTTTACCCATTGGATATAATGTAGGGTATCTGTCGAGATATAGTAACATAATTATAAAATGAGAAAGTGGAAGATGTTAGATAGCATGTTATGCAAATGGAACAACGATAAAAACAGAGGAAACAACTTGAAGAGGACCTACATACTGTTGGAGAGTATTCAGGGACAGTAACTTACCGATGTCTCTCGTAGCATATAAAACAAAAGTACATACATAGTTTTTTATCCTTTAATTGAACACCAAGAACACGATATTTCTAACATGTCTATTTATAGTACAGTCAGATTGTAGTTATAATCTACTCCGCATAGTCCGATTGTTACGGCAGTTACGTTCAGCGACCAGTCTACGCTGTATCTAGGCTCTGTGGCATCAACTAATACAAACAACTCTCGCGAGGTAAATTTAAACACATATCACCGTTCAATAATTTATCTCTGATCAAAGTCATACTGTAATGTTAGTTACAAGAATAGCACATATTTATTTTAATGTAATGCAAGTCTCTAATTTATGACTTTTGTTCCTCTGCCAAACGTTCAGCCTTGGCCAGCACCTCTTCAATATTTCCTACCATGTAGAATGCAATTTCGGGTACGTGATCCATTTCGCCTAAAAATTAAAAAAAAAGTTTTTATCAAGTTATCTCGTCTACCAATAAACTACTCCAACTCGGTATAAACATTACTCTAAAACAGCAAGATCAAATGGGTGTCAGTCACTATGGTGTACTGTACGAAAGATACACGTGTTTTTATTCTAGTTATTAGGAAATTACAACCAATGGACTCGCTCGACGACAAATCAAGTCCCAAATAGTCTAGTTTACCGTTTACAGCTGGGAAATCTACCAAAATACTGCGGGAGTATCAGTTCACGCCACCTAAAAAATCTTTTCTGAATAGCTTAGACAAAATCTGATATTTATTCTTCCAAGTATTGACCCAAAACAAATCCCTTGCAAGGAAGATTAACAACACTGCAGTGATAACTAAGTTGAGAAACAAACTGAGATAGTCAAATAATTTCTGAACAACTTTATGCTAATCAGATATCGCGAACAAGTCCGGTAATGTCCGTTTATGTCAAGAGTCCAAATTTATATCATTTCATTGGATAACGGTATAATTCGAACACTGCCGTGAAGGTACCTCATTGTAACACCGATACGTCACGAACGACGCATCGCTACCATTCATGTGTTGTTCACGTGCCTACTATTACCATTTGACCCACAATGCACTTGCATTGTTTGTTAGCATCCCGCCTCTATAGCGCAGTGCGACCGATCTCCCTTTACATCTTGTTATTTATTAGTTCCTTTTAACATGATGGTTAGTCATAGACTATTTGAATCTTTACCCGTGTTTAGCATTAAGGAAATTAAACCAATAAACTTAACATGTATGCGATAACTTTTAAATGACAATCTACATCAATGTGAGTAAATAATCACATTCCAATGACCTCATCACTTACAGTAAATTCATACGCAATTCTTGTGTGTATATAGGGTGGCATAATTCGTAAAGTGCATCAAAAGCATAAATAAGGTGGGAAAATAAAGTTACAATTTCCATAGAGTGAAATGCGTGCAAAGAACTTTGCACTTTGCACACATCTCCAGACCGTTTGCATGCATCTTCAGACCTTAGGTGGGATTTCCTTATCTGCAACTCTTGGAGGTGCTAGACTCACTTTATCTTGGGACCTTGTAAGCCACAAAATAGAGTCGGTGAGTGCTCTGACCTGGACATACACGACATGTTAAAACCACACAAAATCTTACCAGCCAAGATTTTCTGGAATCCTACGATTGTTTCTTTGAGAGGTACATATTTGCCCTCGGATCCTGTGAATACTTCTGCTACCTGGAAGGGCTGCGACAGGAATCTCTGCATCTTACGTGCCCGCGCCACAGTCAGTTTGTCCTCTTCAGACAATTCATCCATACCGAGGATAGCAATAATGTCCTGTAGGGATTTGTAGTCCTGAAATGTACGATTAACCAATGAAAACAAGATTCAAGTACAGGGTTGTGCAGATGTCCAGATACATTAATTAACCAAAGATTCAAGTACAGTGTTGTGCAGATGTCCAGATACATTAATTAACCAATGATTCAAGTACAGTGTTGTGCAGATGTCCAGATACATTAATTAACCAATGATTCAAGTACAGTGTTGTGCATATGTCCAGATACATTAATTAACCAATGATTCAAGTACAGTGTTGTGCAGATGTCCAGATACATTAATTAACCAATGATTCAAGTACAGTGTGCATATGTCCAGATACATTAATTAACCAATGATTCAAGTACAGTGTTGTGCATATGTCCAGATACATTAATTAACCAATGATTCAAGTACAGTGTTGTGCATATGTCCAGATACATTAATTAACCAATGATTCAAGTACAGTGTTGTGCAGATGTCCAGATACATTAATTAACCAATGATTCAAGTACAGTGTTGTGCATATGTCCAGATACATTAATTAACCAATGATTCAAGTACAGTGTTGTGCATATGTCCAGATACATTAATTAACCAATGATTCAAGTACAGTGTTGTGCATATGTCCAGATACATTAATTAACCAATGATTCAAGTACAGTGTTGTGCATATGTCCAGATACATTAATTAACCAATGATTCAAGTACAGTGTTGTGCATATGTCCAGATACATTAATTAACCAATGATTCAAGTACAGTGTTGTGCATATGTCCAGATACATTAATTAACCAATGATTCAAGTACAGGGTTGTGCATATGTCCAGATACATTAATTAACCAATGATTCAAGTACAGTGTTGTGCATATGTCCAGATACATTAATTAACCAATGATTCAAGTACAGTGTTGTGCATATGTCCAGATACATTAATTAACCAATGATTCAAGTACAGTGTTGGGCATATGTCCAGATACATTAATTAACCAAAGATTCAAGTACAGTGTTGTGCATATGGCCAGATACATTAATTAACCAAAGATTCAAGTACAGTGTTGTGCATATGTCCAGATACATTAACCCATGAAAGCAAGTTTCAAGCTTAGTGTGGCATGTTCTATAACTGTATATAACCATATTTTGCTAAAAGTAAAAACATGTGGATGGACTTAATTCATCAAGGAATAATAATAAATTGTTTTTACTCATTATGGACTACATTGGGCAATGTATCTGGAATTTTCTTTCAAAGCTTTCCACTATACAATCTAGTAAATGTTGATCTCCAGTAAAGAAATGCAAACTCGTTTATTAATTAGAAATGGTGTTTAGATGGGATCGACGTTCATATAATCGTTATCTAGTTTTATTTGTATCATATATAGTTTGCTTAACGGTTTGTGTTATCAGAGTGTATGCCTCGTTGTATATATTGTAAATGTGTTATTCCTCCTATTGACATACTTATGTAAAAAAATGAAGCTATCCGATAACGCAGTGGTTAGCGCTCTCGATTATCACCAATGCAACCCGGGTTCGATCCTTGGACCGGGAAGTATGCGAGATGATACGGTGGTCTCCAGAACGGTGAGGTGGGTTTTCTCCGGGTACTCCCCGTTTTCCTCGCAGACGAATGACCACATGTACGCTTTCATTCGCGCCAACGAGAGTGATTAATATTTTTTGGCGCGAATGAAAGCGTACAAGTTGTTAAAACTTGCTTCGCAATCGTAAAATAAATAGTTTAAACTTTTAAAGAAACTAAATGCTTATGGGGGAAGCCATGATAAAGAGCGTGCTTCGGGTGTGAGAGGCGCAGGTAGCAATTATGTTCTTTGGCTGGGCGCTTAAAAATTCCACATTGCCGTTTCTATCCATAATGATGAGGGATTCCATCAATTAAACAAATATTTTTTTAAAAACTTGTTTCGCAATAGGGCCGACATCAATTTGTATAAATCAAACTAGTTGCGGGGCTATGGCTACTAGGATGTGTTAGATATTGACACAAACTAAACACTTATAGAATGGACAATTACAGCACAGTTTATGTCAATAGTTTAGTTACGCCTTATGACAAACACAAGTGTAACTCCGGGCACAAGCTAGACCCAATATTGAGTCATCTAATGGTATTATTTAATAACTTAGGGTTAAAATACACAATATCACAATTAAATATATTTGAATAGAAGGAGTGGTTTATAAAAAATATTTTTTTAGGGTCGACTACCTCGCCCATGTCGCCCTCTAAAATGAGTATTATATTTTTTCGATAGTGTCGATGATAAACTATTTACCTTTAAATCGAGTCACTTAATTTTGCGATCAAAACGAACCCAAGTTCAAACCCATTTGCAGAGAACGTGCTGCTTCTGCAGTGCTAAATAATACTCTTTCAAGACGCACTAAATATTGATCAAAGTACAACAAATGTAAAGTAGCGACGTAATTTCTTATGGTCGACAGTGTACACACCTGTAAAACTTTCTGTACGTCACGAGCCACACCATAATGTACATCTCCGACAACGTTGCGGTCCAGGATACGAGAGGTAGAGTCGAGGGGATCCACAGCGGGATAGATACCCAACTCGGCAATACCACGAGACAACACGGTGGTGGCGTCCAAATGAGCGAAGGTTGTGGCAGGGGCAGGATCAGTCAAATCGTCAGCTGGCACATAGATGGCCTGCAATAATAAATGTATGTTGCTTAGTTTGAACAAAACCTTCATTCTACTTTATTTGCTGCACAGACAGTCAAAAGAATGAACGAATTAATACAAGTTCTAGATTAGGCCAAAAATTAAAATACCCGTGTTCACGGTTTCCTGGACGACCTGTTGTGTTACACACCGACCTTGGAATTTTTTAATATGAAATTTTGAAGAAAAACAAATTAAAAATTTTGTTTTTCACATTTTTTTGTGGCCAAAAGTATGGTCAAAACACAAAATGGCCTACCAACTATTTATTTGTTTCATGAAACATTAACCACAGGTTGTTTTTTTTGGGTCGTACTATACCAACTATTTATTTGTTTCGTGAAACATTAACCACAGGTTGTTTTTTTGGGTCGTACTATAGAATTAAATATTAATTTATTACTTTTTACAAGAAATTCTACCCATTAAGTTCAGCTGCTTAACTCTTTCACTGACAATGTCGCATAAAAACGACAAGAACCCGATCAGACGGAACACGACGTCTTATTAAGCTATATGTTCATTGCTCTTCAGACAGTGGAGCTGAAGTACCTGTCCGAATAGCAAACAACATAGATCCTGATCAGACGCTACATTACGCCACGGCTGATCTGGATCTATGTTGTTTGCATATGCTCTGAATTTATTCGGCTTTGAAAAAAAAAGTTAAATGTCTGCAACTTTATTCAATAAAATACAATGGTTGGCAGCCCATTTAGACATTTCAGGATATGAGGATGTATAGGATTGGTGAAGATTACCTGTACTGATGTGATAGATCCCTTCTTTGTTGTTGTAATTCTTTCCTGCATAGTACCCATGTCAGTGGCCAGGGTTGGTTGGTAACCTACAGCCGATGGAATACGACCCAACAACGCAGATACCTGAACAACACACGATACAACATCGTTAATGGTTATAAACAACCGTTCTCACCCCCAATACTTATTTTATTATTTTTCAATTTGCTAGAGCGATCGTCTTTCTATTTAGTCATACAAACAGTTTGGATCCGAGCATGCAGGCACTTTGCAGTTTATGATCCGAGCATTGTTTCGCGCACAGACTGGATACCTTGATTGCAAAATCAACAGAACAAAATGAGCTCCAACTCAACCACGTGGAAATAGTTGGCAAGAGTAATTAGTGGCGGTTTTTCACAGATTTATTATTAATATAGATATTAAATCGCAATAGTATATGTTTTTTTCAATTCCATTTTAACAGAGTGAAGAACTGTCCATGCTGTGTAAATAGTTTGTCCATTCTATAAAACTGTCAACAGCTTTCGCATAAAAAAATGCCTGGGTTAATACTGTAATCGTCATGTATAAGACGCACTTTTTCCCCTCCAAAATAGTATCCAAAAGTCTGCTGCGTCGTACACTCCAGTTTAGAACTAAATTCCATTATTTCAAAGACTCCAAAAGGACAAATGGCGCATTACAACAAAGGGAAATAAATGTTTCATACTATTTTTCTCTAAGTCCCGTAACGTGCCGTATTTGTTCCGGATTACATTCGAGTCTATATATCTATATCATGTGGGAAATCATTCAAAGTTAAAAATGCTATTCAATTTATGATTAGAAAATAGATTAAAAAATATTAAAATCAACAAAAGCAACTGTTAGTGGAGGAAAATTGATGATGGCCTTTAGCAAGTTTTGCAAACAACCAATTACCGACTGCTGTTTGGCGTATGTGCCGCTAATTATCATTGTTAATGTGTTGACATGATGAAATTGAGTCACTTTAAATACTAGAACTTGTTGAGATATAACTCAATGACATGTCAAACACGCTATTATACCGATTGTATAAATGAAGTCATGAGCAGATGATAGTACACGGCGAGTAAGAAGTCTAAGCACATGGCTACACAGAGCCGTGCTCAGAGAGAGAATATGGCATATTAATGATTTAGTGGTCATACACCAGTCATTATCACGACTAGTAACATTTACAAACCACATCCAGTGAATTTATATATTTATTATTAGTTTTCGCGACATTTGGTCCATTTCTTCAAAGATGTGTTTTATGCAGCAAATATACACATTCGCCCCCCTGGAATTTCTGTATTTTTAACTGCGTCTTATACTCCAGTGCGACCTATATATAGATAATTATGGTAATGGATAGACAGACGGTTAAAGAAACGAAACGAATACTTACTTCCGAACCAGCTTGTGTAAATCTGAAGATGTTGTCGATAAAGAGCAGCACATCCTGACCTTCCTGGTCACGGAAATACTCGGCTACTGTCAGACCGGTCAAGCAGACACGGGCGCGAGCTCCTGGGGGCTCGTTCATCTGTCCGTACACCAGCGCTACCTGATAACAGTAGAATACAGGGCTGTCAAACATTGAATAATTGCATGTAGGCCTTACAGCAATTAACGCATATTTATTTTTTCTTGTATACAATGTACAGGTGTGTGAATGAAAATTGCGGAAAACCGAGGAAATTCGCCGAAATACTGAAGTAAATAAGAAAGAAAGAGGATCACTCAAATCTAAAATGGAAAAAAAATACATTTTTTGAACATCTTATACCACATATGACAATTAGTTTTCAAGAGAGGGAATTCTGTAAAAAGATACGTTTCACAGCCCAGAATATACCCAACCCTACGCGATTTAGCGTGCACTGTACTGATGTACACCATTAAACCAAATACTCAAAATAAATATCGGAAGGTCACTAGTAATTATTAACAGTAGCATGGTCACTTTCAATGCTGTTTATTGCTTAACCCTTTCAACACCACAGACCTCTAAATAGGCTTACAAAAAGTGTATTATTTTTTAGACATAATTACCCATTTTGATAAATGAACTTATCCAAATGTGATTTTCTGATTCATTTATTGGTTTATGAATATCATGGACCAGTCCATGTGAGTTACTTGGTGTTGAATGGGTTAATGATGTATTATGGTGGAGTTATAAGGATTTGTACATCCCCGAATGAACAATTATATTCAGATAACTGGGCCCAATAGTAAGTAGACTTGTAATCACGACGCTGTGAATGGTACGCCTTGTCTATGATGTTTGCTATTCAGACAAGTGTTTTAGCTTGCACTATCCGATTAGCAAACAGCACGTTCTGTTCCGTCTGAGCTTGCGACCAACATAAAGAGGAAATATTCAAAAGCGAAGATTCAGAGCCCTGCGTAATAATATATAGGATTGTACCGAACATGTCCACAATATTATAGCAGAAATCAAAGTTACCTTAGATGTATTGTCTGTCAGGCTGATGACCTTGGAGGTGATCATTTCGTGGTACAAGTCGTTACCCTCACGCGTTCTCTCGCCCACGCCGGCAAACACCGAGTAACCACCGTGAGCCTTGGCAACGTTGTTGATCAATTCCATAATCAATACAGTTTTGCCTACTCCAGCGCCACCAAACAATCCTGCGGGTAACCATGTAAAAATGCATTTGATGAGAAAAACGACGGTAACATGATCTATTTATCAAGCATTATTAGGTTGAAGTGTACGATTAAGAAAATAAAATAGTTTGAAATACAGTCAAACCTGTGTTAGTGGTCATCTCTATTAAGCAGCCAACCTGTATTAAGCAGCCAGTTTCCAGATTCCCAATATGTTTTATTATACATTTGACCTCTATTAAGCAGCCAACCTGTACTAAGCAGCCAGTTTCCCCATACCCAATATGTTTTATTATACATTTGACCTCTATTAAGCAGCCACTTTCTGTTAAGGGATCACAGAAAGTGGCTGCTTAACACAGGTGGCTGCTTAATAGAGGTCAAATGTATAATAAGAGAACATATTGGGAATCTGTAAACTGGCTGCTTAATACAGGTTGGCTGCTTAATAGAGATGACCACTAACACAGGTTTGACTGTATTTGTAATTATATTAGTTGTTTGTTCCAGTTTTACGTCTTCATCAGCACCATTTTGGGCTATATATATATAGCCAATGGGCAGTATTACCAAACACATCTCCTGGGGTTAACCAGAACTTGGTGCACCACCTCCATAAGACACTCCCAACGTTCTTGTATAAAGAGACACACATGGCCCGAGCAGGATTCGAGCCTGTGACCATCAGTGATGATAAGGACATGGTGGTATACAGGTCGGCAGTTAACTGTAAAAACTAGACCACGGAGGCAGCCGTAATTATATTAGTGAATTTTCGGTTATACGTCCCAATACTATTATAGGATATTCATATTTGGAAAGAAAATATCG
The DNA here is from genome assembly GCA_014843695.1 of Archivesica marissinica. Lineage (NCBI taxonomy): Eukaryota > Metazoa > Mollusca > Bivalvia > Venerida > Vesicomyidae > Archivesica > Archivesica marissinica. Next base: position 37,793,812 of record CM026394.1, read on the forward strand.
GTATGTACTGATCATTTATGTTATGTTATATTTCGGGTTTTACGCCTGCATCAGCACCATTGTGGGCTATATCGCCGGCGGGCAGTTTACCTAACAACACCTTTCCTGGGCAGGCTCCAGCGGTTAACCAGTACTTGGGTGCACCAACCTCCGTAAGAAACTGCCAACTTTTTCATATAAATGAGACACGGTCTGAGCGGGGCTCGAACCCGTGACCATCAGTGATGATAGGTTACAGTGGTATACAAGTCAGCGACCTTAACCACTCGACCACGAAGGCGGACATATGTACTGATCAATGTTGTGTATAAATAGTAACGTCTATAGTCCATGGGATCGGCTTCATTCGGTAACCTTTGGCATGTATCCTACACATATGTCTTAACATAACGAATCTTTACCTCTCTGCTTCGATCTTAAATACAGCTGAAATGGTCACAAAAATTGTAAAATATCATGCCGAGCACTTCCTTATTTGTGAAAATTATAAAACTGTGTACTTACCAATTTTACCTCCCTTGGCGTAGGGGGCAAGAAGATCTACAACTTTAATGCCAGTTTCCAGCACTTCCTGTTGTACACTCATCTCCGTGAATGGAGGGGCCTCGGCATGAATTTCTGCATATCTGAAACCATAAGTACATGAATGGAGGCAGCTAGTTATGAATTTCTGAAAACGTGATGCCACGAGCAACTCTATAGGAGAGGCCTCAAGTGAATATCTAAACCTGAAACCGCAAGACTCCTCGATTGGAGCGGCCTTGGCAGGGCTTTCTGCAAATCAGCCTGCTCATCTGGATCTACACTTTTTGTAAGCCTATTTAGAGGGCTGTCGTGTTGAAAGGATTAACTATCGAGTCAACCGCAAGAACAGAGGGGCATGAGCATGATGATAGAAATGTACAAGTATTAAATTAGACGATTTACCTGCATCCGTAGAGGAATTAACGTACGCCAAAATGTTTTATATAGCTATTATAGCAACTTTGTATTTAGTAGAGTTGTATGGCTTAAAATATCTTGTTCTGTGAGTGTGTGCGATATGTGTGTGCGAGGATGCAAAACATTAATTTGGACATTATACCACAAAAAGACGGTACTTACCAGTGCCATAGCCAGAATCTGAAAATAACAAGAGGCGACCCCCCAGCTGAATTACTTTGTGGATGCTTGTCTGTGCATTCTGAACTACAGTTTTCCTATGCCTATCATTACTTGCCAAATTCTAACTGAGGCGAGTGCCTCATTTGCCTCAGTGTGGCTATGGGCCTTCTTACAATGTACATACAAAGGCGATTTGGAAGCCATGTATGTGTGTGTCAATATAAACTATGACATAAAGGGTTGTCTTTCATTGAAAACAAAATACATGTGACATTTTAATCTCAAGTCAGAATTGTGAAACTAATGAATGCAACTATCGCTAAGCGTTGTGGCTGCACAACACATCAAAACCCTTTACATACTTGTCTGTAAGAACTGGTCCCCTTTCATCAATGGGTTCACCAATGACGTTGATGATTCTGCCCAGTGTCGCCGGTCCTACTGGGATGGAAATGGGGGTGCCTGTGTCCACACACACCTGGCCACGTACAAGTCCCTCCGTTCCGTCCATAGCGATTGTTCTTACTGTGTTCTCGCCTGCAAACCAAACAATTAAAACATTGTTTCAGGAAAAACGGCTCCGACTACAGGAGCACCATTATGGGCTATATATACAGGCAGTTTTTCCAAACGTGTTTCCTGGACAGGCTCCAGCGGTTGAAAGTACATGGATGAATCTACCTCCGTAAGAAACAGACAACTTTTTCATATAAAAATACACGGCTTGAGCCTTGACAATCGGTGACGATAGGTTACAGTTGTATGCCACTGATCGTAACCACTTGAGGCGGATTTCGCCTACATGTACAAATGATTGTCTTAAAGATAATGCAAATACACAAGAGTATTGTTAAACTGTCTCAGTACAGGAAAATGTTACTGTCCACCCACGATTTGTCTAACGGTTACCGTGAAATATCACGTAATCCTTTCATCAGTTGCAAAGATGTGTGAAAACACCATTTCAAGCTCGGAGATTCGTTAATTTTCAGGGTTTAAATGTGGCCAACAGCTTAGGTCATACACGTAAACGATTCATTCCGACGATTCCAAGCTAGTCAAATCTATATATCGTATAGTTTGCGTCATTGTTTTTAGGGTTTAAAACTGCACCAACAGCTTACATGTAGGTCATAATTATACCGACTCCAGTATTATTGGAGGGAAGTCCCGGGTGCACCCCAGATGAGGGGGACAGAGTCCCGGGTGCACCCCAGAAGAGAGGTCCCAGGTGCACCTCAGAAGAGGGAGGTCCAGGGTGCACCTCGGAGGGAGGTCCCGGGTGCACCTCACAGAGGAGCAATGCAGATACGGATCGGCACCTGGGTAGAATCTACCGCAAGCCAACTGGATAGCCTCACATGAAAAAATACACCAAATAGTGCTGCTGTACTACATGTACATTATAATTAATAAATTCTTGAGCTGAAGTGTACATGTATTGTATTGTAGAAGTAAATTGGAAAAATAGATGTTCACCTAAATGTTGCGCTACTTCAAGAATGAGCCTAGGACTTCTGTTTTGGACCTCTAAAGCATTCAACATAGGTGGAAGGTCATCTTCAAACTGTACGTCCACAACGGCGCCAATGACAGCCACTACCTGACCTCTAATGCCACTGCTTGCTTGAGGCGTTGACTTGGCAGCCTCTGTGGCATACTTGCGTTCTGCAATAGCAAAATAATACGTTATAAAGACACGAAACAAGTCGACAACACAGTACATATTCCATTAGTCATTCTAAGCAAGTGTCCACCACTATTGCTGATGCATGTTGACTCTATCCCGCATAGCAGCACCTCTCGACGCCATTACCAATACGACAGACATTTACAATGTACATGTAGTAGCCAAACCAATGTTCATAATGCAGGCCAGAATCTCATGTAGTCCCAGTAATATCTATGGAGGTGGGATAGATATGGCGACTACTTATCCACTGCATGATAGCTAAGTGGCTGTCATTTGTATGGAGATATAATAGTATATTAACATAAACCTCTATGAAGTCACAGTAATATCTATGGAGGTGGGATAGATATGGCGACTACTTATCCACTGCATGATAGCTAAGTGGCTGTCATTTGTATGGAGATATAATAGTATATTAACATAAACCTCTATGAAGTCCCAGTAATATCTATGGAGGTGGGATAGATATGGCGACTACTTATCCACTGCATGATAGCTAAGTGGCTGTCATTTGTATGGAGATATAATAGTATATTAACATAAACCTCTATGAAGTCCCAGTAATATCTATGGAGGTGGGATAGATATGGCGACTACTTATCCACTGCATGATAGCTAAGTGGCTGTCATTTGTATGGAGATATAATAGTATATTAACATAAACCTCTATGAAGTCCCAGTAATATCTATGGAGGTGGGATAGATATGGCGACTACTTATCCACTGCATGATAGCTAAGTGGCTGTCATTTGTATGGAGATATAATAGTATATTAACATAAACCTCTATGAAGTCCCAGTAATATCTATGGAGGTGGGATAGATATGGCGACTACTTATCCACTGCATGATAGCTAAGTGGCTGTCATTTGTATGGAGATATAATAGTATATGAACCTAAATCTCTGAAGTCCCAGTAATATCTATGGATGTGGGATAGATATGGCGACTACTTATCCAATGCACGATAGCTAAATTATAAATCCTACAAAAATGCTGTTTATTGATTCAATGTTAGTGTTTGAATGTATTCGCAAGAATTTGTAGTAGCAATGCATTCATACGTGCAATGTAATGTCGCTTTAAAGAATATAGTCGAATGTACCAATATATATACATGTACATTTGTAGCTGTTCAGGCTTCTTGATCACAAGTCTCGTTATTCCTAACACAACATCATTTGGATTAAAACAGCATTGTTGAGTTGAGGTATACATGTAGTATCAACCGTTAAGACTGGCATGACATAAATAAGAGTTATAGACTATTCCAGAAAACATATGCACCATCACCCCATGCACGAGTTTTCCTTCAAAATATCCCTGTGGGTAAAATAACGGCATGGAAGGAGAATCAGTTCTCAAAAATACCCACTTTGAATATACTGGACATTTTACTGGACTTTGAATTTATACCTGTTGTGCAACGATATATACTTGTATCGGTTTTGTGTATCATTACATCTGGTGAATGAATACACGCGTAGATGTAAGTTTGTCTTATATACACAACAATGCAGCTCAAGTTTCGGCGTAAACTAATCCGCCAAAATAGCGGATTAAACAGTATAATGTCAAATGTTTATTGGAGCCATTTCAGTTTGTTCAGGTACATGTACAAATCTAACTCTGAAAAGTAAATTAATGCCAATTGTTACAAACAATTTTCAATATACATGTACACAGTAATCGTGTTAATCAGGGCCATTAACCCATATGCTCAACCGTAAGTGTGAAAATCATCCTTGTTTATGGGTATTGTTTCAATCAACAAGTCAACAATTTGACATTAAGGACAGGCATTTGTACATGTAAGATGAAGATAAAAAGAATAATTGAAATCCTTGTTTATGGGTATTCTTTCAATAAACAAGTCCAACAGATTGACATTAAGGGCAGGCGTTTGTGCCGCTTACATGTAAGGTGAAGAAACACGAATAATTATGGATGGATTAATCAAAGGTTGTACAGGCTAGAGCGCATGCGCACATTTGATAGTGTTATAAATGTTAATAATTATGGATGGATTAATCAAAGGTTGTACAGGCTAGAGCGCATGCGCACATTTGATAGTGTTATAAATGTTAATAATTATGGATGGATTAATCAAAGGTTGTACAGGCTAGAGCGCATGCGCACATTTGATAGTGTTATAAATGTTAATAATTATGGATGGATTAATCAAAGGTTGTACAGGCTAGAGCGCATGCGCACATTTGATAGTGTTATAAATGTTAATAATTATGGATGGATTAATCAAAGGTTGTACAGGCTAGAGCGCATGCGCACATTTGATAGTGTTATAAATGTTAATAATTATGGATGGATTAATCAAAGGTTGTACAGGCTAGAGCGCATGCGCACATTTGATAGTGTTATAAATGTTAATAATTATGTCGATAAAATTTACGTAATTACCATGTTTCTAGTGCTTGCAGTCGGTTGCAGAAATCTTTTGAAGATGAAGTCTTAGCATGGTTTAATTATGTCACTAAATAAAGCCAAATTAGCTGAATAAAGACCTGTACATTGCAGACATGGGGTAATCGTAATCGATTACAAGTTGTCAAGTAATCGCAATCGTAATTGATTACAATTACAATTTTGCCAAAGTAATTGTAATCAATTACATTTGAAAAGTAATCGTAATCACCGATTACTTTTATGATTACATTGTAATTTAGGTTTTGGGATATTAAACAGCTGGGGGTACGGACAATTGCCCCTAGGACAATATCCCTTCATATAAGTTAATCATAGGACAATAGCCCCTTTGTATAAGGTAAGGAGGGGTTTCATTCCATATTTGGGGAGGGTGCTTCATTTAAATTTTAGAGGGGGTCAGGGGTATTATTAGAAATTTATTAAAGTGGAAGGGGTAGAAGTGGGTTTCTTACAGCAAGGGTTAGGTTAGGAGTGGTAAACTGTGGTATTTTTTCTCAAGTGAAAGACATTTTTTTTATTTTGAATAAAAACTGAACTAATATACATACTTCAAAGGTAATTATATCTCAAATAAACTTATCCAACATCTTAATTATGGGTCATCAATAATTCACTTCAAAAGTGAATAAACATTCACACCATTTTGAAACAGGTACTTTAATTAATTACTTCAAAGATAAATAAACACTCCCTAGTTTCCTTGTGAACATTCATTAAATAACTTGAAAGGTGAATAAACTTTACACCTTTTAGAAACAACTATATTAGTTCTTTTAACTTTGCACCTTTTTTAGAAACAATTACAAGTGAGATTGTAATAATATATATCAAAAAGAAAGTTTGAATTTATACTTAGAAAATGAGTAATTATTTTTAAGAAGTGCTATTTGCACAAAGGCTTCAAAGGTACATAAACATTCCCCATGAAAAAATACCACCCTAGGGATGGATTATGGAGCAAATCTAGTGAGCACAATGTCAACTCTAGGGAGCATAACCACCACAGAAGAATCACCTTAGGACAAGAATAATCACCTTCGGACATAACCATCTTAGAAAATGCAGTCGCCCAAATGCATTTATGTGGTGGCGACTATAAACAAAATTACATCGTTCTAGGGAGCACATTGTCAATGATAAATGCTGGAGCAAATTGTAAGTTATCATCAGTTTCATCAAGTTGTCAGAGCAGTGAACATTCAGTTGATATTTTTGATAGTTAATCAGTTAGCAAATTATAAATGCCATTATGGCAACCAAACCAAGTTCAGTGGTGTTTGATCACTTTGAAATGCCAGCAAATACCTCTGGCAAATATAAAGCCAAATGCAAGCATTGTTATGTTTTCATCTCTGGGACTGGCAAGACAACATCAAACCTGTTGACTCATCAAGGTAAATAAATATATTTCCTTTTAGTATTTATTTCTCTTTGTTTTCAGGAGCCTACAAAATACCCTAAATTATTATTGTAAATATGTAATGTAATGACTGTAATCTGTTTGTTAAATAATTTCTAGTGTATTTTATTTTTATTTGTCAATTCAAACATTCCAAAACCATACCATTTTGTCTACAAAAGAAGCAATATCATGATGCTGTCAATAGGGAGTAATAAATAGGCCTAATTTTTAGTATTGCGGGCAAAATATTCAGACCGGAGAGATGTAATTTGGGTGACATTAGGTTTCAGGAACTTATATTTATAAGATGTAACTCGCAGTGAACATTACAAACTGTCAAGCACAGTTTAATATAATCATGTTTTAATGCAATACCCACATAGCTTGTCCTCAGTAATAACAATAATAATCAATGCATTTTCTGCAGTAAGCCTTTGTACTTAGTAGTTTTAACTTCTTATACCAATATTTTTTTGAATTAAATGATGTATGGGTGTATATATGGAATACTTTTTTGAATAAATACCTTTTATATATTGTATAATACAGCTTTTGTGTTATCTTATTACAATTTTAAGGAATTGGGTGCATGGGTACATCAATGTAATCATGATTGCAATCATGATTACATTGCAATGTAATTGTAATCAATTACTTGGAAAATATTTGTAATCGTAATTGTAATCATAGCAACAGCAAGTAATCGCAATCGTAATTGATTACATTTTGCATGTAATCGCCCCCCGTCCGGTACATTGTATGTTACACCCCCCGTCCGGCTTATACACCTGTACATTGTATGTTACACCCCCCCGTCCGGCTTATAGACCTGTACATTGTACATGCATGTTTCACCCACCTTCCGGCTTAAAGACTTGTACATTGTATGTTTCACCCCCCCGTCCGGCTTATAGACCTGTACATGCCTGTTTCACCCACCTTCCGGCTTAAAGACTTGTACATTGTATGTTTCACCCCTCGTCCGGCTTATAGACCTGTACATTGTACATGCATGTTTCACCCACCTTCCGGCTTAATGACCTGTACATTGTATGTTTCACTCCCCGTCCGGCTTATAGACCTGTACATTGTATGTTACACCCCCCGTCCGGCTTATAGACCTGTACATGCATGTTTCACCCACCTTCCGGCTTAATGACGTGTACATTGTATGTTTCACTCCCCACTATAGCTTAGCTTTATTACAAAGCAATGCTTTTAACAGCATTAACAAATATCTGAAATTACATCAAACATATGATCCCATCTAACAAAGAATTAAATATCCGTTTCCCGATCGGAACTGCATGTCCTACTACAAATGTACAAATACTAGAGCATCCAACTTACAAGTCATCCGTAATTATGATTACAGTACATTGTGGATGGAACCAGGCTTACAGTCGTCGATCGCCAAAGTTTAGGAAACGGGAATGCTAATATACAGTACATGTAGCTTAGGAGCACTGTCCTTTTAACATAAAATACTTCCCAATGTTTTACTGCTAGGCAATTAAACTGTATGCACTGTTCATCCATTTCCCTCATAGAAGCACCTCTTGACGCCATTACCAATACGACATACAATGTAGTAGCCAAACCAATGTTCATAATAAAGGCCATAATATCATGTAGTCCCAGTAATATCTATGTAGGTGGGATAGATATGGCGACTACTTATCCAATGCACGATAGCTAAATGGTTGTTGTTTGTATGGAGATATAATATTATATAAACTAAATCTCTATGAAGGAAAGGGTTAAATATTATTCTTGAAACATAATCTACATACATGTAGAGTGATGTGTTATGTCGACTCTGCTGATATTACACAGTTCAGGGCATTCACTAAGACTTTGAAAGTCGAGATTCAATGAGCATCGAGGTCAAAATCTCTCGAGTCAAGCTGGATTTTTCAAGTCAATAATCATGTTGATACGTATGTACACGTAAATCCCCCCACACTATACATGTATAATAACCTCATGACCCAGGTGTCTTGGGTGCAACCAGATAAGCTGAATGTGAATTGCTGTAGAGTTTTTATATATATCAGAATTAGAGAAAACATACGGCTAGTTTGCAGATCTTTGCATCTGGGCTTAGGACCTTACCAAGTATATACGTTTCATTTTACATTGTAACTTGAATAGTCTTACATTGCATCCCAGTGAACACTTGGAATTACTATTATTAGGAAGTCGTGATAGCGCAGATAACGCTTCAGGTGCGAACGGTCCAGAGATCGAGACCCGCTGGAGGCGTTACGATTGTGCCCTTAGGCAAGGCATTTAAATTCCACATTGTCTCTTCTCTCCTTCATGGCGATGGATTCCATCAGGAATGAGGTCTCTTAGAGTGATTAATTTAAGTTGAAAGAACTTGTTTCGCAATAGAGCTAAAATAATGGGAGTTACTACGAAAAAAGGCTATTTTCACAAAATATATTTACAGGTAGTTAGGAATTGAAATATTCAGAAGCTTAATTTATATTGGTTTCTTGATTAAAAGGCAGCTTATCCATCAATGGTATTGTATTGTAGATTAGATACTCCAAGATTTACAACTGGACTCGCCGATTTCAAAACAAAATGCGGATAACTTAATAGGTGGATTACCAGTTTGGTGCGCTACCATTGGAATACAGATCTGTCTGTCGTGGAGATATATCACGTGATTGTTTATATATATTCATGGTGAACAATGGGACATACTATTCCTGTACTTAAAATTTATATGCGCCGAATCCCTGTGGTATTGCTCACGAGTTGCGACAATGAAAGGTTACACCCAATTTTGAGCAGCAACCTTGAGCTATCAATCAATTTTGGACTGGATAATATTACTATATCTACCTGAACATTTGTTCACAAGCAAATTCTATAATTGACACGATGCAGTAGGCAAGGTGTAATAATTTGATGTCGTGGCATGCTACTGGGCGATGCCTTCGCTGTACAATATTATTGTGACGTATAATTTCCTCTGTGGAAGGCCTTACGAGCCGACGTAATAATCACCTTTGATTAGTGCATGTAAACCCCAGATACCACACATTTCAAATATGATTCCTGCAAACAAGTGTTTATTATTTACACCTACATATTGCAACATATTGCAAATAACTAAAAATTCACACGTAATCTTGGACATTTGAGTGACCAGTATTATGTCATGATATTGCAGTGATTTTGTCATGCACACTGTCGAAGGTAGTACTATTAATTAAGATGATATTCCGCGATCCAAAGCATTTTGATCAAATCAACACGTTTTATTATTTACCTGTGCAACATCGAGTTCTTTTTGTCCGCAGTGGGGCCGTGATACAACGATAAAGATAATCTTAGATATCATTACGTCCGCGGTGTGGATGGCCGTCCACGCACAGAAATTTTCTGACCGTGTAAAATCGCATCTGCGGGGTTACGCGGATTTTGAAATTTCCGCGGGACCTGTACTGTAGACTAGCGCTAGATAGACAAATGATTGCTGCCGAGAACTCAAATAGTGGATTTATAAAGTATGTTTAGATACTGGCATAGTACGGTCATTAAATGTGTAGCACAGGCACAGTTTGTTCACATTTGCGATCTGGTATCTTGCAGTATATAGCCTCGATAGTGAATAGTGACGGTTGTCATTTGTATACTTGCTTGGAATGGTGTAAAAAGTTTTATGTATAGTGTCAAGCCTATAGTGTATCAGTGTTCTAAAAAACAACAACAAAAGTTCGCCCAGAACTTGAGCGTCTGTGCAAATCATCAGATTTATCTCCGGTATTCAAAGTTCCCCAAAGAAAGATTAGATTCTCAACAGAATGTGTCCAAATCACCTTCTAGCTAGAGCCCTGACCTCTACCAAAAAGATGTGTAATTGTCATTTATTCAGTGACCTCTATCAAAAAGATGTGTAATTGTCATTTATTCAGTGACCTCTACCAAAAATATGAGTAATTGTCATTTATCCAATGAGCTCTGCAAAAACTATCTGTAATTGCACTCTAAATATTCAGTGCTGTAAATTGAATATCGTAGATTTTATCATTATAATGGGAATTCAGTTCATTATTCGATAAGACAATTACAGACGATATATACGTTATAGGAAAGTTGACGGTACCCGTTTAATAACTGTTTTGTGACTTTTGAACAGGTGTCGGCAGCTCTCTGGACATTTCGGATTTCCCTGTTGTCAAAAAACAATGTTGATAGTTTGGAACGACATGTTTTCTCGACATATATTCATCCGGGTTATAGCGGAATTTACTAGATAAAGATCCAGATGTTTATTATGCAATCTGCACGAGTATTTTATCAGCCAAAGGTATATCCCTTCAGTCATTCATCTCAATGTCAACCTTATCGTACCCCACCCACTTCATTTGCACAGCTTCTGTTCAAGGTCAATCCAATTGTGGTTTGTGGCAATACTCTAGACTCTAGTCATTGGAAAGAATGAAACGTAGATGATTACATAGCCAAACATTTGTAAACGAAATAGTGTTTGGTATCTTCACATAACTGTTAACAAAAAAAAATCGAGTAGACGATCATCCATTACCGGCTAAATTCGAGACGAATTGTTAGGAACGCATGTTTAAAATACATAGAAACAGAACAACTCACGTGTTGAAAGACATGCTGGCAATGCATTAAATGCTGCTGTCTGTGGGCTTGCAAAGGCTTTGCTCGAACCTTTCAAAGCTCCTACACATGCTGAACGTACTGCGTGCATCATGGCTACCGGCCGAGAAGGTTGATCACGTGACTAAGGCTACAAAACTCCCGGATGTATACACCGTTAGGACATACACTACTAAATGATAATTGATTTTTCAGGCTATATACTACTAACTGTGTGTTTTACGTTTATTTATCGTCGCTACTGGTTACCCATATGAGCGACGCCTCCTGAAGAGATTAGTCATTTTAGATTTTTGGAGGATAGTGCAATGATACAGACAGAGACCAATTCCAGAGCCTCCTCTGGTTCTTTTACGTGCACGGTGTAAAGCACCGACACGAGACCTCGGTTTAAAGTCCCATCTGAAAGACTGTTAATTGGGGTGCTACTAACTAATGTATTCATTTGTTTAAATAGTGCGAGGAGGCGATGCGATTGGCTGACTAATATGAAATAGACAATACCTATCAACGGGGAAAGCCAATATTAATTACTGAACAAACCATTATAGGATGATTATGACTCCACCCCTACGAGGGGGTGTTGACAGTTAGAATTAAGAAATGAATCGCGGGTTAATAATGTCCATCGGGGTATGAACTAGGCCTACATTGGACGTGGTTAAAGTGTGTGGAGGCCGAAGGCATCCACGCTAACGTTAAGCACACCCAATGTAATTCCTACCCCGATGGAAACTATTAACCAGCGATTCATTATATTTACATTACTTATTTATTTCAATGCCACAACGAAAATATAGCGCATTGCATTTAAATGTATTTAGTCTAGATTTGCAACATACCGTGTGCCGGAACAGGTAAATAGATCATCCTTGGAACAGCGTAAACTATAAGACATGCCCTTTTCTAGCGACGAACGCTGCCTAACACTGCGATTGCGCATGCACGTAACTTCTAGTGCGCATGTCAGTTGCATATCATTAGTTGGGAACCCTCATATGAAAATGTATCAGGGTACATATGTTCAAAACGATTGTGCTTTTCTTGTAAACGTCATCACATTGCATAATGTGGTATCCTTACGTTTTACTTACATTGTTCGCATTGCCATATCTCAGATTTTTTATTTCGATGTAAATCGGATATGAAACTAAATTTGTTAGTATGGTTGTGTGGCATCCGTAATCCAGTGGCAGAGCGTCGGATTTGGAAATGATCTGTCCCGGGTTCGATACTCGGTCAGGTCACGTATCTAGTGTCATTGAGCAAGGCACCTTACACACACACATTGCTTAGTACTGGTTAACCACTTAGGTCGGCTAAGCTTGCACAGGAAAAATGTCTACGTCACCGCAAATGGATTGACATTAATGGAACATACATTAATGGAAATACTGTTTAACACAATCATATATAATTGTGTACAGCAGGCAACTTGCATCAAATTCTCAAAGCTGTTTTCATAGCTGATATTTGCTAAATATCTTTAGAACAATTAATTTCCCACACATGATGTAGGCCAACACCTTGGCTAGCTAATTATTTCCAGATATAATGTCATCTACCAAACCTAAGATCATCTATCAAAGAAGTTAACAGACCTAAGGTCAGAGACCAAAAATCATCTGCCAAAGGAGGTGCCAGGCCTAAGGTCATCTACCAAAGGAGTTACCAGGCATAAGGTCATCTACCAAAGGAGTTACCAGGCATAAGGTCATCTACCAAAGGAGTTACCAGGCCTAAGGTCATCTACCAATGGAGTTAACAGACTTAAGGTCATCTACCAAAGGAGTTGCCATACTTAAGGTCATCTACCAAAGGAGTTGCCAGACTTAAGGTCATCTACCAAAGGAGTTACCAGGCATAAGGTCATCTACCAAGGAGTTAACAGACTTAAGGTCATCTACCAAAGGAGTTGCCAGACTTAAGGTCATCTACCAAAGGAGTTACCAGACTTAAGGTCATCTACCAAAGGAGTTACCAGGCCTAAGATCATCTACCAAAGGAGTTACCAGAGCTATGTGATATAATACAGTCTACATGGAATGTAGACTGCTTCTCAACCAACATCATCAGCATGGATGCCGCCGTCCTTGAGTGTTTCGGCCCTTTAATTCCATGGACACTCTGGTGGCGGTGGGCCCACAGTGGTGATCAGTCACTGCGCGTTGGTTGATTGCTTCCAGCTCTTCTCCTCTCGTCTCAGCCACAGCCAGCTTGAAGCCCGTTCAGCTGCTTGGCTCAGTCTCTGGATAGCCATCCTTTTCTCTCTACCAGTAGTCCCAATTGCTGTCATCAGTCTGCAGACGGACTGGGAACAGAAGCCTCTCGTGCCTACTTCTACTGGGAACAGCCAAGTACGTCAACCTCGTTGCTTGCAGAGTTCCAGAAGCTCTGTATACTTCGCCTTCTTCCTTTCGTAGGCCTCTTCGCACCTTGTCTCCCATGGTACTGTCAGCTCAATGACGATGAGCTTCTTCCCTGTCTTGGACCACAGTACGATGTCTGGCCGTTGGGTCGTCTGGACCACGTCGGGGAAAACAAGTCTCTTCCCAAGGTCAACCTCCATGTTTCAGCCTGTTGTGCCATCCAGAATCGATGACTTGTGTGGTGTCTGTGTCTTCCTGGTCTCACCCGGCTTGACAAAGGCGATGTGCCCATGGTGGTGGGGATGTTTACCACGTTCCTTCTTCCGCTCTTTCTCCAGCCAGTCAGCAAACTCCCTGAGGACTGAGTCGTGTCTCCATCTGTATCTGCCCTGTGTCAGTGATGTAGAACAGGATGACAGGACATACTCTAGTGTGCCTGTTCTGTCACATAAGCTGCATGTGGGATCAGCCGTGAGTCCCCATCGGCACAGGTTCGCTGGGGATGGTAGGAGGTCATAGACGGACCTAAGTAGAAATGAAAACCTCAGTGGCTCATACTTCCAGATGTCTTCCCAGGTCAGCTTTCTGTATGTGGTGTTCCACGTAGTCCATGCTCCCTGCGCTCCCATTTCTACCGCCCTTGCTTGTCTGGCATGTTCCTCTGCTCTCCTGATTTCTGACTGGATCATGGCTCGCCTCTCCTTCTGGTTTGATCTGCTCCACAGCACCGTCTTTGTTGCACCGATTCCTTGACGTCCAACAGCAGTCACTCCCACAATGTCTTTGTGCTTGAGCGTGCTCTCTGCCTGGTTCACAGATACTGTCGCTGACCATTTTCTGCTGCTACGGGTTACGATCCCTGCCTCACGGATAAGTTGGTCCAGAGAATCCCTCAGAGTCAACACAAGTCTTGTCTTGGCCGTCTTGAATTCTTCCACCAATGAAGATAGTGGGAGCTGTAGTTTGTTACTCTTCCCGTAGAGTCCAATACTGGTGAAGCTTGGGGGTACTCCTAGCCATTTCCTGAGGTGTCGACTGGTGGTTCTCTCCAGGGCTTCCACTGTCGTACTGGCTACCTCATACAACATCAATGGCCAGATCAGTCTTGGTAGCAGTGCGTGCTAGTAGAGCCAGGCTTTGAACTTGCCCGGTAGTCCGCAACGGTCTATCTTCTTGAGACCATCGTCTACCTGTTGTTTGAGCTTCTTGACATTGTTTCGGTCCTTTAACGTTGCATTAAACCACTTGCCCAGGCACATGATTGGACTCGTCACAATGGATGGGATCTCCTCGTTCTGTACGTAGAGCTTGAACCTCTCTGTAATCTGTCCCTTCTTGATGATGAGAGATCTGGATTTGACTGCCTTGAACTTCATTCTTCCCCATGAAGCTAGAATTATCTACCGAAAGGATTACTAGACCTATTGTCATTCTACAAAAAGTCTTACAACACCAAAAGTTTTTACAAAAACCTCTTATGAAAAGAGTTAACCAGTACGAGGCTTGAATAAATTATGCCAGATAAATGACATGTAGCCACAATTAAGATGGTATAAACTATCCCAGAAAAATGACTTGTAACCACAACTAAGTTGATATAAATGGTTCCAAATAAATGACTTGTAGCCAAAACTAAGATGGTATAAACTACACCAGATAAATAACTTGTAGCAACAACTAATGTGGTATCAACTATCCCAGATAAATGACCCGTAATCAGAACTAATGTGGTATAAACTATCCCAGATAAATGACGTGTAGCCACAACTAATGTGTTATAAACTATCCCAGATAAATGACTTGTAGCCATAACTAAGTTGGCATAAACTGTCCCAGATACATGCCTTGTAGCCAAAACTAATGTGGTATAACCTGTTCCAGATAAATGCCTTGTAGCAACAACTAATGTGGTATAAACTGTCCCAGATAAATGCCTTGTAGCCACAACTAATGTGGTATAAACTATCCCAGATAAATGACGTGTAGCCACAACTAATGTGGTATAAAATACACCAGATAAATGACTTGTAGCAACAACTAATGTGGTATAAACTGTCCCAGATAAATGACGTGTAGCCACAACTAATGTGGTATAAACTGTCCCAGATAAATGCCTTGTAGCCACAACTAATGTGGTATAAACTGTTCCAGATAAATGCCTTGTAGCCACAACTAATGTGGTATAAACTGTCCCAGATAAATGCCTTGTAGCCACAACTAATGTGGTATAAACTGTCCCAGATAAATGCCTTGTAGCCACAACTAATGTGGTATAAACTGTCCCAGATAAATGACGTGTAGCCACAACTAATGTGGTATAAACTGTCCCAGATAAATGCCTTGTAGCAACAACTAATGTGGTATAAACTACACCAGATAAATGACCCGTAATCACAACTAATGTGGTATAAACTGTCCCAGATAAATGACCCGTAATCACAACTAATGTGGTATAAACTGTCCCAGATAAATGACCCGTAATCACAACTAATGTGGTATAAACTGTCCCAGATAAATGACCCGTAATCACAACTAATGTGGTATAAACTGTCCCAGATAAATGACCCGTAATCACAACTATTGTGGTATAAACTGTCCCAGATAAATGCCTTGTAGCCACAACTAATGTGGTATAAACTGTCCCAGATAAATGCCTTGTAGCCACAACTAATGTGGTATAAACTGTTCCAGATAAATGCCTTGTAGCCACAACTATTGTGGTATAAACTGTCCCAGATAAATGCCTTGTAGCCACAACTAATGTGGTATAAACTGTCCCAGATAAATGACGTGTAGCCACAACTATTGTGGTATAAACTGTCCCAGATAAATGCCTTGTAGCCACAACTAGTGTGGTATAAACTGTCCCAGATACATGACTTGTAGCCACAACTATTGTGGTATAAACTGTCCCAGATAAATGCTTGTAGCCACAACTAATGTGGTATAAACTGTCCCAGATAAATGACCCGTAATCACAACTAATGTCGTATAAACTGTCCCAGATAAATGACCCGTAATCACAACTAATGTGGTATAAACTGTCCCAGATAAATGACCCGTAGTCACAACTATTGTGGTATAAACTGTCCCAGATAAATGCCTTGTAGCCACAACTAAGATGGTATAAACTGTCCCAGATAAATGACCCGTAGTCACAACGAAGGTGGTATAAACTGTCCCAGATAAATGCCTTGTAGCCACAACTAAGATGGTATAAACTGTCCCAGATAAATGACCAGTAATCACAACTAATGTGGTATTAACTGTCCCAGATAAATGACCCGTAGTCACAACTAAGATGGTATAAACTGTCCCAGATAAATGACTTGTAGCCACAACTAAGATGGTATAAACTGGTCCAGATAAATGACGTAGGCATATAGCAACAACTAATGTGGTATAAACTGGCCCAGATAAATGACGTAGGCATATAGCAACAACTAATGTGGTATAAATTGGCCCAGATAAATGACGTAGGCATATAGCAACAACTAATGTGGTATAAACTGTCCCAGATAAATGCCTTGTAGCAACAACTAATGTGGTATAAACTGGCCCAGATAAATGACGTAGGCATATAGCAACAACTAATGTGGTATAAACTGGCCCAGATAAATGACGTAGGCATATAGCAACAACTAATGTGGTATAAACTGGCCCAGATAAATGACGTAGGCATATAGCAACAACTAATGTGGTATAAACTGTCCCAGATAAATGCCTTGTAGCCACAACTAATGTGGTATAAACTGGTCCAGATAAATGACGTAGGCATATAGCAACAACTAATGTGGTATAAACTGGCCCAGATAAATGACGTAGGCATATAGCAACAACTAATGTGGTATAAACTGGCCCAGATAAATGACGTAGGCATATAGCAACAACTAATGTGGTATAAACTGTCCCAGATAAATGACTTGTAGCCACAACTAATATGGTATAAACTGGTCCAGATAAATGACGTAGGCATATAGCAACAACTAATGTGGTATAAACTGGCCCAGATAAATGACGTAGGCATATAGCAACAACTAATGTGGTATAAACTGGCCCAGATAAATGACGTAGGCATATAGCAACAACTAATGTGGTATAAACTGGCCCAGATAAATGACGTAGGCATATAGCAACAACTAATGTGGTATAAACTGTCCCAGATAAATGCCTTGTAGCCACAACTAATGTGGTATAAACTGGTCCAGATAAATGACGTAGGCATATAGCAACAACTAATGTGGTATAAACTGGCCCAGATAAATGACGTAGGCATATAGCAACAACTAATGTGGTATAAACTGGCCCAGATAAATGACGTAGGCATATAGCAACAACTAATGTGGTATAAACTGTCCCAGATAAATGCCTTGTAGCCACAACTAATGTGGTATAAACTGGTCCAGATAAATGACGTAGGCATATAGCAACAACTAATGTGGTATAAACTGTCCCAGATAAATGACGTGTAGCCACAACTAATGTGGTATAAACTGTCCCAGATAAATGACTTGTAGCCACAACTAAGTTGGTATAAACTGTCCCAGATAAATGCCTTGTAGCCACAACTAATGTGGTATAAACTGTCCCAGATAAATGCCTTGTAGCAACAACTAATGTGGTATAAACTGTCCCAGATAAATGCCTTGTAGCCACAACTAATGTGGTATAAACTGTCCCAGATAAATGACGTGTAGCCACAACTAATGTGGTATAAACTGCCCCAGATAAATGACTTGTAGCCACAACTAATGTGGTATAAACTGTCCCAGATAAATGACGTGTAGCCACAACTAATGTGGTATAAACTGTCCCAGATAAATGACGTGTAGCCACAACTAATGTGGTATAAACTATCCCAGATAAATGACTTGTAGCCACAACTAATGTGGTATAAACTGTCCCAGATAAATGACTTGTAGCCACAACTAATGTGGTATAAACTGTCCCAGATAAATGACGTGTAGCCACAACTAATGTGGTATAAACTGCCCCAGATAAATGCCTTGTAGCCACAACTAATGTGGTATAAACTGTCCCAGATAAATGACGTGTAGCCACAACTAATGTGGTATAAACTGTCCCAGATAAATGACGTGTAGCCACAACTAATGTGGTATAAACTGCCCCAGATAAATGCCTTGTAGCCACAACTAATGTGGTATAAACTGTCCCAGATAAATGACGTGTAGCCACAACTAATGTGGTATAAACTGTCCCAGATAAATGCCTTGTAGCCACAACTAATGTGGTATAAACTGTCCCAGATAAATGCCTTGTAGCCACAACTATTGTGGTATAAACTGTCCCAGATAAATGCCTTGTAGCCACAACTATTGTGGTATAAACTGTCCCAGATAAATGCCTTGTAGCCACAACTAATGTGGTATAAACTGTCCCAGATAAATGACTTGTAGCCACAACTATTGTGGTATAAACTGTCCCAGATAAATGCTTGTAGCCACAACTAATGTGGTATAAACTGTCCCAGATAAATGCCTTGTAGCCACAACTAATGTGGTATAAACTGTCCCAGATAAATGACCGTAATCACAACTAATGTGGTATAAACTGTCCCAGATAAATGACCCGTAATCACAACTAATGTGGTATAAACTGTCCCAGATAAATGACCCGTAATCACAACTAATGTGGTATAAACTGTCCCAGATAAATGACCCGTAATCACAACTAATGTGGTATAAACTGTCCCAGATAAATGACCCGTAGCCACAACTATTGTGGTATAAACTGTCCCAGATAAATGCCTTGTAGCCACAACTATTGTGGTATAAACTGTCCCAGATAAATGCCTTGTAGCCACAACTATTGTGGTATAAACTGTCCCAGATAAATGCCTTGTAGCCACAACTAATGTGGTATAAACTGTCCCAGATAAATGACGTGTAGCCACAACTATTGTGGTATAAACTGTCCCAGATAAATGCCTTGTAGCCACAACTATTGTGGTATAAACTGTCCCAGATAAATGACTTGTAGCCACAACTATTGTGGTATAAACTGTCCCAGATAAATGCTTGTAGCCACAACTAATGTGGTATAAACTGTCCCAGATAAATGACCTGTAGCCACAACTAATGTGGTATAAACTGTCCCAGATAAATGACCCGTAATCACAACTAATGTGGTATAAACTGTCCCAGATAAATGACCCGTAGTCACAACTATTGTGGTATAAACTGTCCCAGATAAATGCCTTGTAGCCACAACTAAGATGGTATAAACTGTCCCAGATAAATGACCAGTAGTCACAACGAAGGTGGTATAAACTGTCCCAGATAAATGCCTTGTAGCCACAACTAAGATGGTATAAACTGTCCCAGATAAATGACCAGTAATCACAACTAATGTGGTATTAACTGTCCCAGATAAATGACCCGTAGTCACAACTAAGATGGTATAAACTGTCCCAGATAAATGACTTGTAGCCACAACTAAGATGGTATAAACTGGTCCAGATAAATGACGTAGGCATATAGCAACAACTAATGTGGTATAAACTGGCCCAGATAAATGACGTAGGCATATAGCAACAACTAATGTGGTATAAACTGGCCCAGATAAATGACTGTAGCCACAACATGGTAAAACTGCCCAGATAAATGACGTAGATTAAAACTGCCCAGATAAATGCCTGTAGCAACAACTAATGTGGTATAAACTGGCCCAGATAAATGACGTAGGCATATAGCAACAACTAATGTGGTATAAACTGTCCCAGATAAAGCCTTGTAGCAACAACTAATGTGGTATAAACTGGCCCAGATAAATGACGTAGGCATATAGCAACAACTAATGTGGTATAAACTGTCCCAGATAAATGCCGTAGCCACATATATAGCAACAACTAATGTGGTATAAACTGGCCCAGATAAATGACGTATAGCAACAACTATGTGGTATAAACTGTCCCAGATAAATGCCTTGTAGCCACAACTAATGTGGTATAAACTGGTCCAGATAAATGACGTAGGCATATAGCAACAACTAATGTGGTATAAACTGTCCCAGATAAATGACTGTAGCCACAACTATGTGGTAAAACTGCCCAGATAAATGCTATAGCCACAACTAATGTGGTATAAACTGGCCCAGATAAATGACGTAGGCATATAGCAACAACTAATGTGGTATAAACTGTCCCAGATAAATGCCTTGTAGCCACAACTAATGTGGTATAAACTGGTCCAGATAAATGACGTAGGCATATAGCAACAACTAATGTGGTATAAACTGTCCCAGATAAATGACGTGTAGCCACAACTATTGTGGTACAAACTGTCCCAGATAAATGCCTTGTAGCCACAACTATTGTGGTATAAACTGGCCCAGATAAATGACGTAGGCATATAGCAACAACTAATGTGGTATAAACTGTCCCAGATAAATGCCTTGTAGCCACAACTAATGTGGTATAAACTGGTCCAGATAAATGACGTAGGCATATAGCAACAACTAATGTGGTATAAACTGTCCCAGATAAATGCCTTGTAGCCACAACTAATGTGGTATAAACTGTCCCAGATAAATGCCTTGTAGCCACAACTATTGTGGTATAAACTGTCCCAGATAAATGACTTGTAGCCACAACTAAGATGGTATAAACTGTCCCAGATAAATGACGTATAGCCACAACTATTGTGGTATAAACTGTCCCAGATAAATGACGTAGTAGCCACAACTATTGTGGTATAAACTGTCCCAGATAAATGCCTTGTAGCCACAACTATTGTGGTATAAACTGTCCCAGATAAATGACTTGTAGCCACAACTATTGTGGTATAAACTGTCCCAGATAAATGACTTGTAGCCACAACTAATGTGGTATAAACTGTCCCAGATAAATGACGTATAGCCACAACTAATGTGGTATAAACTGTCCCAGATAAATGCCTTGTAGCCACAACTATTGTGGTATAAACTGTCCCAGATAAATGCTTGTAGCCACAACTAAGATGGTATAAACTGTCCCAGATAAATGACGTGTAGCCACAACTAATGTGGTATAAACTGTCCCAGATAAATGACCCGTAATCACAACTAATGTGGTATAAACTGTCCCAGATAAATGACCCGTAATCACAACTAATGTGGTATAAACTGTCCCAGATAAATGACCCGTAGTCACAACTATTGTGGTATAAACTGTCCCAGATAAATGCCTTGTAGCCACAACTAAGATGGTATAAACTGTCCCAGATAAATGACCCGTAGTCACAACGAAGGTGGTATAAACTGTCCCAGATAAATGCCTTGTAGCCACAACTAAGATGGTATAAACTGTCCCAGATAAATGACCCGTAATCACAACTAATGTGGTATTAACTGTCCCAGATAAATGACCCGTAGTCACAACTAAGATGGTATAAACTGTCCCAGATAAATGACTTGTAGCCACAACTAAGATGGTATAAACTGGTCCAGATAAATGACGTAGGCATATAGCAACAACTAATGTGGTATAAACTGGCCCAGATAAATGACGTAGGCATAAGCAACAACTAATGTGGTATAAACTGGCCCAGATAAATGACGTAGGCATATAGCAACAACTAATGTGGTATAAACTGGCCCAGATAAATGACGTAGGCATATAGCAACAACTAATGTGGTATAAACTGTCCCAGATAAATGCCTTGTAGCAACAACTAATGTGGTATAAACTGGCCCAGATAAATGACGTAGGCATATAGCAACAACTAATGTGGTATAAACTGGCCCAGATAAATGACGTAGGCATATAGCAACAACTAATGTGGTATAAACTGGCCCAGATAAATGCCTTGTAGCCACAACTAATGTGGTATAAACTGGTCCAGATAAATGACGTAGGCATATAGCAACAACTAATGTGGTATAAACTGGCCCAGATAAATGACGTAGGCATATAGCAACAACTAATGTGGTATAAACTGGCCCAGATAAATGACGTAGGCATATAGCAACAACTAATGTGGTATAAACTGTCCCAGATAAATGCCTTGTAGCCACAACTAATGTGGTATAAACTGGTCCAGATAAATGACGTAGGCATATAGCAACAACTAATGTGGTATAAACTGTCCCAGATAAATGACGTGTAGCCACAACTATTGTGGTACAAACTGTCCCAGATAAATGACGTGTAGCCACACTATTGTGGTACAAACTGTCCCAGATAAATGCCTTGTAGCCACAACTATTGTGGTATAAACTGGCCCAGATAAATGACGTAGGCATATAGCAACAACTAATGTGGTATAAACTGTCCCAGATAAATGCCTTGTAGCCACAACTAATGTGGTATAAACTGGTCCAGATAAATGACGTAGGCATATAGCAACAACTAATGTGGTATAAACTGTCCCAGATAAATGCCTTGTAGCCACAACTAATGTGGTATAAACTGTCCCAGATAAATGCCTTGTAGCCACAACTATTGTGGTATAAACTGTCCCAGATAAATGACGTATAGCCACAACTATTGTGGTATAAACTGTCCCAGATAAATGACGTAGTAGCCACAACTATTGTGGTATAAACTGTCCCAGATAAATGCCTTGTAGCCACAACTATTGTGGTATAAACTGTCCCAGATAAATGACTTGTAGCCACAACTAATGTGGTATAAACTGTCCCAGATAAATGCCTTGTAGCCACAACTATTGTGGTATAAACTGTCCCAGATAAATGACGTATAGCCACAACTATTGTGGTATAAACTGTCCCAGATAAATGACGTAGTAGCCACAACTATTGTGGTATAAACTGTCCCAGATAAATGCCTTGTAGCCACAACTATTGTGGTATAAACTGTCCCAGATAAATGACGTATAGCACAACTATTGTGGTATAAACTGTCCCAGATAAATGACTTATAGCCACAACTATTGTGGTATAAACTGTCCCAGATAAATGACTTGTAGCCACAACTATTGTGGTATAAACTGTCCCAGATAAATGACGTATAGCCACAACTAAGATGGTATAAACTGTCCCAGATAAATGACGTATAGCCACAACTAATATGGTATAAACTGTCCCAGATAAATGCCTTGTAGCCACAACTAAGATGGTATAAACTGTCCCAGATAAATGACTTGTAGCCACAACTAAAATGGTATCAACTGTCCCAGATAAATGATTTGTAGCCATAACTAAGTTGGTATAAACTGTCCCAGATAAATGACGTATAGCCCCAACTATTGTGGTATAAACTGTCCCAGATAAATGACGTATAGCCACAACTAATATGGTATAAACTGTCCCAGATAAATGCCTTGTAGCCACAACTAAGATGGTATAAACTGTCCCAGATAAATGATTTGTAGCCACAACTAAGATGGTATCTACTGTCCCAGATAAATGATTTGTAGCCATAACTAAGTTGGTATAAACTGTCCCAGATAAATGACGTATAGCCACAACTATTGTGGTATAAACTGTCCCAGATAAATGACGTATAGCCACAACTATTGTGGTATAAACTGTCCCAGATAAATGACTTGTAGCCACAACTAATGTGGTATAAACTGTCCCAGATAAATGCCTTGTAGCCACAACTAATGTGGTATAAACTGTCCCAGATAAATGACGTATAGCCACAACTAATGTGGTATAAACTGTCCCAGATAAATGACGTATAGCCACAACTATTGTGGTATAAACTGTCCCAGATAAATGCCTTGTAGCCACAACTAATGTGGTATAAACTGTCCCAGATAAATGACGTATAGCCACAACTATTGTGGTATAAACTGTCCCAGATAAATGACGTATAGCCACAACTATTGTGGTATAAACTGTCCCAGATAAATGCCTTGTAGCCACAACTAATGTGGTATAAACTGTCCCAGATAAATGACGTATAGCCACAACTATTGTGGTATAAACTGTCCCAGATAAATGACGTATAGCCACAACTATTGTGGTATAAACTGTCCCAGATAAATGCCTTGTAGCCACAACTAATGTGGTATAAACTGTCCCAGATAAATGACGTATAGCCACAACTATTGTGGTATAAACTGTCCCAGATAAATGACGTATAGCCACAACTATTGTGGTATAAACAGTCCCAGATAAATGACGTATAGCCACAACTATTGTGGTATAAACTATCCCAGATAAATGACGTATAGCCACAACTAGTGTGGTATAAACAATCTAAGTCAATATCGCATCCAATATGACACATGTAACAAACAAGACAAGTTATATTTTCAATTATTTTAATATATTACTAGTATGAAAATAATATAATAGCAATTTGTATATTCATAGCCATGCACACACACACATACTTTAATTTAGAATAAATAGCAGCTAACCATTGGAATATTGAGTAATTTTATTGTTTTATATGTTTTATATTCATAAATAAGTCGTGATTTTATATTTGAATATATTAGAAATTTAACAGCTAACCATTTGGGATATTGAGTACTACTGTACAGGGCTGAAACTGATTCTGGTTAATGATATTTTATATTTTTGTGTTTGCTAGTTAGGTGAATGCTGGCACTAGTTTAGTTAAGATATTAAAATCATAAATGTATTATTAAAGTTAGTACATTGGCGACGAGTGATTACAATTGTAAGTGTTAAATTTTAAATTTAAACGGCAGTTTATGAAAAAATTGTAGAAATCTGTGAAGAAAATGAAGAAAATGAAGAATGGACACACTATGTAGAACACTTGGAACATTATCATAAAGCGAACGAAATAACAGATGAAGGAAAATGAAAATAAAATTTGTCTGTCAATTGTCGGAAGTAAAAGAAATAAATTGATATTGTGTAAAACGGAACTTGAGTCATATCTATGGAGCTATTCATCACCCACTACATGATTATTCCTGTCTAGTACACGCCTCTTCTTCCATGCCACTCCCATCCTATGAGTAGATATGAAGTGTCATGTGACTGATGGGAAAGAGGTCTGGATCATGTGAGCTGAGCGCTGTTCAATCCTACCAGATGTTTCACACTTAATTATATTGATATTCATTTAAGGACAATCACTTATTGTATACTTTATTATATTGATATTCATTTAAGGACAATCACTTATTGTATACTTTATTATATTGATATTCATTTAAGGACATTCACTTATTGTATACATTGTACTTTATTATATTGATATTCATTTAAGGACATTCACTTATTGTATACTTAATTATATTGATATTCATTTAAGGACATTCACTTATTGTATACTTTATTATATTGATATTCATTTAAGGACAATCACTTATTGTATACTTAATTATATTGATATTCATTTAAGGACATTCACTTATTGTATACATTGTACTTTATTATATTGATATTCATTTAAGGACATTCACTTATTGTACACTATATTATATTGATATTCATTTGAGGACATTCACTTATTGTATACTTAATTATATTGATATTCATTTAGAGACTACCTAAACTACAATGATAGATTTATTGATTTAAATACATTGTATACTTAATTTATTGATTGGTATTATCTGAATTACAATTTATCACTGATTTATTGAACGATATTAACTTGCGGATGTTTACATCACGCCAGAGGTTATCTGAATTACAATTTATCACTGATTTATTGAACGATATTAACTTGCGGATTTTTACATCACGTCAGAGGTTATCTAAATTACAATTTATCACTGATTTATTGAACGATATTAACTTGCGAATGTTTACATCACGCCAGAGGTTATCTGAATTACAATTTATCACTGATTTATTGAACGATATTAACTTGTGGATGTTTACATCACGCCAGAGGTTATCTAAATTACAATGAATCACTGATTTATTGAACGATATTAACTTGTGGATTTTTACATCACGCCAGAGGTTATCTGAATTACAATTTATCACTGATTTATTGAACGATATTAACTTGTGGATTTTTACATCACGCCAGAGGTTATCTGAATTACAATTTATCACTGATTTATTGAACGATATTAACTTGTGGATTTTTACATCACGCCAGAGGTTATCTAAATTACAATTTATCACTGATTTATTGAACGATATTAACTTGTGGATTTTTACATCACGCCAGAGGTTATCTAAATTACAATTTATCACTGATTTATTGAACGATATTAACTTACGGATGTTTACATCACGCCAGAGGTTATCTGAATTACAATTTATCATTGATTTATTGAACGATATTAACTTGCGGATTTTTACATCACGCCAGAGGTTATCTGAATTACAATTTATCACTGATTTATTGAACGATATTAACTGGTGGATTTTTACATCACGCCAGAGGTTATCTGAATTACAATTTATCACTGATTTATTGAACGATATTAACTTGCAGAGGTTATCTGAATTACAATTTATCACTGATTTATTGATTTAAATGACAATATATTATTAAGTGAAAATTTCTCTTGTGAATGCGGGAATCCTTGCGAAGATGCAGATCACTAAGGGAATTTATATTCTTTGAAGTACATACATTTATAATGCGCACTGAATGTTTCAAGCCCGAATAACAATTATAATACACACTATTCCTTTATTCCCATTTACGAATCATTTCCATTACTCAAAGTTTAACACATTTAAATTCGATACTGCTCATAGTGTTGCATTTATTGAGATATATCTGTCTTTATAAGTTGACAGATATTGTTCTGAGGTTTCGGGGAGAGGCAGTCAAGTAACTTATTAGGGCAGTTATTAAAAAACGTTTTTTTCCAATTTTTCTAGTTCATTTTTAGTATTCTGTTATCCCGTCATTTTCTTATTCAATCTAAACAATAATATTCTTGAAAACCTTACTTATATTAGTACATTGGAACAAATTGATAGCAAATTTGACCTTTTGGAAAGGGCTGTTGCTAATGTTTTCAAAATGTGTAGCCCAATCCTTTTGCATTTTGAAAATGTCATGTATATTGTGAAAAAGATGCAATAAAATATTATTGAATATATTTAGTGAATGGCGCTCATAAATCTTACCAGAAATAGTTAATTAGTTTGTATAATTAACAAATATTAGCCATAATTTAACTAGTTTGCACAATGAGGAATTAATTGTATTTAATATTAGTTAGTCTGCCAATATAGAATTCCGCTAACAGCTTTTTTATACATGCTTGTTATTCTTGACCAGAATTGTAAAGAAAAATGGAAAAATGATATATGGTTGGTTAGCTTGCTTGGTTACTTTTTGCTGCCAGAAGAAATGAGTATAGTGTGTATGCATGGCTTTTGTTTCTATCTATCTGTTCTTTCTCTTTTCCTGATTTCTTTCTTCTTTTCTCCTTTCTCTTTCGTTCTTCCTTTTCTCTCTTTATATCCCTCAATTGCAGCAGCACGGTTGGTAGCATTGTCTCGTCTATTATTGAATAAATCAAACGAAATACATATATTTATAATTTCCCGTATCAATTATTATTTATTTGGTTATTTGGACACAGGCGTTTATATGTTTGGTGAACACGTTAGGGTGAGTGGATAGACAAAGGACATGCACGTTAGTGTCAGGTACTTGTTGAGTGGATAGACAAAGGACATGCACGTTAGTGTCAGGTACTTGTTGAGTGGATAGACAAAGGACATACACGTTAGTGCCAGGTACTTGTGACAGTACTTCCAAGACATCAAGTACAAGTACATCACAGGACATAAATGGTTGACCGCACCCTCCTCCTGAGAGTCAGGTGAACGCACCCTCCTGAGAGTCAAGTGAACCCACCACCATGAAGCCAAGTGGATGATTGCTTTGTTCGTCATGGCTGTTTATCTAAAGTTGAACAATTTAAAGCTATTAGAGTGATGTAAGTGCTATTGAATGATTTAAATGAATGGTGTTCTCTTTAAACGACATGACTGTCAATGGCTCTAAGAGTAATGTACCCAGTTCATGTGTGGTGTGAATCAGATTAACATTGTCGACATGTATACTTACTTAGGTGTTGCTTTGCATGGACATTTGGATTATAATATTACTTAGAAATGTGTTTCTTAGAATACCAGTCGTGTATTGGGCTTGATAATTACAAAATGGAAACAATGGGCGGTGCCTTATAGTGTTTTAAGATGTGTTAGGATCCGGTAGTTTGTGGCCTGCAATAACTAATGGGACTCCTTTGTGGTGGGGTGATCATATTCGTGTATCGAAGCCGCTCATATAATAGGGCATTCATATTTTGTTCTCGGTGTCGGCAAATATTCACCATATTAATTCCGGAAATATGGGTAGGAAACCCCCAATAATCCAACAAGGGTAATGCATCTCGCTATGTTGGTAGAGACTTTCATTTGAAAATAGCAAGGTGGCACTATGTACATAATTATATTAAAGCTAGTCGTTCATGAAGAAAATGGAATTTTAATGGTAAGAGGCATTATGAGGTCAATGATTTTCCTATGTACACGAGCTTTGTTGATCCTATATTTCGTTCTTTCGCACATGATGTTGAGATAAAAACATTCGATAAGTGAACAGTTGGTCAGTCAAAATAAACAATGTCATATGTTCCTATGGTCGCAGGCGAAAGAAATTGAGAGTGTGTGAATTGTTTAAAATACTGGTGTAAACTTGTATCACCACCTAGACATCGTTCTGCTCTTTGCATTATGATACAGATGGTTTGGTTTGGTTTGGTTTGAAGGTTTGGGATATTAATACTATTGAAAATGAGATGCATATATTATTGAATTGTCCAGTTTTCAAATGAGATAAGACAAGATTTGTTCGCAAAGGTATATGCGTGTAATTGACATACTGTCTGATTATGATAAATATTGTTTTCTCTTTTCAAACAAACCTATACATGATTCATAGCCAAAACCTGTTTTATTATTCTACAGAGACGTCACAGTTTATTATGTAAAACACTTTTCTTTTTCAATTATACGTCGAGTGTCGTTGTGTCAATTGTTCACAGTAAATACGATGTGTAAATAGCATACATTATATCTACAAACCAGACATTGCAATTGTTCACAGTAAATACGATGTGTGAATAACATACATTATATCTACAAACCAGACATTACAATTGTTCACAGTAAATACGATGTGTGAATAACATACATTATATCTACAAACCAGACATTACAATTGTTCACAGTAAATACGATGTGTGAATAACATACATTATATCTACAAACCAGACATTACAATTGTTCACAGTAAATACGATGTGTGAATAACATACATTATATCTACAAACCAGACATTACAATTGTTCACAGTAAATACGATGTGTGAATAACATACATTATATCTACAAACCAGACATTACAATTGTTCACAGTAAATACGATGTGTGAATAACATACATTATATCTACAAACCAGACATTACAACTGTTCACAGTAAATACGATGTGTGAATAACATACATTATATCTACAAACCAGACATTACAATTGTTCACAGTAAATACGATGTGTGAATAACATACATTATATCTACAAACCAGACATTACTTACCCGTCAGGTTGTATTCCAATCCCCTGGATGTAGTAGAGTTTCTTGTTGCTGTTCTGGGCCGTTTCTGATTGGCTCGTTGGACAGTTCAGAATGCTTGTGCTCCCGGATGTGAGTTTGGCTGATAGTGTCTAAATAAATGATATATTCATGTTATCATGTATATGATTGTATGTTGCTAAATCATGTCACAATATTTTACATACAAGAAAACAAATATTTGTTTAACAATAGAAGGTATATTTTTAATAGTTTATCATAATGTGTACCTGTACATTATATATGCACTAACAAATGGATTGTTGTTGTCACGTTCGCTTCAGGTGCGAAATGCCCGGAGTTCGAGCCTCGCTGGAGCCGTTACGATTGTACCCTTAGGTAAGGCATTTAAATTTCACGTTGCCTCTTCACTCTCCCTCGTGGCGATGAATTACACCAGGAATGAGGTCACGAGAGTGCTTAATATAAATTGGAAGAACTTGTTTCGCAATCGAGCTAAATATATTTGTTTAAACTAAATGGATTGTTGAGCGACACTCGTGATAATAATGCGTTCAATGTTCATTCTGTGAGATATATCGTACACTGAAACAAACAAATAACCTTAATCTTCCGTAAATGTCAAACCCTTCATGGGATGTAGTCCTATATAATGTCTATTTCAGTAATTCATTTTGAGTTCAACCATTTATTGGCTTTCTCCATTGATATGTAGTGCCTGTTTCATATCAAAATAACATAGGCACAGTTATATATAAATACATCAACATCTTGCTAGTAACAACTCTACACACCCCATACACATTCACCCAAATTGACAGAGAATAAGTATTTACCGTTCCGGTATCCGAAGTTAGTTGTGATCTTCCAGACTCCAGATTCTCAGCAACTGAAGTATACAAGACATCGTTATTGCTGTCCTTTCTTTGCTGGCGGATATCATACATTAAAGTCAGACTAAGATTAAATTAAACACGATTGAAGGTTGTGTGTACAATTTAAACATAATAAACTTAAAATTTAAAATCATTGTTTATTTTCATCTTGCTGATTAAAAATAGATAGTTCACAAAAAATAGCATAATACAGACGATAGTGGTGTTCAAGGGGAAATAACTCTAACCTATTATAGGTGTTCAATGGGAAATAACTCTAACCTATTATAGGTGTTCAAGGGGAAATAACTCTAACCTATTATAGGTGTTCAAGGGGAAATAACTCTAACCTATAATAGGTGTTCAAGGGGAAATAACTCTAACCTATTATAGGTGTTCAAGGGGAAATAACTCTAACCTATTATAGGTGTTCAAGGGGAAATAACTCTAACCTATTATAGGTGTTCAAGGGGAAATAACTCTAACCTATTATAGGTGTTCAAGGGGAAATAACTCTAACCTATTATAGGTGTTCAAGGGGAAATAACTCTAACCTATAATAGGTGTTCAAGGGGAAATAACTCTAACCTATGTTCAAG
This sequence comes from Archivesica marissinica, assembly GCA_014843695.1. Taxonomy (NCBI): domain Eukaryota; kingdom Metazoa; phylum Mollusca; class Bivalvia; order Venerida; family Vesicomyidae; genus Archivesica; species Archivesica marissinica. Next base: position 37,825,418 of record CM026394.1, read on the forward strand.
GGGAAATAACTCTAACCTATTATAGGTGTTCAAGGGGAAATAACTCTAACCTATATAGGTGTTCAAGGGGAAATAACTCTAACCTTTATAGGTGTTCAAGGGGAAATAACTCTAACCTATTATAGGTGTTCAAGAGGAAATAACTCTAACCTATTATAGGTGTTCAAGGGGAAATAACTCTAACCTATTATAGGTGTTCAAGGGGAAATAACTCTAACCTATTATAGGTGTTCAAGGGGAAATAACTCTAACCTATTATAGGTGTTCAAGGGGAAATAACTCTAACCTATTATAGGTGTTCAAGGGGAAATAACTCTAACCTATTATAGGTGTTCAAGGGGAAATAACTCTAACCTATTATAGGTGTTCAAGGGGAAATAACTCTAACCTATTATAGGTGTTCAAGGGGAAATAACTCTAACCTATTATAGGTGTTCAAGGGGAAATAACTCTAACCTATAATAGGTGTTCAAGGGGAAATAACTCTAACCTATTATAGGTGTTCAAGAGGAAATAACTAACCTATTATAGGTGTTCAAGGGGAAATAACTCTAACCTATAATAGGTGTTCAAGGGGAAATAACTCTAACCTATTATAGGTGTTCAAGAGTAAATAACTCTAACCTATTCTAGATAATAAGATAATTCAACTGTATCACTCAGTTATCCCAGTTGTAATATTCCACGGACACTTGATGAATGGTCCATTAGCATCTTTGCCATTTAGCTTTTTGGAATGCTTACATTTTGTAATCAAATATGATTTATTATGGTTATCCCCCGTTATAAACAAAGTACAGCACTTTATTTGCAAACTTTAAACAAGCAACACTACTATCCAGGACATAATACACTACAACATGACCTGGATAGTATGGGGGAGAGGGGCACATAGTTTACAGAGCTTATATAGCAACACTCTAAATATCTTCATAATACACTACAACATGACCTGGATAGTATGGGAGAGGGGCACATAGTTTACAGAACTTATATAGCAACACTCTAAATATCTTCTTCTCAGAAACCACAATGCACATATCGTTTGATATTTGGCATGTAGCATTGCCCAGTGACCTCTATTTGTGATCACGTGGTCACATTTGAACCCATTATATAGGGGTTACACAGTTTACATAGGCTTATATAGTAAACCTCTTTAAATATCTTCTCATAAACAACAATGCCAGCGCTTTGATATTTTGCATGTAGAATCATCTAGTGAACCAATACTAAGTTTTCCTATCCAATACTTACATTATGTAATTTGTGTATATTATATTATTCGTATTTGTAAAATGTATACTTTAATAAATAAAGTTTAAACTAAGTTTGCTAAAATGGTGATCATCTGGCCATAATTGATCATCTGTCCATAATTGACCATCTGGCCATAATTGATCATCTGACCATAATTGACCATCTGACCATAATTGACCATCTGGCCATAATTGACCATCATCTGGCCATAATTGATCATCTGGCCATAATTGATCATCTGGCCATAATTGACCATCTGGCCATAATTGATCATCTGGCCATAATTGACCATCTGGCCATAATTGATCATCTGTCCATAATTGACCATCTGGCCATAATTGATCATCTGGCCATAATTGAACCTACTGTAGGTTTATATAGACTTATATAGTACCCCTCTTTGAAAATCTTCTTTTCAGAAACCACAATGCCCAGAGCTTTGATAGTTTGCAATGTACAGTAAAGCATGTGTTAACAGTTACCTAAGTATGTGAATAGTTTCTCTACAATTTATATCTACTCCACACAAGAACTTGCCATAACTATTCGACTAGCAATTTGTACACATTAAACATTCCCCACAATGGAAAAGGATTCACATAAGCATTAAGCTTGTTTCTCAATCCATATCGATTTCAATGTAAAAGAAGTAACATTGTGTCAATGTATGCATACATGCATTTATCCGAATATAAACTAATAGTTACTTCTATTTAGAAACGTATGTTTTTCTAGCCCTCTCAGCTTTTCACCTCGAGCGATTCCAGGGCCTTCATGGCCACTCTTGTTAATGATCGGCATAGTATGTAAATAAATACTCCAATGGAGGTGTCGTATTCTTGCTAGGGAGGAAGCTATCCAGCTGTTTTGAGGAAGGTCGATGGTTCTACCAGGGTGGCAATGTGTGCCTGTTCGGAGGAGCACACTGGGTCAACCTCCACCAATTAAAGTTGGAGTGTCGGCATATGACCTAAGCTGTTGTTGCGACTTTAAAACCGCAAAAAGCAAAGAACAACCACTACTGTCTTGTATGTGCCATCTTAATATGAAATACACTTACTTTTCCTGTATCCGTTCCTACTCTTTAGTGCAACAGTCTCGTTCGTCTCGTGGCTTAGGGTCACTGTAGAGTCGTACCATATCGGTGGTCTCCTTTGGCACTGAGCGTTTTCTTGTTCTGGATGACGGGGTATACCTGGAGGTCTACATGGGGGAAGGGGTACGCATGGAGGACGTTGTTTACCTGGTTCGCACAAAGGACGGGGATTACACGGAGGAAGTGTTTCGCACGGATGACGGGATTTACGGGTTTCGCATGGCAGACAGGGTTCGCATGGAGGATGGGATTTGTCTGGATATCGGTGTTTGCTTGGAGGACGGGGATTATGCGAAGGACGGGGTTCGCACGAAGGGCTAGCTTCGAATGGAGGACGGGGTTTGTACTGAGGAAGGAGTGCTCTTGGAGGACTGGTTTTTAACGGAGGAAAGGATTTGCACGTAGGTTTGGGTACACATGGACTGGTAGTGCATGGAAGACGGAGTACGCTAGGAGGACTGGTTTGTAACGGAGGAAAGGATTTGCATGTAGGTTTGGGTATACATGGATTGGTAGTGCATGGAAGACGGAGTACGCTAGGAGGACTGGTTTTTAATGGGGGAAATGGTTTACACGGAATACACTGAGGAATGGGTGTGCTTTGAGGATTGCTTTTGAGCGAAGGAAATGGTTTACATGATGGACTGGTAGTGCCCGGAGGAATGGATGTGCTCGGAAGACTGGTTTTGAGCGGAGGAAAGTGTTTGTCTGGCGGACTGGTAGTGCCCGGAGGAATGGATGTGCTCGGAAGACTGGTTTTGAGCGGAGGAAAGTGTTTGTCTGGCGGACTGGTAGTGCCCGGAGGAATGGATGTGCTCGGACGACTGGTTTTGAGCGGATGTAAGTGTTTGCCTGGCGGACTGGTAGTGCCCGGAGGAATGGATGTGCTCGAAAGACTGGTTTTGAGCGGATGTAAGTGTTTGCCTGGCGGACTGGTAGTGCCCGGAGGAATGGATGTGCTCGAAAGACTGGTTTTGAGCGGAGGAAAGGGTGTGCATATAGGACTGGTAGTGCACGGCGAACTGGTTTTGAGCGGAGGAAAGTCTTTGCCTGGAGGGATTGGTGTGCACGGTTGGCTGCGTTGGTATGGATTCTGGAAAATAATGACACCATACCTAAGTTTTCAAATCATCATTACAAATAACTATTACTTCTTCATGAGAAAGCAATAACATTACTACTCCGCTACCGCTACTATACTATACTATACTATGCCAAGCCAAGCCAAGCCAAGCCATGCCATGCCATGCCATACCATACCATACCATACAATAAAATACAATACCATACTACTATAATTATTACTATATTACTATATTACTATGCTATACTATACTACATGTATACTATACTATACTATACTATACTATACTATACTATACTATACTATACTATACTATACTATACTATACTATACTATGCTATGCTATACTATACTATACTATACTACATGTATACTATACTATGCTATGCTATGCTATGCTATGCTATACTATACTATACTACATGTATACTATACTATACTATACTACATGTATACTATACTATACTATACTATACTATACTATGCTATGCTATGCTATGCTATACTATACTATACTACATGTATACTATACTATACTATGCTATGCTATGCTATACTATACTATACTATACTATACTATGCTATGCTATACTATACTATACTATACTATACTACTATGCTATATATACTACTGTACTATACTACTATACTACTATACTATACTACTATGCTATACTACTATACTATACTACTATACTACTATACTATATATACTACTGTACTATACTACTATGCTATACTACTATACTATACTACTACACTACTATAATATACTACTATTCCACTATACTACTACTATACTACTATACTACTATACTACAATATTATACTACTATACTACTATACTACTATACTACTACTATACTACTATACTATACTACTATACTATACTACTACTATACATATACTACTATACTACTATACTAATACTATACTATACTACTATACTATACTACTATACTATACTACTACTATACTACTACTATACTACTACTATACTACTAAATATACTACTATACTACTATACTACTACTATACTATACTACTATACTACTATACTATACTACTATACTATACTACTATACTACTATAATATACTACTATACTATACTACTATATACTACTACTACTATACTACTACTATACTATACTACTATACTACTATACTATTCTACTATACTACTATACTACTATACTACTATACTACTATACTACTGCTCTACTATACTACTATACTACTATACTACTATACTACTGCTCTACCATACTACTATACTACTATACTACTGCTCTACTATACTACTATACTACTATACTACTATACTACTGCTCTACTATACTGCTATACTACTATACTACTATACTACTGCTCTACTATACTACTATACTACTATACTACTGCTCTACTATACTACTGCTCTACTATACTACTATACTACTATACTATACTACTATACTACTATACTACTATACTACTGCTCTACTATACTACTGCTCTACTATACTACTGTACTACTATACTACTATACTACTGCTCTACTATACTACTATACTACTATACTCTACTACTATACTATACTACTATACTACTATACTATACTACTATACTACTATACTACTGCTCTACTATACTACTATACTACTATACTACTGCTCTACTATACTACTATACTACCATACTACTGCTCTACTATACTACTGCTCTACTATACTACTATACTACTATACTACTATACTACTGCTCTACTATACTACTATACTACTATACTACCTTACTACTGCTCTACTATACTACTGCTCTACTGTACTACTATACTACTATACTACTATACTACTGCTCTACTATACTACTATACTACTATACTACTATACTACTATACTACTATACTACTATACTACTACTCTACTATACTACTATACTACTATACTACTGCTCTACTATACTACTATACTACTATACTACTATACTACTACTCTACTATACTACTACTCTACTATACTACTATACTATACTAATAACTATATACTCTACTACTATACTATACTAATATACTATACTACTATACTACTACTCTACTATAATAATATACTATACTACTATACTACTATACTACTATACTATACTACTATACTACTATACTATACTATATACTACTATGCTATACTACTCTACTATACTACTATACTATACTCTACTATACTACTATACTACTATACTATACTACTATACTATATATATACTATACTATACTACTATACTACTATACTACTCTAATATACTACTATACTATACTATACTACTATACTACTATACTCTATACTATACTATACTACTATACTACTATAATACTATACTACTATACTACTGCTCTACTATACTACTGCTCTACTATACTACTATACTACTATACTACTGCTCTACTATACTACTATACTACTATACTACTATACTACTGCTCTACTATACTACTATACTACTATACTACTATACTACTGCTCTACTATACTACTATACTACTATACTACTGCTCTACTATACTACTATACTACTATACTACTATACTACTGCTCTACTATACTACTATACTACTATACTACTATACTACTGCTCTACTATACTACTGCTCTACTATACTACTATACTACTATACTACTATACTACTGCTCTACTATACTACTATACTACTATACTACTATACTACTGCTCTACTATACTACTGCTCTACTATACTACTATACTACTATACTACTGCTCTACTATACTACTATACTACTATACTACTATACTACTGCTCTACTATACTACTATACTACTATACTACTGCTCTACTATACTACTGCTCTACTATACTACTATACTACTATACTACTATACTACTGCTCTACTATACTACTATACTACTATACTACTATACTACTATACTACTGCTATACTATACTACTATACTACTATACTACTATACTACTGCTCTACTATACTACTATACTACTATACTACTGCTCTACTATACTACTGCTCTACTATACTACTATACTATACTACTATACTAATATACTACTGCTCTACTATA
>CM026394.1:37832928-37855088 GCA_014843695.1 Archivesica marissinica
ACAATGGAGGTGTCGTATTCTTGTAAGGGAGGAAGCTATCCAGCTGTTTTGTGGAAGGTCGATGGTTCTACCAGGGTGGCAATGTGTGCCTGTTCGGAGGAGCACACTGGGTCAACCTCCACCAATTAAAGTTGTCGCCATATGACCTAAGCTGTTGTTGCGACTTTAAAACAGCAAAAAGCAAAGAACAACCACTACTCTCTGGTATGTGCCAACTTAACATGAAATACACTTACTTCTCCTGTATCCGGTCCTACTCTTTAGTGCAACAGTCTCGTTCGTCTCGTGGCTTAGGGTCACTGTAGAGTCGTACCATATCGGTGGTCTCCTTTGGCACTGAGCGTTTTCTTGTTCTGGATGACGGGGTATACCTGGAGGTCTACATGGGGGAAGGGGTACGCATGGAGGACGTTGTTTACCTGGTTCGCACAAAGGACGGGGATTACACGGAGGAAGTGTTTCGCACGGATGACGGGGTTTACGGGTTTCGCATGGCAGACAGGATGGAGGATGGGATTTGTCTGGAGATCGGTGTTTGTTTGGAGGACAGGGTATATGCGAAGGACGGGGTTCGCACGAAGGGTTAGGTTCGAATGGAGGACGGGGTTTGTACTGAGGAATTAGTGCGCTTGGAGGACTGGTTTTTAACGGAGGAAAGGATTTGCACGTAGGTTTGGGTACACATGGACTGGTAGTGCATGGAAGACGGAGTACGCTAGGAGGACTGGTTTGTAACGGAGGAAAGGATTTGCACGTAGGTTTGGGTATACATGGATTGGTAGTGCATGGAAGACGGAGTACGCTAGGATGACTGGTTTTTAACGGAGGAAAGGATTTGCATGTAGGTTTGGGTATACATGGATTGGTAGTGCATGGAAGACGGAGTGCGCTAGGAGGACTGGTTTGTAACGGAGGAAAGGATTTGCATGTAGGTTTGGGTATACATGGATTGGTAGTGCATGGAAGACGGAGTGCGCTTGGGGGATTGGTTTTTAACGGGGGAAATGGTTTACACGGAATACACTGAGGAATGGGTGTGCTTTGAGGATTGCTTTTGAGCGAAGGAAATGGTTTACATGGCGGACTGGTAGTGCCTGGAGGAATGGATGTGCTCGGAAGACTGGTTTTGAGTGGAGAAAAGGCTTTACATGGCGGACTGGTAGTGCCTGGAGGAATGGATGTGCTCGGAAGACTGGTTTTGAGCGGAGAAAAGGCTTTACATGGCGGACTGGTAGTGCCTGGAGGAATGGATGTGCTCGGAAGACTGGTTTTGAGCGGAGGTAAGTGTTTGCCTGGATGACTGGTAGTGCCCGGAGGAATGGATGTGCATGGAGGATTGGTAGTGCACGGCGAACTGGTTTTGAGCGGAGGAAAGTGTTTGCTTGGAGGGATTGGTGTGCACGGTTGGCTGCGTTGGTATGGATTCTGGAAAATAATGACACCATATCTAAGGTTTCAAATCATCATTAAAATATCTATTACTTATGCATGAGAAAGCAATAACTTTACTACTTCGCTACCGCTACCGCTACAATACTATGCTATGCTATGCTATGCTATACTATGCTATGCTATGCCAAGCCAAGCCAAGTCAAGCCAAGCCAAGCCAAGCCAATCTAGCTACTATACTACTATACTACTACAATACTACTATACTACTATACTATACTACTACCATACTACTACCATACTACTACTATACTACTACTATGCTACTACTATACTACTATACTACTACTATGCTACTATACTACCCTACTACTACTATACTACTACTATACTACTATACTATACTACTACTATACTACTACTATACTACTACTATACTACTACTATACTATACTACTATACTACTATGCTACTATACTACTATACTACTACTATACTACTATACTACTACTATACTACTATACTACTTTACTACTACTATACTACTACTATACTACTACTATACTACTATACTACTACTATACTACTACTATACTATACTACTATACTATACTACTATACTACTATACTACTACTATACTACTACTATACTACTATACTACTACTATACTACTACTATACTACTACTATACTACTACTATACTACTACTAAGCTACTACTATACTACTATACTACTACTATACTACTATACTACTACTATACTATACTACTATACTACTACTATACTATACTACTATACTACTACTATACTATACTACTATACTACTATACTACTACTATACTACTACTATACTACTATACTACTATACTAATATACTACTATACTACTATACTACTATACTATACTACTATACTACTATTCTACTACTATACTTACTACTATACTACTATACTACTATTCTACTACTATACTTACTACTATACTACTATACTACTATACTACTATACTATACTACTATATATACTAATATACTACTATACTACTATACTATACTACTATACTACTATTCTACTACTATACTTACTACTATACTACTATACTATACTACTACTATACTTACTACTATACTACTGTACTATACTACTACTATACTATACTACTATACAACTATACTATACTATACTACTATACTACTATACTACTATACTACTACTATACTATACTACTATACTGTACTACTATACAACTATACTATACTATACTACTATACTACTATACTACTATACTATACTACTATTCTATACTACTATACTACTATACTACTATACTATACTACTATACTACTATATTGTACTACTATACTACTATACTCTACTATTATACTACTATACTACTATACTACTATGCTATACTACTATACTACTATACTACTATACTACTATACTATACTACTATACTACTATACAACTATACTATACTACTATACTAAACTACTATACTGTACTACTATATTACTATACTATACTACTATGCTACTATACTACTATACTATACTACTATACATTATATCTTCTCTCTCCCACGTGGTGATGGATTCCATCAGGAATGAGGTCTCTAGAGTGATTAATATAAGTTGTAAGAACTTGTTTCGCAATCGAGCTAAAATAAATGTGTATAAACTAATAACATTTTGCCGACACGTCGCCTGCTTTACATTAATTAAGATACAGTTATGAATATCTATCTTGAATTCGTCTTACCGGCGATTTCGGTGCTTTCCTATGTTTTGGCGTCACCCATGAATCGCTTAAAATATCGGCCGTCGTCGGACGGAAGTACGGATTGCATCGTACAATCCTACGTACAAGCTCCATGGACCCTGTAAGGGAGAATATAGCATCAACTTACATAGTGTATTAAGTGGGTATGTACATGTATTGGTATCCTTTTTGTATGCACGTTTAATTATGTCCAATGTTTGTTTCAAGGGGAATGAACGTCCACGTGGCATCGCTAACAGTTACTGTCAATCAATAGTACCATCATGGTTGCTGTGGGTTCGAGCCCTATCATATAATTCACTATAAATAAGGAAGCTACCCCTTTTGCTTGTGGAAGGCTAGTGGTTCAAACCCGTGCATCCACCCGTTCCTCATACACTATTGAGAGGAACAAGTGTGGTTTTCCTCTAGCGCAAGAGTCAGTGGTTCAAACCCGTGCATCCACCCGTTCCTCATACACTATTGAGAGGAACAAGTGTGGTCTTTCTCTAACGCATTCAACTGGAGAGTCGTTATTTGACATTAATGTTAATACGAAGCTAAACAAAAAAAACCATTTGGTTTAATAAAATGATAAAGATTATGTAGATTACCGATTGAATGACAGTCCTGGAGACTAGGTAGATGTCGTTCCAAGTCCTTCAGCTGGCTATTTTTGAACGACTTTAGCCCGTTCAACATGCAACATAGGATTATACCCCTGAAATGGAAAGAACACTTTTGTTTAGCATGGAAATCAGAAATATAAACAAAATAAAAGCAAGATGGCCGTCTGACATAGAAACCAGAAATATAAACCAAATGAAAGCAAGATGGCCGTCTGACAAAGAAACCAGAAATATAAACCCAAATAAAAGCAAGATGGCCGTCTGACATAGAAACCAGAAATATAAACCAAATAAAAGCAAGATGGCCGTCTGACATAGAAACCAGAAATATAAACCCAAATAAAAGCAAGATGGCCGTCTGACATAGAAACCAGAAATATAAACCCAAATAAAAGCAAGATGGCCGTCTGACATAGAAACCAGAAATATAAACCAAAATAAAAGCAAGATGGCCGTCTGACATAGAAACCAGAAATATAAACCAAAATAAAAGCAAGATGGCCGTCTGACATAGAAACCAGAAATATAAACCCAAATAAAAGCAAGATGTCCGTCTGACATAGAAACCAGAAATATAAACCCAAATAAAAGCAAGATGGCCGTCTGACATAGAAACCAGAAATATAAACAAAATAAAAGCAAGATGGCCGTCTGACATAGAAACCAGAAATATAAACCCAAATAAAAGCAAGATGTCCGTCTGACATAGAAACCAGAAATATAAACTAAAAAAAAGCAAGATGGCCGTCTGACATAGAAACCAGAAATATAAACCCAAATAAAAGCAAGAGGGCCGTTTAGCATGGCACCTGATATTCCATGAATAGAACAAGATATACGTTTAGAATATCAAACATGAACTATGCCCTAAACCTTTAAAGCAGACATAGCTATATATCTCTTTAACATATAATCTGCGACATTCAAATGCTTTAAAAACATCTTTATAAAGATAATTTCCTATCAGTATACGGTGCACTTTGTGGTATTTCCATCTTTATAAAGATAATTTCCTATCAGTATACGGTGCACTTTGTGGTATTTCCATCTTCATAAAGATAATTTCCTATCAGTATACGGTGCACTTTGTGGTATTTCCATCTTCATAAAGATAATTTCCTATCAGTATACGGTGCACTTTGTGGTATTTCCATCTTTATAAAGATAATTTCCTATCAGTATACGTGGTGCACTTTGTGGTATTTCCATCTTCATAAAGATAATTTCCTATCAGTATACGGTGCACTTTGTGGTATTTCCATCTTTATAAAGATAATTTCCTATCAGTATACGGTGCACTTTGTGGTATTTCCATCTTCATAAAGATAATTTCCTATCAGTATACGGTGCACTTTGTGGTATTTCCATCTTTATAAAGATAATTTCCTATCAGTATACGGTGCACTTTGTGGTATTTCCATCTTTATAAAGATAATTTCCTATCAGTATACGGTGCACTTTGTGGTATTTCCATCTATCATATATATACAAGACAACATTTTAGTATTGCAGACATAATTATACCCTTGCCAGATATGAATCACTTACATGCTCCATATGTCCGACTTGGTGCCGTCGTACGATTCATGGAATACAACCTCCGTATCCATACGTCCCGCAATTTATATTGAGCAATTTGCTCCTGTCAGGGTTGTATCTTGTTGCACATCCGAAATCTGAAGAAAACATATGGAACATTATGACATGCGAACATGGTTGATGTATGGACAAATGACACCCAGTCATTGATAATAAATGTATATACAATGACGGTTGCAATTGTTAGAATAGTAGTACGACAGTGATGCACGTGAAAGAACCAGACACATCTAAAATGTTTAATCTCTTCGCTCATATGGGCAACCGGTAGCGACGATAAATAAACGTAAAACACGCATGTATGGGTATGTCCTATGACTATTAATATTCGTGTCTACTTTGTATATATTACATAGTTAACGAGAAACAAATAGTTTATAAATGAGCTTTTGTCGTTTATGTAAACTATGTTGACATATTTCACTTTAAATCTGTCACTCACTCTATTAGAATATGATTATATTAAGTAGAAACAAATACCTTTAGACAATGGGTTTTAAGAACTTATATTTACTTATAAATGTATCTAAAACTGCTTCTTAAATTGTAGGGTGCATATATATACCTGTAATCTTTAAAGTGCCCTCTCGGTCGACCAATAAGTTGTCGCATGCAAGGTTCCTGAAACAGAATACAATAGTGTTAGTATGTTTCACTTTTGACAAAATATTTGATAGATAGATAATTATGTTATTATAGTGTGCTATAAATGACTGTACACATACATACATACATACATACATACATACATACATACATACATACATATTACAAGCATAGGAAAGCCCGATGGGTCTTGTACACATACATACATATTACAAGTATAAGAAAGCCCGATGGGTCTTGTACACATACATACATACATACATACATATTGTCTTGTACACATACATACATATTACAAGTATAAGAAAGCCCGATGGGTCTTGTACATATACATACATATTACAAGTATAAGAAAGCCCGATGGGTCTTGTACACATACATATATATTACAAGTATAAGAAAGCCCGATGGGTCTTGTACACATACATACATATTACAAGTATAAGAAAGCCCGATGGGTCTTGTACACATACATACATATTACAAGTATAAGAAAGCCCGATGGGTCTTGTACACATACATACATATTGTCTTGTACACATACATACATATTACAAGTATAAGAAAGCCCGATGGGTCTTGTACACATACATACATATTGTCTTGTACACATACATACATATTACAAGTATAAGAAAGCCCGATGGGTCTTGTACACATACATACATACATATTGTCTTGTACACATACATACATATTACAAGTATAAGAAAGCCCGATGGGTCTTGTACACATACATACATACATATTGTCTTGTACACATACATACATATTGTCTTGTACATATACATACATATTACAAGTATAAGAAAGCCCGATGGGTCTTGTACAAATACATACATATTACAAGTATAAGAAAGCCCGATGGGTCTTGTACACATACATATATATTACAAGTATAAGAAAGCCCGATGGGTCTTGTACACATACATACATATTACAAGTATAAGAAAGCCCGATAAGTATAAGGAGGTAAGTATAAGGAGATAAGTATAAGGAGGTAAGTATAAGGAGATAAGTATAAGGAGGTAAGCATAATGAGGTAAGCATAAGGAGGTAAGTATAAGGAGGTAAGTGTAAGGAGATAAGTATAAGGAGGTAAGCATAATGAGGTAAGCATAAGGAGGTAAGTATAAGGAGGTAAGTGTAAGGAGGCAAGCATAAGGAGGTAACTATAAGGAGGTAACTATAATGAGGTAAGTATAAGGAGGTAAGTATAAGGAGGTAAGTATAAGGAGGTAAGTATAAGGAGATACGTCTAAGGAGGTAAGTATAAGGAGGTAAGTATAAGGAGATAAGCTTAAGGAGGTAAGTATACGGAGGTAAGTATAAGGAGGTAATAATAAGGAGGTAAGTATTAGGAGGTATTATAAGGAGGTAAGTATAAGGAGGTATGTATAAGGAGGTATGTATAAGGAGGTATGTATAAGGAGGTATGCATAAGGAGGTATGTATAAGGAGGTAAGAATAAGGAGGTAAGTATAAGGAGGTAAGAATAAGGAGGTAAGTATTAGGAGGTAAGAATAAGGAGGTAAGTATTAGGAGGTATTATAAGGAGGTAAGTATAAGGAGGTATGTATAAGGAGGTATGTATAAGGAGGTATGCATAAGGAGGTATGTATAAGGAGGTAAGAATAAGGAGGTAAGTATAAGGAGGTAAGTATAAGGAGGTATGCATAAGGAGGTATGTATAAGGAGGTAAGAATAAGGAGGTAAGTATAAGGAGGTAAGAATAAGGAGGTAAGTATTAGGAGGTATTATAAGGAGGTAAGCATAAGGAGGTAAGTATAAGGAGGTATGCATAAGGAGGTATGTATAAGGAGGTAAGAATAAGGAGGTAAGAATAAGGAGGTAAGTATAAGGAGGTAAGTATAAGGAGGTATGTATAAGGAGGTATGTATAAGGAGGTAAGTATAAGGAGGTAAGTATAAGGAGGTAAGAATAAGGAGGTAAGTATAAGGAGGTAAGAATAAGGAGGTAAGTATAAGGAGGTAAGTATAAGGAGGTATACATAAGGAGGTATGTATAAGGAGGTATGTATATGGAGGTATGTATAAGGAGGTATGTATAAGGAGGTATGTATAAGGAGGTATGTATAAGGAGGTAAGTATAAGGAGGTAAGAATAAGGAGGTAAGAATAAGGAGGTAAGTATAAGGAGGTATGTATAAGGAGGTAAGTATAAGGAGGTAAGTATAAGGAGGTAAGTATAAGGAGGTATGTATAAGGAGGTATGTATAAGGAGGTAAGTATAAGGAGTTAAGTATAAGTGAGTACTACCTATGCACGAATCCGTTGTTGTGGATATGTTGCACGCCCTGTACAAGCATTCCGAACATGTTTCTCGCCATAACTTCATCAAACCCCTTGTAGCTATCACTGGCCCGACTTTTCAGCAGATGGTTTATGTCACCCTTGCTGCACAATTCCATTACAAGGTAGCAGCGGCTCCTCGATCGAAAGTATTCGAACACACGTACCTGAAATATCAGAAGCAGACACATGTAACCACTCTACTATATGAACGCTACATTCCTTATATAAGTGTGACCGAAACGTTAGGGGAGGTAACTAGAGCCACATTGTGGGGTTATATAACTGTGACCGGAACGTTAGGGGAGGTAACTAGAGCCACAGTGTGGGGTTATATAACTGTGACCGAAACGTTAGGGGAGGTAACTAGAGCCACATTGTGGGGTTATATAACTGTGACCGGAACGTTAGGGGAGGTAACTAGAGCCACAGTGTGGGGTTATATAACTCGCTACATGTATATATCTCATTTAAACACATGTATACGTAGTCCAGTGCTGTCGGGGCATCTGAGGCCGAGTTGTTACGGTCGTATACGTCACATCACTTGCCCAGCTGTAGGTTAGAATACCACTGGGGATCTGATTATTCACTGGAAGGTCGGTGGTGCTACCTGGGTGCCTGTACGTGCCTGAACTAGTTCTCGAAGGGGCACCCGGGGTCTTCCTCACCAATAATAGCTGGAGTCACCATATCACTTAAGCTGTTGGTGGGACTTTAAAGCAAAAGTTCATTAAAAAAACTCTACAACACTCTTGTTAGATCTACTAGAAAAACTCTACAACACTCTTGTTAGATCTACTAGAAAAACTCTACAACACTCTTGTTAGATCTACTAGAAAAACTCTACAACACTCTTGTTAGATCTACTAGAAAAACTCTACAACACTCTTGTTAGATCTACATGTACTAGAAAAACTCTACAACACTCTTGTTAGATCTACTAGAAAAACTCTACAACACTCTTGTTGGATCTACTAGAAAAACTCTACAACACTCTTGTTAGATCTACATGTACTAGAAAAACTCTACAACACTCTTGTTAGATCTACTAGAAATACTCTACAACACTCTTGTTAGATCTACTAGAAAAACTCTACAACACTCTTGTTAGATCTACTAGAAATACTCTACAACACTCTTTGTTAGATCTACTACTTCAGTAAAACAGTCTGCTTGTTAATAGAGATAACTCGCTAGCACTACTGTTTGGTAAAATGAAACAGTCTGATTGTTCGTTAGTGAGTGGTGATTTCATATCATATTTTATAAAACTCGTTTATGGTATGAAATCACCACTCATGTAAAATCCTCTATATTATCAACGCCCACCTTAGTATTACTCGACTCGTCCACCTCTATACTTGTACTATCTCCGTTAGGTGCATGTTGGCACAGTTTATTTCAAATGACCGTTTCCCCCATACACTGCAGTATTTTGGAATAGTCTGCCTCATCACAGTGTTGCATTGCCAAGCTCGGATACGATCAATCAAGCTGCATCAGAAATTTAATAACAGCTATTAGATTCAGCAGTCTTCTCCTATATTTTACACCTAGCTATGGCATTTATATCTTCCACACTCACTATCTACAAGCAACGTTCCCCGTAGTTTTTTTAAAATATTTCCTCTCACTAATTTTATGACACACACTGCTTTCCATAACACTGGAAAGAGAGGTGTGACAGTATCTGAATATAGATAGATCAAATAAAGCTACACTTACCACGTTCCTGTCATGTGACATACGCATGTGGTTTGTAAATTCCTTGGCAACGTTCTTCATGAAGTCTTCCGATTCATTCTCCACTTCTACAACTTTTATCGCGACCTGAACATCATAAGTAAATAGTGGTAGAGAATGCATGTATGTAAATATGTACAACCGCTAGGACTCATAGACGGTTTCATTATAATATACATTATATATTAGTGGCTATAGTTATTTGATAGGTTTAGGGTTATTTGATAGGGTTAGAGTTATTTGATAGGGTTAGAGTTATTTGATAGGGTTAGAGTTATTTGATAGGGTTAGAGTTATTTGATAGGGTTAGAGTTATTTGATAGGGTTAGAGTTATTTGATAGGGTTAGAGTTATTTGATAGGGTTAGAGTTATTTGATAGGGTTATGGTTATTTGATAGGGTTATGGTTATTTGATAGGGTTATGGTTATTTGATAGGGTTAGAGTTATTTGATAGGGTTATGGTTATTTGATAGGGTTAGAGTTATTTGATAGGGTTAGAGTTATTTGATAGGGTTGTGGTTATTTGATAGTGTTAGAGTTATTTGATAGGGTTAGAGTTATTTGATAGGGTTAGAGTTATTTGATAGGGTTGTGGTTATTTGATAGGGTTAGAGTTATTTGATAGGGTTGTGGTTATTTGATAGGGTTAGAGTTATTTGATAGGGTTATGGTTATTTGATAGGGTTAGAGTTATTTGATAGGGTTAGAGTTATTTGATAGGGTTATGGTTATTTGATAGGGTTATGGTTATTTGATAGGGTTAGAGTTATTTGATAGGGTTAGAGTTATTTGATAGGGTTAGAGTTATTTGATAGGGTTAGAGTTATTTGATAGGGTTAGAGTTATTTGATAGGGTTATGGTTATTTGATAGGGTTATGGTTATTTGATAGGGTTAGGGTTATTTGATAGGGTTAGAGTTATTTGATAGGGTTAGAGTTATTTGATAGGGTTGTGGTTATTTGATAGGGTTAGAGTTATTTGATAGGGTTATGGTTATTTGATAGGGTTAGAGTTATTTGATAGGGTTAGAGTTATTTGATAGGGTTAGAGTTATTTGATAGGGTTAGAGTTATTTGATAGGGTTATGGTTATTTGATAGGGTTAGAGTTATTTGATAGGGTTAGAGTTATTTGATAGGGTTGTGGTTATTTGATAGGGTTAGAGTTATTTGATAGGGTTGTGGTTATTTGATAGGGTTAGAGTTATTTGATAGGGTTATGGTTATTTGATAGGGTTAGAGTTATTTGATAGGGTTAGAGTTATTTGATAGGGTTATGGTTATTTGATAGGGTTATGGTTATTTGATAGGGTTAGAGTTATTTGATAGGGTTAGAGTTATTTGATAGGGTTATGGTTATTTGATAGGGTTATGGTATTTGATAGGGTTAGAGTTATTTGATAGGGTTAGAGTTATTTGATAGGGTTGTGGTTATTTGATAGGGTTAGAGTTATTTGATAGGGTTGTGGTTATTTGATAGGGTTAGAGTTATTTGATAGGGTTATGGTTATTTGATAGGGTTGGAGTTATTTGATAGGGTTAGAGTTATTTGATAGGGTTATGGTTATTTGATAGGGTTAGAGTTATTTGATAGGGTTATGGTTATTTGATAGGGTTATGGTTATTTGATAGGGTTAGAGTTATTTGATAGGGTTATGGTTATTTGATAGGGTTAGAGTTATTTGATAGGGTTAGAGTTATTTGATAGGGTTAGAGTTATTTGATAGGGTTGTGGTTATTTGATAGGGTTAGAGTTATTTGATAGGGTTAGAGTTATTTGATAGGGTTATGGTTATTTGATAGGGTTGGAGTTATTTGATAGGGTTAGAGTTATTTGATAGGGTTATGGTTATTTGATAGGGTTAGAGTTATTTGATAGGGTTATGGTTATTTGATAGGGTTATGGTTATTTGATAGGGTTAGAGTTATTTGATAGGGTTAGAGTTATTTGATAGGGTTAGAGTTATTTGATAGGGTTAGAGTTATTTGATAGGGTTAGAGTTATTTGATAGGGTTAGAGTTATTTGATAGGGTTATGGTTATTTGATAGGGTTATGGTTATTTGATAGGGTTAGAGTTATTTGATAGGGTTAGAGTTATTTGATAGGGTTATGGTTATTTGATAGGGTTATGGTTATTTGATAGGGTTAGAGTTATTTGATAGGGTTAGAGTTATTTGATAGGGTTGTGGTTATTTGATAGGGTTAGAGTTATTTGATAGGGTTAGAGTTATTTGATAGGGTTATGGTTATTTGATAGGGTTGGAGTTATTTGATAGGGTTAGAGTTATTTGATAGGGTTAGAGTTATTTGATAGGGTTAGAGTTATTTGATAGGGTTATGGTTATTTGATAGGGTTGTGGTTATTTGATAGGGTTAGAGTTATTTGATAGGGTTAGAGTTATTTGATAGGGTTGTGGTTATTTGATAGGGTTAGAGTTATTTGATAGGGTTGTGGTTATTTGATAGGGTTAGAGTTATTTGATAGGGTTATGGTTATTTGATAGGGTTAGAGTTATTTGATAGGGTTAGAGTTATTTGATAGGGTTATGGTTATTTGATAGGGTTATGGTTATTTGATAGGGTTAGAGTTATTTGATAGGGTTAGAGTTATTTGATAGGGTTAGAGTTATTTGATAGGGTTAGAGTTATTTGATAGGGTTAGAGTTATTTGATAGGGTTATGGTTATTTGATAGGGTTATGGTTATTTGATAGGGTTATGGTTATTTGATAGGGTTAGAGTTATTTGATAGGGTTAGAGTTATTTGATAGGGTTGTGGTTATTTGATAGGGTTAGAGTTATTTGATAGGGTTATGGTTATTTGATAGGGTTAGAGTTATTTGATAGGGTTAGAGTTATTTGATAGGGTTAGAGTTATTTGATAGGGTTAGAGTTATTTGATAGGGTTATGGTTATTTGATAGGGTTATGGTTATTTGATAGGGTTAGAGTTATTTGATAGGGTTAGAGTTATTTGATAGGGTTGTGGTTATTTGATAGGGTTAGAGTTATTTGATAGGGTTGTGGTTATTTGATAGGGTTATGGTTATTTGATAGGGTTAGAGTTATTTGATAGGGTTAGAGTTATTTGATAGGGTTAGAGTTATTTGATAGGGTTATGGTTATTTGATAGGGTTAGAGTTATTTGATAGGGTTAGAGTTATTTGATAGGGTTATGGTTATTTGATAGGGTTATGGTTATTTGATAGGGTTAGAGTTATTTGATAGGGTTAGAGTTATTTGATAGGGTTAGAGTTATTTGATAGGGTTAGAGTTATTTGATAGGGTTAGAGTTATTTGATAGGGTTATAGTTATTTGATAGGGTTGTGGTTATTTGATAGGGTTAGAGTTATTTGATAGGGTTGTGGTTATTTGATAGGGTTAGAGTTATTTGATAGGGTTATGGTTATTTGATAGGGTTGGAGTTATTTGATAGGGTTAGAGTTATTTGATAGGGTTAGAGTTATTTGATAGGGTTATGGTTATTTGATAGGGTTAGAGTTATTTGATAGGGTTAGAGTTATTTGATAGGGTTATGGTTATTTGATAGGGTTATGGTTATTTGATAGGGTTATGGTTATTTGATAGGGTTATGGTTATTTGATAGGGTTAGAGTTATTTGATAGGGTTAGAGTTATTTAATAGGATTGGAGTTATTTGCTATTTGAAATATTTACCTTGACGTTTCCATTCGAATCCGCATATGCAGCCAAAGCTGGGAATCTCTCCAAATGTTCCGGCATCACTGTCGCCAGTTTAACACTGCCGTATTCCCCTCTACCAATGGTCTTCTCAGTGAGGTATCCATTGAGGAAGCACTCACAATGGATTTCCCGATTGTTCTCAATACGCTTGCTAGGACGAGTCTGAAATAAAATATTGACCTCTTTACATCCTGCATATGTAGGATTTGTATTGTCATGTCCTATATGTATGTATGTATGTTCCATTAATGACAAGCAACTTACGGGACCTAGACCGCTTTACATCCTGCCTATGTAGGATTTGTATTGTCATGTCCTATATGTATGTATATTTGTATATATGTATGTTCCATTAATGACAAGCAACTTACGGGACCTAGACACGTTTTCCTGGGCCGGCCTAGTCGACCTAAGCGGATAACAGGTACTAAACAATGTGTAAGAGGTGCTTTGCTCAATGACACTACATACATGACCTGACCGAGTATCGAATCCGGGACCGTTCGATTCCAAATCCAACCTCTACAACTGGACCACGGACGCCATAGCGAGAGTTCACTAGAATGTCTCCCGATATCAAGATCACAGTTTCATATATTATATGTTTATGAATACTCATATGTTATCATTTCAAGTCAAGCCAGATATAGTTAGTGCATATTAACCTGTCCGTCATAGCACTTAATATTCGTGTCCTGATAAATTTTCAGTTTCCTCTCTACTAAAGAGTAACAACCCACTAGATAATAATATTTGCCGACCGACAAGTCGCCAGCTTTACATTAATTAAGATCCTGTTACGAATATTTGGATGTTTTCGTTATCTTGAATTCGTGTTTCCCTACTTACTGTGGATGTCGGTGTTT
Organism: Archivesica marissinica; assembly: GCA_014843695.1. Taxonomy (NCBI): domain Eukaryota; kingdom Metazoa; phylum Mollusca; class Bivalvia; order Venerida; family Vesicomyidae; genus Archivesica; species Archivesica marissinica. The sequence goes on from CM026394.1 coordinate 37,847,543, forward strand.
TCTTTTTCCCCGTCAATCATGGGTCCTTCTTTATAGCCATGACCGACGAATGGGCGTCAGGGACGTATCGCAGCATGTGGCGTAACATTTGCTTACATTCTGTTACAATATGGTAATGCACACAAACAAACATTCCTTGGAGAGACATACAATATGGCAATGAACACAAACAAACATTCCTGGAAGAGACATACAATATGGTAATGCACACAAACAAACATTCCTGGGAGAGACATACAATATGGCAATGAACACAAACAAACATTCCTGGAAGAGACATACAATATGGTAATGCACATAAACAAACATTCCTGGGAGAGACATACAATATGGTAATGAACACACACAACGATTCCCTGGAGAGACATACAATATGGTGATGAACACAAACAAACATTCCCGGGAGAGACATGCAATATGGCGATGAACACAAACAAACATTCCTGGGAGAGACATACAATATGGCAATGAACACACACCAAGATTCCCGGGAGAGACATGCAATATGGTAATGAACACAAACAAACATTCCTGGGCGAGACATACAATATGGTAATGAACACAAACAAACATTCCTTGGAGAGACATACAATATGGTGATGAATACAAACAAACATTCCTTGGAGAGACATACAATATGGTGATGAACACAAACAAACATTCCTTGGAGAGACATACAATATGGCAATGAACACAAACAAAGATTCCTGGGAGAGATATACAAAAGATTCCCGGGAGAGACATACAATATGGCAATGAACACAAACAAAGATTCCTGGGAGAGACATACAATATGGCAATGAACACAAACAAACATTCCTGGGAGAGATATACAAAAGATTCCTGGGAGAGACATACAATATGGTAATGAACACAAACAAACATTCCTGGGAGAGACATACAATATGGCAATGAACACAAACAAACATTCCTGGGAGAGACATACAATATGGCAATGAACACAAACAAACATTCCTGGGAGAGACATACAATATGGCAATGAACACAAACAAACATTCCTGGGAGAGACATACAATATGGTAATGAACACAAACAAACATTCCTGGGAGAGACATACAATATGGCAATGAACACAAACAAACATTCCTGGGAGAGACATACAATATGGCAATGAACACAAACAAACATTCCTGGGAGAGACATACAATATGGTAATGAACACAAACAAACATTCCTGGGAGAGACATACAATATGGTAATGAACACAAACAAACATTCCTGGGAGAGACATACAATATGGTAATGAACACAAACAAACATTCCTGGGAGAGACATACAATATGGCAATGAACACAAACAAACATTCCTGGGAGAGACATACAATATGGCAATGAACACAAACAAACATTCCTGGGAGAGACATACAATATGGCAATGAACACATACAACAGATTCCTGGGAGAGACATACAATATGGTAATGAACACAAACAAACATTCCTTGGAGAGACATACAATATGGCAATGAACACAAACAAAGATTCATGGGAGAGACATACAATATGGTAATGAACACAAACAAACATTCCTGGGAGAGACATACAACAGATTCCTGGGAGAGACATACAATATGGCAATGAACACAAATAAACATTCCTGGGATAGACATACAATATGGCAATGAACACAAATAAACATTCCTGGGAGAGACAAACAAAGATTCCTGGGAGAGACATACAATATGGTGATGAACACAAACAAAGATTCCTGGGAGAGACATACAATATGGTGATGAACACAAATAAACATTCCTGGGAGAGACATACAATATGGCAATGAACACAAACAAACATTCCTGGGATAGACATACAATATGGCAATGAACACAAATAAACATTCCTGGGAGAGACATACACAAGATTCCCGGGAGTGACATACAATATGGTGATGAACACAAACAAAGATTCCTGGGAGAGACATACAATATGGTGATGAACACAAACAAAGATTCCTGGGAGAGACATACAATATGGTGATGAACACAAATAAACATTCCTGGGAGAGACATACAATATGGCAATGAACACAAACAAACATTCCTGGGATAGACATACAATATGGCAATGAACACAAATAAACCTTCCTGGGAGAGACATACACAAGATTCCCGGGAGTGACATACAATATGGTGATGAACACAAACAAAGATTCCTGGGAGAGACATACACAAGATTCCCGGGAGTGACATACAATATGGTGATGAACACAAACAAAGATTCCTGGGAGAGACATACAATATGGTGATGAACACAAATAAACATTCCTGGAAGAGACATACAATATGGCAATGAACACAAACAAACATTCCTGGGAGAGACATACACAAGATTCCCTTGAGTGACATACAATATGGTGATGAACACAAACAAAGATTGCTGGGAGAGACATACAATATGGTGATGAACACAAATAAACATTCCTGGGAGAGACATACAATATGGTGATGAACACAAATAAACATTCCTGGGAGAGACATACAATATGGCAATGAACACAAATAAACATTCCTTGGAGAGACATACAATATGGCAATGAACACAAACAAAGATTCCTGGGAGAGATATACAAAAGATTCCCGGGAGAGACATACAATATGGCAATGAACACAAACAAAGATTCCTGGGAGAGACATACAATATGGCAATGAACACAAACAAACATTCCTGGGAGAGATATACAAAAGATTCCTGGGAGAGACATACAATATGGTAATGAACACAAACAAACATTCCTGGGAGAGACATACAATATGGCAATGAACACAAACAAACATTCCTGGGAGAGACATACAATATGGCAATGAACACAAACAAACATTCCTGGGAGAGACATACAATATGGCAATGAACACAAACAAACATTCCTGGGAGAGACATACAATATGGTAATGAACACAAACAAACATTCCTGGGAGAGACATACAATATGGCAATGAACACAAACAAACATTCCTGGGAGAGACATACAATATGGCAATGAACACAAACAAACATTCCTGGGAGAGACATACAATATGGCAATGAACACAAACAAACATTCCTGGGAGAGACATACAATATGGTAATGAACACAAACAAACATTCCTGGGTGAGACATACAATATGGCAATGAACACAAACAAACATTCCTGGGAGAGACATACAATATGGCAATGAACACAAACAAACATTCCTGGGAGAGACATACAATATGGTAATGAACACAAACAAACATTCCTGGGAGAGACATACAATATGGTGATGAACACAAACAAACATTCCTGGGAGAGACATACATTATGGTGATGAACACAAACAAACATTCCTGGGAGAGACATACAATATGGCAATGAACACAAACAAACATTCCTGGGAGAGACATACAATATGGTGATGAACACAAACAAACATTCCTGGGAGAGACATACAATATGGTGATGATCACAAACAAAGATTCCTGGGAGAGACATACAACAGATTCCCGGGAGAGACATACAACATGTGTTCATTATTGGAAACCAATAAGCACAACTGATTAGATATTAACATATAATCTACGACTTTTAAATGCTTTAAACAGGAATAAATATAATTTCCGCTACTGTATTTACATTTTCTAATTTCATTAACTTAACAAATGTATGCCCAGTAGATATATCCCAATAATAAGTATTGATGCAACATGTTCTTAAATCGTTATAAAATGAGCAGTCAGTAATAGAATTGTATTCATCCTCTATAACGTATTACATGTATTGCATTTCCTATCAGCATACGGTATACATTGTTGCATTTCCATCTGTCACATATATACAAAACAACATTTCAGTATTTCATTTCCTATCTGTGCGGTATACATTGTGGCATTTCCATCTGTCACATATATACAAAACAACATTTCAGTATTGCAGATATGAATCACTTACATACTCCAGACGTCTGCCTTCGTGCCGTCATACTCTGTACGTTGGACAACCTCCGGTGCCGCGTATCCAGGAGTACCGCAATAGGTATCCAATAGCCTGTCCTTATCAGCGACAAAGCGCGTGGAGCATCGGAAATCTGAAGAAAGCATATGGAACATTATCAAAGGCGAACATGGTTGGTGTATGGACAGACGTGAACGATCTATTTACAATGACGATTGCAATCGGTGGAATAGAAGTACAGCTATGATACAATAATGGCTTCATTAACGAAGACATCCACATACACGTTAAACATCACACATGTATTGAATACCATAATAAACACAACACAGACCACATACCTCACTTCTACCAAACAAGCATGGTTATTTGGTAGAATGATGACTACATGGGTCCATTTATCCACTATGCAGCCTATGTACACACTTTAAACTCATCTTTGGAAAGAGCTGTTTTAACTACAGATTTGCTTCGTGTATATATATTACCGCAAAAGGCTGTAAGTCTCGTAGAAGCTCCACCCTACTGCTTTGTCGGGTTTGTAAATATGTGTTGGTGTTTGAGGCTATGCACTATATAATGGTGTTTGTGTCCTTTATGTACATAGTTCCCTTTATAAATATGTCACTCACTCTATTAGAGTGCTTGTATACACAAACAAACAAACAAATCATTATATTAAGTAGAAACAAATCTATAAACAAATTAATGCGTCTTAAGAACCTCTATTTACTTAAATATAAATTTTAGTAAATCATGTGAAAATCATTTATAAAAAACAGTTTCTTATATTGTAGTGTGCATATACATGTATATACCTGCTATCTTTAAAACACCATTCTTATCCAGGAACAAGTTCTCGCATTTGAGGTCCCTGAAACAGAATACAATATTGTTAGCATGTTTCTCTTTTGACACACTAGTATATAGTATAGATACATAATTAGTTTATTATAGTGTCATGTGATATAACTAACGAGTGATGTTGTGTTCAACAAACACTCAACAATGAACGTATGATTTCATATAACGATCAGCCACGTTCCTGAATTGACTGGAATTATTTCGTCTATGTAGCGAATATTCGGAAACAAATTATAAATAGTAATATAGTACCTATGCACAATGCCGTTCCCGTGTAGATGATTCATGCCGTCAACAAGCATGCTAAACAGGGATTTGGCCTTCTCCAGACCAAGCCCCCCATGTAACACGTGTGTCCATTCGCTTAGCAGCCTGTGCAGGCTTCCCTGTCGGCAATGTTCTGCTATGATGTACGATTGGTCTGTTAGATGGAAATGTTCGTACATTCGTACCTGAAATATCAGAAGTGGACACATATAACCATGTTCTGATTTACAATGCGAACTATGAGTGTCTTTCAATTATAAAATATACTGAATCCAAAAAGAAACTATACGCATGCCTTAGAGGTAAGATTTAAACTGTACACATGCCTTAGAGGTAAAATTTATATCCGTTTTAGAAAACAATATAGCCTGGCAAATTTGGTATTAAAATGTGCGAAATATTGTGTAAATTAGTGAGTGAATGATTATTTTCTTCCCTCAAGATAGTAAAATCCATAATTCTAAAAATTGTAACTTGTACATAGCTGATTGTTACTTTCACTTAAGCAATAGTGCATTATAATGATAGCTAGCTAGCTAGCAAGACTGTTCAGTAAGATTACATAGCTTGATTGTTCATAGAGATAGCTAGCTAGCAAGACTGTTCAGTAATATTACATAGCCTGATTGTTCATAGAGATAGGTAGCTAGCAAGACTGTCAGTAACATTGCATAGCCTGATTGTTATTAGAGATAGCTAGCTAGCAAGACTGTTCAGTAAGATTACATAGCCTGATTGTTCATAGAGATAGCTAGCTAGCAGGACTGTTCAGTACAATTACATAGCCTGATTGTTCATAGAGATAGGTAGCTAGAAAGACTGTCAGTAACATTACATAGCCTGGTTGTTCATAGAGATAGGTAGCTAGCAAGTCTGTCCAATACAATTACATAGCCTGATTGTTCATAGAGATAGCTAGCACGACTGTCCAGTAAAATTACATAGCCTGATTGTTCATAGAGATAGCTAACTAGCAAGCTAACTGTTTTTATCTTCCACACTCACTATCTACATGAAATTTTCCCAGTAGATTTTAATTATGTCCTCTCGCTAATTTTATGGCACCCACTCCTGTCCATAGCACTCGAGAGAGAGAGAGAGAGAGAGAGAGGGGGGTGTGACCGTATCTGGAGATATATATATATATAGATAAACTAAAGCTGCACTTACCACGTTATTGTGAGGCGGCAGAAAGTTGTGCATGGACCATTCGTTGGGAAGAACATTCTTCAGGTAATGCCGATCTGCGGTCTTCCTATCTATTACCTTTATCGCTACCTGAACATTATAAGATAATAGTCGTTTGTATAGTTTATACCAATTTATAATAGCTCGATTGCGAAACAAGTTCTAACACCATTAGATTAATTGCTCTGGAGCCCTCATTCCTGATGGAATATATCACTACGAGGGAGAAAGAAGGGGCATTGTGGAATTTAAGTGCCTTGCCTAAAGGCACAGTCGTAACGACTACAGCTGGGCTCGAACTCCTTGACACTCAGCCAATTCTAACTTATTATGAACCTCAGGAAATCCCGAATCCTATCCTTGCATGCACATATTTGCGAAATATATATAATTATAGATTCTGCCGGACTATGATCTATTGCAATTATATCAACTTGAAACATCTGAATACTCAGCTCGAGTTCATTTTGAACTAAATTAAAATTATAATCACTACACGATACAAGAAACTTTCGAGTCGGAAATATATATAAAAGTACAACATTAACTTGAATCTAAACAAAGAAAACAGGTTCGATCCCCCGTCTGACCCTAACACAATTAATAGACTTTCCGATAGGACATTTAACCTAGGTCTCGTGTCGGTGCTGTACACCGTGCACGTAAAAGAACCAGAGGATGTTCTAGAATGTGTCTCTGTTTGTATCATTGCACTATCCTCCAAAATCTAAAATGACTAATCTCTTCAGAAGGCGTCGCTCATATGGGCAACCAGTAACGACGGTAAATAAACGTAAACAACAACAAAACAGGTTAACACCACACACTACCACATGTAAATGGAGGCCTGTGTATAACTCTATAGCATAAACATTAAACATATACATGTATGGCATATTTCAGAAAATTTAGAAATGACACATGATGCAGTCTACATCATATCAAATAACTGTACAAAATCAACACGCTAAAATAAACCTATAGCACACATGTGGGGTTTATAACAATGTAATTGTTGATTAATACAATGCGCTGTGTCAATGGTCTCGGGCTGGTCACAGACCATTCACCAACAACTCACGGGGACCGGTCTCGGACTGGTCACAGACCATTCACCACAACTTACGGGGACCTGTCTCGGACTGGTCACAGACCATTCACCAACAACTCACGGGGACCTGTCTCGGACTGGTCACAGACCATTCACCAACAACTCACGGGGACCGGTCTCGGACTGGTCACAGACCATTCACCACAACTTACGGGGACCTGTCTCGGACTGGTCACAGACCATTCACCA
>CM026394.1:37856088-37948388 GCA_014843695.1 Archivesica marissinica
GACATCCATAGATTGGTAGTTAGGTGTTTACGTTAGCGATGTGTCAGTGTAGCACTATATACTAGTGTGTAGACATCACTAGCTTGGTAGTTAGGTGTTTACGTTAGCGATGTGTCAGCGTAGCACTACATACTAGTGTGTAGACATCTTTGCTTGGTAGTTAGGTGTTTATGTTAGCGATGTGTCAGCGTATCACTACATACTAGTGTGTAGACATCTCTAGCTTTGTAGTTAGGTGTTTACGTTAGCGATGTGTCAGCGTAGCACTACATACTAGTGTGTAGACATCTCTAGCTTGGTTGTTAGGTGTTTACGTTAGCGATGTGTCAGCGTAGCACTACATACTAGTGTGTAGACATCCATAGCTTGGTAGATAGGTGATTACGTTAGCGATGCGTCAGCGTAGCACTACATACTAGTGTGTAGACATCCATAGCTTCGTAGTTAGGTGTTTACTTTAACGATGTGTCAGTGTAGCTCTACATACTAGTGTGTAGACATTATAGTTAGAGTTATTTCCCCTTGAACACCTATAATAGGTTAGAGTTATTTCCCCTTGAACACCTATTATAGGTTAGAGTTATTTCCCCTTGAACACCTATAATAGGTTAGAGTTATTTCCCCTTGAACACCTATAATAGGTTAGAGTTATTTCCCCTTGAACACCTATAATAGGTTAGAGTTATTTCCCCTTGAACACCTATAATAGGTTAGAGTTATTTCCCCTTGAACACCTATAATAGGTTAGAGTTATTTCCCCTTGAACACCTATAATAGGTTAGAGTTATTTCCCCTTGAACACCTATAATAGGTTAGAGTTATTTCCTCTTGAACACCTATAATAGGTTAGAGTTATTTCCCCTTGAACACCTATAATAGGTTAGAGTTATTTCCCCTTGAACACCTATAATAGGTTAGAGTTATTTCCCCTTGAACACCTATAATAGGTTAGAGTTATTTCCCCTTGAACACCTATAATAGGTTAGAGTTATTTCCCCTTGAACACCTATAATAGGTTAGAGTTATTTCCCCTTGAACACCTATAATAGGTTAGAGTTATTTCCCCTTGAACACCTATAATAGGTTAGAGTTATTTCCCCTTGAACACCTATAATAGGTTAGAGTTATTTCCCCTTGAACACCTATAATAGGTTAGAGTTATTTCCCCTTGAACACCTATAATAGGTTAGAGTTATTTCCCCTTGAACACCTATTATAGGTTAGAGTTATTTCCCCTTGAACACCTATAATAGGTTAGAGTTATTTCCCCTTGAACACCTATAATAGGTTAGAGTTATTTCCTCTTGAACACCTATAATAGGTTAGAGTTATTTCCCCTTGAACACCTATAATAGGTTAGAGTTATTTCCCCTTGAACACCTATAATAGGTTAGAGTTATTTCCCCTTGAACACCTATAATAGGTTAGAGTTATTTCCCCTTGAACACCTATAATAGGTTAGAGTTATTTCCCCTTGAACACCTATAATAGGTTAGAGTTATTTCCCCTTGAACACCTATAATAGGTTAGAGTTATTTCCCCTTGAACACCTATAATAGGTTAGAGTTATTTCCCCTTGAACACCTATAATAGGTTAGAGTTATTTCCCCTTGAACACCTATAATAGGTTAGAGTTATTTCCCCTTGAACACCTATAATAGGTTAGAGTTATTTCCCCTTGAACACCTATAATAGGTTAGAGTTATTTCCCCTTGAACACCTATAATAGGTTAGAGTTATTTCCCCTTGAACACCTATAATAGGTTAGAGTTATTTCCCCTTGAACACCTATAATAGGTTAGAGTTATTTCCCCTTGAACACCTATAATAGGTTAGAGTTATTTCCCCTTGAACACCTATAATAGGTTAGAGTTATTTCCCCTTGAACACCTATAATAGGTTAGAGTTATTTCCCCTTGAACACCTATAATAGGTTAGAGTTATTTCCCCTTGAACACCTATAATAGGTTAGAGTTATTTCCCCTTGAACACCTATAATAGGTTAGAGTTATTTCCCTTGAACACCTATAATAGGTTAGAGTTATTTCCTCTTGAACACCTATAATAGGTTAGAGTTATTCCCCTTGAACACCTATAATAGGTTAGAGTTATTTCCCCTTGAACACCTATAATAGGTTAGAGTTATTTCCCCTTGAACACCTATAATAGGTTAGAGTTATTTCCCCTTGAACACCTATAATAGGTTAGAGTTATTTCCCCTTGAACACCTATAATAGGTTAGAGTTATTTCCCCTTGAACACCTATAATAGGTTAGAGTTATTTCCCCTTGAACACCTATAATAGGTTAGAGTTATTTCCCCTTGAACACCTATAATAGGTTAGAGTTATTTCCCCTTGAACACCTATAATAGGTTAGAGTTATTTCCCCTTGAACACCTATAATAGGTTAGAGTTATTTCCCCTTGAACACCTATAATAGGTTAGAGTTATTTCCCCTTGAACACCTATAATAGGTTAGAGTTATTTCCCCTTGAACACCTATAATAGGTTAGAGTTATTTCCCCTTGAACACCTATAATAGGTTAGAGTTATTTCCCCTTGAACACCTATAATAGGTTAGAGTTATTTCCCCTTGAACACCACTATCGTCTGTATTATGCTACGTTTTTGTGAACTATTTATTTTTAATCAGCAAGATGAAAATAAACAATGATTTTAAATTTTTAAGTTTATTATGTTTAAATTGTACACAAACCCTCAATCGTGTTTCATTTAATCTTAATCTGACTTTAATTTATGATATCCACGAGCAAAGAAACGCCAGCAATAACGATGTCTTGTATATTTCAGTTGCTGAGAATCTGGAGTCTGGAAGATCACAACTAACTTCGGATACCGGAACGGTAAATACTTATTCTCTGTCAATTTGGGTGAATGTGTATGGGGTGTGTAGAGTTGTTACTAGCAAGATGTTGATGAATTTATATATATCTGCGCATATGTTATTTTGATATGAAATAGGCACTACATATCAATGGAGAAAGCCAATAAATGGTTGAACTCAAAATGAATGAATGAAATAGACATTATAGAAGGAATAGGACTACATCCCCACGACGGGTTTGACATTTACGGAAGATTACGGTTATTTGTTTGTTTCAGTGTACGATATATCTCACAGAATGAACATTGAGCGCATTATTATCACGAGTGTCGCTCAACAATCCATTTAGTTTAAACAAATATATTTAGCTCGATTGCAAAACAAGTTCTTCCAATTTATATTAAGCACTCTCGTGACCTCATTCCTGGTGTAATTCATCGCCACGAGGGAGAGTGAAGAGGCAACGTGGAATTTAAATGCCTTACCTAAGGGTACAATCGTAGCGGCTCCAGCGAGGCTCGAACTCCGGGCATTTCGCACCTGAATGAACGTGATACCACTGCGCTATCACAACAATCCATTTGTTAGTGCATATATAATGTACAGATACACATTATGATAAACTATTAAAAATATTTGTTTTCTTGTATGTAAAATATTGTGACATGATTTAGCAACATACAATCATATACATGATAACATGAATATATCATTTATTTAGACACTATCAGCCAAACTCACATCCGGGAGCACAAGCATTCTGAACTGTCCAACGAGCCAATCAGAAACGGCCCAGAACAGCAACAAGAAACTCTACTACATCCAGGGGATTGGAATACAACCTGACGGGTAAGTAATGTCTGGTTTGTAGATATAATGTATGCTATTCACACATCGTATTTACTGTGAACAATTGTAATGTCTGGTTTGTAGATATAATGTATGCTATTCACACATCGTATTTACTGTGAACAATTGTAATGTCTGGTTTGTAGATATAATGTATGCTATTTACACATCGTATTTACTGTGAACAGTTGTAATGTTTGGTTTGTAGATATAATGTATGTTATTCACACATCGTATTTACTGTGAACAATTGTAATGTCTGGTTTGTAGATATAATGTATGTTATTCACACATCGTATTTACTGTGAACAGTTGTAATGTTTTGTTTGTAGATATAATGTATGTTATTCACACATCGTATTTACTGTGAACAGTTGTAATGTTTGGTTTGTAGATATAATGTATGTTATTCACACATCGTATTTACTGTGAACAATTGTAATGTCTGGTTTGTAGATATAATGTATGCTATTTACACATCGTATTTACTGTGAACAATTGTAATGTCTGGTTTGTAGATATAATGTATGCTATTTACACATCGTATTTACTGTGAACAATTGTAATGTCTGGTTTGTAGATATAATGTATGTTATTCACACATCGTATTTACTGTGAACAATTGTAATGTTTGGTGTGTAGATATAATGTATGTTATTCACACATCGTATTTACTGTGAACAGTTGTAATGTTTGGTTTGTAGATATAATGTATGCTATTCACACATCGTATTTACTGTGAACAGTTGACACAACGACACTCGACGTATAATTGAAAAAGAAAAGTGTTTTACATAATAAACTGTGACGTCTCTGTAGAATAATAAAACAGGTTTTGGCACAACTATGAATCATGTCTAGGTTTGAAAAGAGAAAACAATATTTATCATAATCAGACAGTGTGTCAATTACACGCATATACCTTTGCGAACAAATCTTGTCTTATCTCATTTGAAAACTGGACAATTCAATAATATATGCATCTCATTTTCAATAGTATTAATATCCCAAACCTTCAAACCAAACCAAACCATCTGTATCGTAATGCAAAGAGCAGAACGATGTCTAGGTGGTGATACAAGTTTACACCAGTATATTGTTTTGCTTATTGCCAATTTTAAACAATGTACACACTGTCAATTACTTTCGCCAGCGACCATAGGAACATATGACATTGTTTATTTTGGCTGACCAACTGTTCACTTATCGAATGTTTTTATCTCAACATCATGTGCGAAAGAACGAAATATAGGATCAACAAAGCTCGTGTACATAGGAAAATCATTGACCTCATAATGCCTCTTACCATTAAAATTCCATTTTCTTCATGAACGACTAGCTTTAATATAATTATGTACATAGTGCCACCTTGCTATTTTCAAATGAAAGTCTCTACCAACATAGCGAGATGCATTACCCTTGTTGGATTATTGGGGGTTTCCTACCCATATTTCCGGAATTAATATGGTGAATATTTGCCGACACCGAGAACAAAATATGAATGCCCTATTATATGAGCGGCTTCGATACACGAATATGATAGCTCCCACAACAAAGGAGTCCTATTAGTTATTGCAGGCCACACACTTATTAATCCTTTTATTACCTCCATATACATGAAGAGCACAAGTGAACATACATAATATACAATTACACGTTTTACATGGACACATATAAACATACATATATACAAAGTAGTACAAGTGTACAATAATGGTCATAAGAACTGACATAACCATGCAGCTATTAATTAGTGTATACCGATCATCATTACTTGCCGAAACGAAATGCAAGGGAAAGAGATGATGGTAGCGCACACAAAAGATGTTACAGTGTTTATAACCGGAACACCATTCTTCAGTAAAGAAAACGGTTCAGGTACCTAAAAGCAATACAATGGTATTTAAATAGAAGCAAACATGTTTAGATTACTGATTTACCACAACCTTAAGTTTGGAGCATTTGCCAGAATGCCCTAAAACATATTATCATAAGTGTTTCGCTTGCGGTGTCTGGAAGTTCATGTGTCTCCAGTCCTGCAAGCATATCATATATCTGTGTCTCGGGTGGTTGTTTGATAAAATCAATGTATGTCTTAATACCAGTCACACAACTTATGTTCTGCCATAAGCACTTTCTTAATTTATCCTGAGATGTACATAATAACAACTTATGAACAACTAAGTTCACAACACATTTATCGCATTGTGTGCATAACTCAGGACGTGAGAAAGAAAGTAATCTACACAGTACATATATAGCTGTGAAACGGTACATTTTTACGCTTGGGAATTTACGGCTTAATTGCCAGATAGTACAAGGTTCCTGTTTTTGGAATATAGTTTTACCAATACCTGTAGGCAAGGAGCTACATGCTGATATAGTACCTTCTTCGGAATCTATTCCATATACATTCCGTTTAAGAATATATTTCCATTGATATTTCGATGGAAAGTATGCAGTTTCAAGAAAGATATCTACATAATGCATGAGATCATACTTCCTAAGTAATCCAAGCACATCAGGAATAAACCCAAGGCTTTGTCTTTCAATGCAATATTTATAGCGTACCAACCTGTTTATAAAGATACGTTTCGAGAGATATTGGCAGGGTAGTCGGACGAGTTGACCCAGAAACTGGAGTTTCTTGTAATTAATTTCTGTTTCAATCGGAACAAGGCCCAGACAGCTGAGTGATGCCTGATTATTAGTGAACAATGGTAGGCGTTGAATATATGTTATGCAAAATCTATGGGCTCGTTCGATTTCAAGGATATTGGCGGATGTAAGATAGCTCCACAGTTCACACCCGTATAGGGATGTCGGCAATACTACTGTCCTATACAGTTTTGTGAGACTGAATATGTTTAGGTTCCCAGATCCAACACCACTATTGGAAATGTTAAGTAGGGTACCACGGAGTTTGATACTTGCCGAGTGAATATTGTCATTTAATGAGCAGTACTTGTTACATATAATCCCCAGGTGAGTATATTGGATGTCTTCAGTGATAGTTTGATCACCAAGTTTCCATGACCTATCTGATTGATCAAACTCATGCTTTGTTTCATTGTACACAACGACAGAGCATTTCTTGGCATTGTATTCAAATCTCCATTTTAATGAATATTCATAACATATTTGTAACATCTGATCTAGTCCGTACTTGGACATGGAGAATAGAATCATGTCATCAGCAACTGTTGGACTACAAATGTTAAAATTATATATACAAAAGCCTAGCTTAGAGTTTTCTAACTCCTGTATTAGGCCATTTATGTAAAGTAACAAAAGGAGAGGGGAACTCTTCCCTCCCTGTCTGGTACCCTGCATAACGGGGAACCACTCCGATGTGAATGACTGATTGCGGATGACCGGATCCTAACACATCTTAAAACACTATAAGGCACCGCCCATTGTTTCCATTTTGTAATTATCAAGCCCAATACACGACTGGTATTCTGAGAAACACATTTCTAAGTAATATTATAATGCAACTGTCCATGCAAAGCAACACCTAAGTAAGTATACCTGTCGACAATGTTAATCTGATTCACTCCACACATGAACTGGGTACATTACTCGTAGAGCCATTGACAGTCATGTCGTTTAGAGAACACGATTCATTTAAAACATTCAATAGCACTTGCATCACTCTAATAGCTTTAAATTGTTCAAATTTAGATATAAACAGCCATGACGAACAAAGCAATCATCCACTTGGCTTCATGGTGGTGGGTTCACTTGACTCTCACGAGGAAGGTGCGTTCACTTGACTCTCACGAGGAGGGTGCGTTCACTTGACTCTCACGAATAGGGTGCATTCACTTGACTCTCACGAGGAGGGTGCGTTCACTTGACACTCACGAGGAGGGTGCGTTCACTTGACTCTCTGGAGGGTGCGTTCACTTGACTCTCAGGAGGAGGGTGCGGTCAACCACTGATGTCATGTGATGTACTTGTACTTGATGTATTGGAAGTACTGTCACAAGTACCTGGCACTAACGTGTATGTCCTTTGTGTATCCACTCAACAAGTACCTGGCACTAACGTGCATGTCCTTTGTCTATGCACTCAACAAGTACCTGACACTAACGTGCATGTTCTGTGTCTATCCACTCAACAAGTACCTGGCACTAACGTGCATGTTCTGTGTCTATCCACTCAACAAATACCTGACACTAACGTGCATGTCCTTTGTCTATCCACCCAACAAGTACCTGACACTAACGTGCATGTCCTTTGTCTATCCACTCAACAAGTACCTGACACTAACGTGCATGTCCTTTGTCTATCCACTCAACAAGTACCTGACACTAACGTGCATGTCATTTGTCTATCCACCCAACAAGTACCTGACACTAACGTGCATGTCCTTTGTCTATCCACTCAACAAGTACCTGACACTAACGTGCATGTCCTTTGTCTATCCACTCACCATAACGTGTTCACCAAACATATAAACGCCTGTGTCCAAATAACCAAATAAATAAAAATATGGTTACGGGAAATTATAAATATATGTCTTTTGTTTGATTTATTCAATAATAGACGAGACAATGCTACCAACCGTGCTGCTGCAATTGAGGGATATAAAGAGAGAAAAGGATGAACGAAAGAGAAAGGAGAAAAGAGGAAAGAAATCAGGAAAAGAGAAAGAACAGATAGATAGAAACAAAAGCCATGCATACACACTATACTCATTTCTTCTGGCAGCAAAAAGTAACCAAGCAAGCTAACCAACCATATATCATTTTTCCATTTTTCTTTACAATTCTGGTCAAGAATAACAAGCATGTATAAAAAAGCTGTTAGCGGAATTCTATATTGGCAGACTAACTAATATTAAATACAATTAAATCCTCATTGTGCAAACTAGTTAAATTATGGCTAATATTTGTTAATTATACAAACTAATTAACTATTTCTGGTAAGATTTATGAGCGCCATTCACTAAATATATTCAATAATATTTTATTGGATCTTTTTCACAATATACATGACATTTTCAAAATGCAAAAGGATTGGGCTACACATTTTGAAAACATTAGCAACAGCCCTTTCCGAACGGTCAAATTTGCTATCAATTTGTTCCAATGTACTAATATAAGTATTTTTTTCAAGAATATTATTGTTTAGATTGAATAAGAAAATGACGGGATACGCTTAACAGAATACTATAAATGAACTAGAAAAATTGGGGAAAAAACGTTTTTTTAATAACTGCCCTAATAAGTTACTTGACTGCCTCTCTCCCCGAAACCCCAACCTCAACAATATCGGTCAACTTATAAAGACAGAGATATCTCAATAAATGCAACAGTATGAGCAGTATCGAATTTAAATTTGTTAAACTTTGAGTAATGGAAATGATTCGTAAATGGGAATAAAGGAATAGTGTGTATTATAATTGTTATTCGGGCTTGAAACATTCAGTGCGCATTATAAATGGCTGTACTTCAAAGAATATAAATTCGCTTAGTGATCTGCATCTTCGCAAGGATTCCCACATTCACAAGAGTAATTTTAACTTAATAATATATTGTCATTTAAATCAATAAATCAGTGATAAATTGTAATTCAGATAACCTCTGGCGTGATGTAAAAATCCGCAAGTTAATATCGTTCAATAAATCAATAAGTGAATGTCCTTAAATGAATATCAATATAATAAAGTACAATGTATACAATAAGTGAATGTCCTTAAATGAATATCAATATAATTAAGTGTACAACATCTGGTAGGATTGAACAGCGCTCAGCTCACATGATCCAGATCTCTTTTCCATCAGTCACATGACACTTCATATCTACTCATAGGATGGGAGTGGCATGGAAGAAGAGGCATGTACTAGACAGGAATAATCATGTAGTGGGTGATGAATAGCTCCATAGATATGACTCAAGTTCCGTTTTACACAATATCAATTTATTTCTTTTACTTCCGACAATTGACAGACACATTTTATTTTCATTTTCCTTCATCTGTTATTTCGTTCGCTTTATGATAATGTTCCAAGTGTTCTACATAGTGTGTCCATTCTTCATTTTCTTCATTTTCTTCACAGATTTCTACAATTTTTTCATAAACTGCCGTTTAAATTTAAAATTTAACACTTACAATTGTAATCACTCGTCGCCAATGTACTAACTTTAATAATACATTTATGATTTTAATATCTTAACTAAACTAGTGCCAGCATTCACTAGCAAATACAGAAGTATAAAATATCATTGACCAGAATCTGTTTCAGCCCTGTACAGTAGTACTCAATATCCCAAATGGTTAGCTGTTAAATTTCTAATATATTCAATTATAAAATCACGACTTATTTATGAATATAAAACAGATAAAACAATAAAATTACTCAATATTCCAATGGTTAGCTGCTATTTATTCTAAATTTCTAATATATGAAAATATAACTTGTCTTGTTTGTTACATGTGTCATATTGGATGCGATATTGACTTAGATTGTTTATACCACAATAGTTGTGGCTATACATCATTTATCTGGGACAGTTTATACCACAATAGTTGTGGCTATACGTCATTTATCTGGGACAGTTTATACCACATTAGTTGTGGCTACAAGGCATTTATCTGGGACAGTTTATACCACATTAGTTGTGGCTACAAGGCATTTATCTGGAACAGTTTATACCACATTAGTTGTGGCTACAAGGCATTTATCTGGGACAGTTTATACCACATTAGTTATGGCTATACGTCATTTATCTGGGACAGTTTATACCACATTAGTTGTGGCTACAAGGCATTTATCTGGGACAGTTTATACCACATTAGTTGTGGCTACAAGGCATTTATCTGGAACAGTTTATACCACATTAGTTGTGGCTACAAGGCATTTATCTGGGACAGTTTATACCACATTAGTTATGGCTATACGTCATTTATCTGGGACAGTTTATACCACATTAGTTGTGGCTACAAGGCATTTATCTGGGACAGTTTATACCACATTAGTTTACGTCATTTATCTGGGACAGTTTATACCACATTAGTTGTGGCTACAAGGCATTTATCTGGGACAGTTTATACCACATTAGTTGTGGCTACAAGGCATTTATCTGGAACAGTTTATACCACATTAGTTGTGGCTACAAGGCATTTATTGGGACAGTTTATACCACATTAGTTTGGCTATACGTCATTTATCTGGGCAGTTTATACCACATTAGTTGTGGCTACAAGGCATTTATCTGGGACAGTTTATACCACATTAGTTATGGCTATACGTCATTTATCTGGGACAGTTTATACCACATTAGTTATGGCTATACGTCATTTATCTGGGCCAGTTGATACTCTCTTAGTTGTGGCTACAAGTCATTTATCTGGGACAGTTTATACCATCTTAGTTGTGGCTACAAGGCATTTATCTGGGAGAGTATATACCATCTTAATTGTGGCTGCAAGTCATTTAACAGGGACAGTTTATACCACATTAGTTGTGGCTAAAAGTCATTTATCTGGGACAGTTTATACCATCTTAGTTGTGGCTACAAGGCATTTATCTGGGATAGTCTATGCCATCTTAGTGGTGGCTACATATCATTTATCTGCCATAATTTATTCAAGCTTCGCACTGGTTAACTCTTTTAATAAGAGGTTTCTGTCCACTTCAGGTGTTGCAACTCTTTTTGTCGAATGACAATTTGTCTAGTAATCCCTTCGGTAGATAATCCTAGCTCTGGAAACTCCTTTGTTAAATGACCTTAGGTCTGGAAATTCCTTTGGTAGATGACCTTAGGTCTGGCAACTCCTTTGGTATATGAGCTTAGGTCTGGCAACTCCTTTGGTAGATGACCTTATGTCTGGCAATTCCGTTGGTAGATAATCTTAGGTCTGGCAACTCCTTTGGTAGATGATCTTAGGTCTGGCAACTCCTGTGGTAGATGACCTTAGGTCTGGCAACTCATTTGGTAGATGATCTTAGGTCTGGCAATTCCTTTGGTATATGACCTTAGGTCTGGCAACTCCTTTGGTATATGACCTTAGGTCTGTTAACTCCTTTGATAGATGACCTTAGGTTTGGTAGATGACATTATATCCGCGATTCATTCCTTAAATCTAATTGTCAACTTCCACCTCCCAGGGATATAGTCATAATCCTTCTATAGTGTCTTGTTCAGTAATTAATATATTGGCTTTCCCCGTTGATAGGTGGTGCCGATTTCATATTAGTCAGTCAATCGTATTAACCGCCGCCTCGCACTCAAACAAATAAACTTATATTGTATTATAAATTATATTGAATAATGATTGTTTTAACTGAAAATCACAAAGGTTGCAATTAAATATATTAACTTATACCCGAATATATACAGAACAAAACCAAAAATGCAATACCTGTACTCGTTCTGCATGCCTATTTCAGGGCGTAGCTAGCTTTTTTTTAAACGTTGTAGGCCCAACTAATAAAAGTGACCATATATGGTACAGTGATGCTGGATGGTTCTGGGGGCATACTCTTCCAGGAATAGTTTGAATCCTACAACGTCGACGCCTGGTGCATTTTATTGTACGTTTCTAAAGACGTTCAAATGTCGATGTATTCTTCTGAATGATACCAACTTTAGTATACAATTACTATAAGCAGAGATGAAAGATCACACTGACAACGCACACATATGATCGCGGCTTGAGAGACGCATGACCGCTGGTCTAGATTATATACCATACAGACAAGCTAATACTACATAAACGTTTTATTTTATTGCATTGTTGGCCTGTTTGGATTTTGTTTTCATTTTCTGTGTCAATCTGAAGTCCCGGGCCTTCAGTGCCTTAATGGAGTTACGTGTCTGATGTACACGATACAATTACTGTTGGTAAAGAATCGGAGGATACAGCATAGTCATCGAGAAACGACACTAAATTATATTGCGTTCCAGTGAGCAAGGTCCCCACCCTACTGTGTCGGTAGCGTGCGTAGGGTGTTCACTTTCATGTTCAGTGATACATATATTATGCTCCGGCCTATTGTATAACAACCAATTGGTAGGGAGAAGAACTATTAACTTAGATGGTATAATATATTTAACACTGAAAATACGTGAATCCTAATCAAGATATATGCTAAGCAAGTTCTAATGCTTACGTTAAACTATTGATAATGATAGTGTGTACATATTTGAGGTTGTTATAAAGAATATGATTAAAACATAAATGAATATTTGGAGTAGGTCCAAGAACATAACATATCCAATCTGAGCACGAACAGAAGAATATATTAATATATATAAAGAGAAGTTAGTTGAATAAATAATCCGGTTGAGCTGACCATGACGACAGTGTCTGAATTGGAATCCACCATCAAACATATTGTATTGCTTTCAAATAACTTATATATTGCACAATAATATACTGTTCAACAAATGAAATGTAACGAATATTATACGAGTGAAATAAATTCATTGTTATAATTTAGAAGCAAATGGGTTGGGTCACAAGTTTTACCAACATTAGTGACGACCCTCCCCGTATATCAAGAAGATGTAACAGAATGAGCAGACATGTTCTATGATTCTTTAGAAGTAGCGTACATAGTTATTGGACACATGATTTGTTGACGTAAAAAATGTAAAGAAAAATAGGAAAGACAAATAAATCTAGTTTAACTAAAATGTTGTAGCTGCTCGCATTTCCACCATAGAAAGCATCCATTTTGAACTGTAGGATGGGCCCTTACTCACTGTATTAGTTTCATTATGTCTTACCTTACTGCAAGTATTACCTCCTTATCGAAACGAAACTATACGAGAGTTTTGTATAGGTTCGAATATCTTTATTACTTAGGAATAGGGCTTAAAACATACAATAATAAGTCTACTGTAAACACATACTAAAACAGTATAATATTACACATGTGTTTTACGTATATTCATCGTCGCTACCGGTTGCCCATATGAGCGATGCCTCCTGAAGAGATTAGTCATTTTAGATTTTTGGAAGATAGTGCATGATACAGACAGAGACCATACCAGAGTATCATCTGGTTCTTTTACGTGCACGTTGTAAAGCACTGACACAAGACCTCGGTTCAACATCCCATCTGAAAGACTGTTAATTTTATTATGGTCAGACGGGGGATAGAACATGTGATCCCTGGATTCCCAGTCCAACGTGTCACGATGTCTAAGTCACCGCAAATGGTTGACATATATGTAAATGAAAAATAGGAATTGGTAGTATCATACCTAATTTTTTAATAATATGGACGGTATGATACGGAATATGAGCGGGAATTAGACAAAATTAATGTTCATGCGGACATTCTCGGCAATAACGTTTGGAAAACAAAAAAGAAAGACAAATAGAATTTTATATTTTAATAAGAATTGGACATAAACCAATACCAAAATGGGGAAGGGTTTCAATAATTATATGACAAAGAAGTTCTTTCATCCATCCAGTAAAGAAAATATAAAACGGGTTAGTTGTAAATTGGGCTATTCCAGATTATCATTTTATGGAATTGAAAATTTTCATTTAAATTCAATTAACCTGCTTGGGAAAACGTGATCTCCAAGACCCCTCTGTACACCACCCCAAGACCCCCTTGGACACCGCCCCATGTCTCCAAGAGGGGTATGTCTCTATGACCCTTCTGGACATCACCTCCATGTCTACAAGGAATGCAGGAGGTTTCGTCAACTGGAGGTTTCGTCAACAAGGCAATGTAGAGGGAAATTGTTAAGAGGTTTCGTCAACGATGTGATTATGTGAGAGGTTTCGTCAATTAGGCAACAATAATTGAAGCGTACAATGTAAGCCCTTTTTTTCGAGATGCATGTCACATTCCAAAGCCAAGTAAAGATATATATTCCACTGGAATCAGCGGATCTACCGGAAGATTTCTACACTGGGACTGTCGGCCATCTACAACAAATATACATAAAAATGAAAATAACACATAGATCTAATTAATTAAATAAAAATGTCCACAACTAAGTCCTTGCCAATTGATAACTTACAAACATTTCACATCAAATGACATCGTTGACGAAACCTCCAGAGTTGATGAAACCTCCGACACCCTCTACAAGACCTCTCTGGACACATCCCCATATACCCCAGGACATGGACAGATACTTCCTCAGAAGCGTGACTGATGTGCTAGAATTACATTCATTTCATACAATGGAGTGATGACGCACATTCCATACCCAGCTTCTTACCTTTAGAATGTCTGAGACTTCTCGTACCCAATGTCTCGACAGTTTGTATCCTAAGTTTAGGGTCGAGTTGTTACGGTCGCTGGCTTGTATACCACTGTAACCTATCAAGTATCATCAATGATGGTCACTGGTTCGAGCCAAGCTCGGACTGTGTCTCTTTTATATGAACTTTTATTTAAGTGGGCAGTTTCTTACACAGGTTGGTGCTCGAAGTACTGGTTATCTGCTGGAGCCTGCCCAGGATGGCAGGAGCGTAATGGTGTTGTTAGTAAATTGCACACCGGCGATATAGCCCAAAATGGTGCTGATGAATGTGTAAAACCTGAACAAACAAACAAACAACATCCTCCTCTCTAACAGTAGCCAAACTACATGTAGTATGAATGGCACATGTATTTGGCACAACCTTTCTAAAAAAAAATTATTTTTGTTGGCACATGTTTTGTCAAATATATGGCTTCATATATTTATTTGTGAACTATATGGCTCCAAGTTTTTTCTTCTTCGTGTATACAGCACTCCTTCACTTATGAAGATTAGGTGCTGGAATTTTTAAATTAGCTCTGGTCCCGGACAGTATTTTTCAATTGGCGACAGAAGTGGCGCAGACAAACATTCAGACAGGGAACCCTGAATTACTGGCGGAATTGTGGTGTTTTTTTTTGCACAACATGTTTTGTCAAATCCATGGCTTCAAATGTGTGAATTACATGGCTTTTAGTTAAAATTGTCTCCAGTTTGTTTCAATTGGCGACAGAAGTGGCACAGACCTAAATTGGGAACTCTGTGTTGCAGTGGTATATCTAGTAAGTGTAAAAACACTGTGATAACAGACTTGTACTGTGCATCGATACATGTCATGTACACTACCGTACATACTCGTGTCTGGTGTCCTATTTATCAATCTGTCTTATATGTGAGTGCATGCCAAAACTCACATATTTCAGGACCAAATTAGGGGGTCACCTTATAGCCGAGATCGCCTTATAGGCAAGTATGGACGGTAAATTACATTGGTTCCCGGTGGTAGAGTGTCATATTTGGATTTGAACGGTCCTGTGTTCGATACTCGCCAAGGGCACGTATGTAGTGTCCTGTCACCTCACTAACATTGCTTAGTACTGGTTAACTGCTTGGGTTGGCTACGTCTGACCAGGAAAACATGTCTGGGTCCTCTCAAGTTGTTCGACATAAATGGAATATTTATTGTACATAGATAAATTGTTTATTATAGGTATGGATGGCGCAACAGAAAACAGAATTTGAGCAGAAGAAAGAAGATGACATGGTTGCTCAGTATAGAAAAGAACAGGATATGTATGAAAACAGGTAGTGTACTGTTTGCATGCTCTTGTGTACTGTTTGCAAGCTCTCGTGTTCTGTTTGCAAACTCTTCATTTGTAACTGTAAGCATTAACTGTCAGTTGCCCTGTAGAACATCGTCATCTGATGTGTAATGGTATTTTGTATTATGCTTGAGAATCCTGCAATATACAGTCAGTGAGATGCCCCATTTGCAGAAGCACTTTTACATTCTCGGTGTATATCACCAATACATTGGATATTGGTTACTAATTACGTGTATAAATTACAGGGATCAGTTTAGAGGGCGATGTGGGCGAAATTGTCGCCCTAGGGACCCTGACTTCGCCCACTTTTCCCTAAAAAGTTCCGTTGAGGCTACGACATGCTCTCCATGCGCACATCATGTTGATGAAGGTGCATGTGTATTTACAATTAACCATTACATTTAAATGTATGCCACTGTGGCACACATCTATTACTTCAATTGTCGGTCGCCAAATGCTACAAAACAACAAATACTGGCAGTAAATCTTTTTTTGCACAACATGTTTTGTCAAACACAAGACTTCAAAATATTTATCTGTGAACCATATGGAACTTAGTTGGCTCCAAGGTTTTCAAATTGGCTCCAGTTTTTTTTTCCATTTAGTTTATACAAATTTATTTTAGCTCGATTGCGAAACAAGTTCTTTCAACTTATATTAATCACTCTCGTGACCTCATTCCTGATGGAATCCATCGCCATGAAGGAGAGAGAAGAGGCAATGTGGAATATAACTGCATTTCCTAAGGGCACAATCGTAACGGCTCCAACTCTGGGCCTTTCACACATGAAACGGACGCACTTCCACTTTGCTATCCCAACTTTTTTCATTTGGCAACAGATAAAATTCCGGCAAAGGGAACCCTAAATTGTGTAAATATAGATCTCGTGCAGGGCGTTCACTAGACTTTGAAAGTCAAGAGTCAATGACTCTTGAGGTCAAAATCTCAAGAGTCAAATTGGATTTTTCAAGAATCAATATGCATATTGGTACTTTCCGTACAGATATATTTTTCCCGACAATATGTTAACCTCTTGACCAAGGTGTGTCCATGAGCACTGATGAGAGGTGCATTGTGGGTTGCACTCTCTGATTGAACATGTTCTTACTCCGTGGTCGAGTGGTTACGGTCGCTGATGGTCACAGGTTCGAGCCCCTCTCAGACCGTGTCTCTTTATTTGAAAAAGTTGGTAGTTTCTTACAGAGGTTAGTGCACCAAGTACTGGTTAATCGCTGGAGCCTGCCCAGGAAAGGTACAAGATAAACTGCCCGCCATCGATATAACCCAAAATGGTGCTGATGAAGGCGTAAAACTCAAACAAACAAACTTACATGATAATGTTTTTTAGAGCTCTGTTGGGAGATGAGAAAGCCAAGCTGGGACTGAGCTTTATGTATGATGCCCCTCCTGGTCTCAAGAAAGCTGAGAAAGAGGTAAATAGGATACACATACCAGTAAACATTCCAGGAAAAATATAGTTAAATATGATATATGTACCAGTAAACATTCCAGGAAAAATATATAGTTAAATATGATATATGTACCAGTAAACATTCCAGGAAAAATATATAGTTAAATATGATATATGTACCAGTAAACATTCCAGGAAAAATATAGTTAAATATGATATATGTACCAGTAAACATTCCAGACAAAATATATAGTTAAATATGATATATGTACCAGTAAACATTCCAGGAAAAATATAGATAAATATGATGAAACGGCGACCCTCGCGTGCCACGCAAGACTGGTCGTTTTTCTTTTGTCACGAAATTCCGCTTTACATTGAATAAAATGGACTAATGATGACCAAAGACTCGTTGATTAATTGCCATGGGCAATATACCTCTGACTGTGCGGAAACAAGTCGTGTATGTAAGATTCCGAGTCGATTCGTCACAAAAAGTTGAATATCTTATGTGTCGGATGGTCACAACGGCAGTTAATTCTGTCTGCCAGGGTTTTTTGTCACAAGACTTGCGTAATTTCTCTGTCCATTTTCATGTTGCTTAGTGAAGACGCGGGGAGTTTGATTAATCCATCTTGCATGTACTGTGTCAGTAACCTTTCCATGCACAATATAGCTGTCCGATTAGCGCAGTGGTCAGCGCATTCGCTTCTCACCAATGCACCCCTGGGTTCGATGCTTGGACCGGGAAGTATGTGAGATGGTACGATGGCCGCCAGATCGGACAGGTGGTTTTTCTCCGGGTACCCCAGTTTCCTCCCATAGGAATGTCCACATACGCTTTCATCCGCGCCAACGAGAGTGATTAATATAAGTTGTTACAACTTGCTTCACAATCGTTGTAAAATATATTATAAATAAAGTTTAAAGTAAAATATAGCTAAATATGTAACATATATAATATACTCAATAACATTCCGAATTGATTACATGGTGTTTTATTTATTATTATTTGGAAGAAACTAAATATCATATAGAGTAATATCAATATTGATATGAACTTAGTTTATACACATTTATTTGAGCTCAATTGCGGAAAACAAAGTTCTTACATGTTTTATGTGTATATGTAATTGTTTACATGGATATGTAATTGTTTACAAATTGTTTACATGGATATGTAATTGTTTACAAATTGTTTACATGGATATGTAATTGTTTACAAATTGTTTACATGTATATGTAATTGTTTACATGGATATGTAATTGTTTACATGGATATGTAATTGTTTACATGGATATGTAATTGTTTACAAATTGTTTACATGGATATGTAATTATTTAGATGGATTAATTGTTTACATATTTTTATGTGGATATTTAAATCTTTACGTGGATATGTAATTCTTTACATGTGCTACGTGGATATTGCAGAAAGAAGAAGGTGAAGCAGAATACAAGTTTGAATGGCAGAGAAAGTTTAATGCTCCTAGGGAACAGTAAGTATACTGTCTGTCACAACGGTCGCAGGGAAAGTTTAATGCTCCTAGGGAACAGTAAGTATACTGTCTGTCACAACGGCCGCAGGGAAAGTTTAATGCTCCTAGGGAACAGTAAGTATACTGTCTGTCACAACGGTCGCAGGGAAAGTTTAATGCTCCTAGGGAACAGTAAGTATACTGTCTGTCACAACGGTCGCAGGGAAAGTTTAATGCTCCTAGGGAACAGTAAGTAGACTGTCTGTCACAACGGCCGCAGGGAAAGTTTAATGCTCCTAGGGAACAGTAAGTAGACTGTCTGTCACAACGGCCGCAGGGAAAGTTTAATGCTCCTAGGGAACAGTGACAACGGCCGCAGACTAGAGCAAGCTGTTGTCACCTACTATATATGTGGGGGGAGTTGTGCATGCTTTGCAGGGTTTATTTTAGTTCCGAACAATGGCAATAATTGGTAAGAAATGGCGATACCCTCGACCATATTTTCCCATGATTTCAGTCAAAACGTAATCAGCACAGCACACTCCAAGACACTTTCTTCAGACTTGAATCTTGCAAATATGTATTTATTTATTGTTATTTTTTTAGAAATAAACAACAGACACTAATTGCAGTTTGCTATACAAATGGTTACCTTTTAATTATTGGCAATTTGAGGGCCGAGTGGTCACAGTCATTGACTTCAAATCGTGTTCCACTCACTGCTGTAGGTTCAAATCCAACTGGGGGATTTAAAATTCTTTCATGTGAGGTGAGTGCATTAGAACGGGCAGACCTATATAACTTAGAACCCTTCTGCCCTTTTCACCAATATGTACTTCCTTACTGCTTCTTTGGTCAATCACCATAAGTTAGCAAAACTTTCTAGGTGCTAACCCCAAAATACCCCGTCCCGCACCTCATCATGGCTCAGAATGCACCCTGTCCCTTTTTTGGACCGCCCTGCCCTTTTTCCCATTCTAGAATAACCCTACATTAGACTATGTTATACAAACCTAATTCTTGTTCCCAACAGATATGCTAAGAATGATGAAACGATTCGTGACCAGCCGTTTGGTATTGAAGTGAGAAATGTACGATGTATTAAGTGCCGACAGTGGGGTCACGTGAACACGGATCGGATCTGTCCACTGTTTGGTAAAGATCTAGCCGCTGAGCCAGAACAGCGTGAGTATTTATGCTTTTATGCAGGGTGTTCATTTGACCCGGGTTTAGGCGTATGAAAATCACTAAAGATGCACGTTTTGACTATTGGTGAAAATGTCTAGTGGGTCAACTTTGATCTGGGACGATGAGCGGTCAAGCGGCATCAATCATATTTCTCAACGGGGTAATTATCGTAATGTGCCTGTCAAATACAATCGTATGGGGTGTAGTCCATTAAAAAATATATGCCGTAACTTTGGCCAATGAACAAAGATGGCTGTGAAATGTGCATACAACAACCATAAGCCTAGATATGATACCGTCAAGTTGGAGCCAAATTTACATGAAACTATTACTTTTTTGCCGATTAACGAATATTTATTAAAAGTTCCAGTTTATGCACATTTATTTTAGCTTGATTGCGAAGCAAGTTCTTACAACTTTAATCGCTCTCTGTGTGGCGTCCAGTGGTAGAGAGTCAGATTTGGAATCAATCGGTCCCGGTTCAATACTCGGTCAGGCTAAGTATGGAGTGTCATTGAGCAAGACACCTCACACACATTGCTTAGTACTGGTTAACCACTTAGGTCGGTTAAGCCTGCCTAGGAAAATATGTCCACGTCCCCGCAAGGGGTTTGACATTAATGGAACATACATACACACACCTCATTACTGATCGAATCCATATTACCACGAGGGAGAGAGAAGAGGCAATGTGGAATTTAAATGCCTTGCCTAAGGGCATAATCGTAACGGCTCCAGCTGAAGTGAACACGCTACCAGTGCACTATCACGACTTCAACCCTTTTTGTATAAACTAATACCACACACATTGACATATTAGTAGTACAACTAAGAAACCCCCAACCCATGTATATGGAGGTCGGGGTCGATATGCTGGCTGTTTTAACCGTTGAATGTGAACATGGAGCCAACTAAGAGCCATATAGTTCATAGATAAATATTTGAAGCCATGACCAAAAAAAAAACCGTTGAATGCCAAATATTTCCGCCAATTCACAAAATTTAGCACCAGTAATTGATTTTTGTCACAAGTTGGCAA
Organism: Archivesica marissinica; assembly: GCA_014843695.1. Lineage (NCBI taxonomy): Eukaryota > Metazoa > Mollusca > Bivalvia > Venerida > Vesicomyidae > Archivesica > Archivesica marissinica. The sequence goes on from CM026394.1 coordinate 37,877,455, forward strand.
TTTGTACCTCTGGTACAAGCAGCTGCTGCAAATATGGTAACCATCAATAGGCGGTGTACTATTTGTATGTCCATATAGTTGACCAAATCAGTGGCTGACACTCAGTAGTATGGACAGGTAACTATCAAGTAGACTAGGACAGTAGCCTGCACAAATATTTCATGGTTCAGAGTAAAAAAATAGATGAAATAGATCTGCAAATCACCCTCCCAGAATGCACCATTTTGCATCATAGAAGTTAAAATTTTCCTGGGGGGGCATGCCCCCAGATCCCCCTAGCCGTCGGCCATTGCATCGTATTTTCAGCCCCAACCATTATTTTACAATCACATCCCTGATGGTTAAAATAGATGCATATTTATGGTGTTGCACATATACATTGTTTTATAATTATAGCAAAGACAAGTGCGTCCTCGCTGTTAGTGTCAATGAGAGAGGAAGGGTTCACCCTGAAACAGTCGATGCTCGGGAAGATGGCAAACCCTCAAGCAGATAATGAGGTAGAATTTTGCAGCTAAGTCTGTATGTTGAAGTAATGATGTCTCCTTAAATACGCGAGCGCGCACAGTGACGAGATACATTACTTGCCACAGTATTATATTGAATTAATGAAAATATGATAACTACTTATGATATTTGATCATATGTCCAGGGATCATTCTAGTGGGCGAAATAGTCACCCTAGGGACCCTAACTTCGCCCTCTGGGGGCCTCACTTCTCCCTTTAAAAAAACTTCTCCCTTTGTGTGTCATTATAAAGTACTCCTTCTATTCAAATGTTGTATTTAATGGTTGTACTGTGCATTTTAACCCTATTTTGCAGAAAAATATTAAAGAACACCATTTAAGGAAGCGATCATGCGCTTTCTCACTTCTCCCAAAAATTCTGACCTAGAATGAACCCTCTATGTCTTATTCCTGTTAAATGAGCGAAATTGCACGGTATGCGAGTATCAGGGTTCCCTCTGTCTGAATGTTTGTCTGCGCCACTTCTGTCGCTAATTGAAAAACGCTGGAGCCAATTGAAAAAACTTGGAGCCAAATAAGAGCCATATCATCGGTGTCCGGCTGATACCAAGTTACCTTTGGTTGGTACTTAGGCTTTTGTATCCATAGTATTTAATCGCAATACAGGTTGGACTAACTAAATCAGGGCCCACACAGGGCTGAAAAAAGTTGGGGCCACTTATCTGTGTGAATGAAGGGGTGGGTGCGGGAGTGGTGACCAGCGTTGAACTTGTTTGGGCCGTAGTTTATGTGTGTTACGAGTTTATGTGTTGTCACGAGTTTATGTGTGTCCATGAGTTTATGTGTGTCACGAGTTTATGTGTGTCCATGAGTTTATGTGTGTCAGGTTGTCTATGTTGCATTCACGAAGTCCATTTCTCAATGCCGTTTTAATAATGTTCTGCTTACTAAAACCACATTCACAATCAGCGGTTGACAATGACAACACTAACAACCTTTTCTTCAAACGATGTCATCATTTCACTGATCAAGTACTGCCGTTTTCATAAAGGACCTCAATTATCTAATTATCGAATCATTCCCATCATACAAAACTGTAAATGTGTGATCATATACTGCTAATTTACAAGTTTGTTTTGATTGCAATTTATGATGGGAATATGCCTCCAGCACATGTACACAGCTGAAACGATAGCGAACACCAGGGCAAAAAAATTGTAACCAGTCAAAGAATGAACACAGACTGTGTATCAATATTACTTTAACTGGAAAGCGCCGTCGTCAATGGTAAATAAAACCAGTCGAGTACGAAAGGTTAAAATATGGCACAAACGTTATTTATGCTGATTTTTTTGTCCAATTTTCTGAAAATCACCAAATTGAAATTTTAGGAGCCATTTGGCTCTTGTGACTACTGACAGCATGGCCTCTGTAAATGTCTATCTATACATTGTGTGTAATTTGAGTGTCTGCATCTGCAATTGCTAGCTAGTGATGACGTGGATGTATTTTGTGTTTCAGCAATTGCTAGCTAGTGATGACGAAGATGTATTTTGTGTTTCAGCAATTGCTAGCTAGTGGTGACGATGATGTATTTTATGTTTCAGCAATTGCTAGCTAGTGATGATGATGATGTATTTTGTGCTTCAGCAATTGCTAGCTAGTGATGACTTCAGCAATTGCTAGCTAGTGGTGACGATGATGTATTTTGTGATTCAGCAATTGCTAGCTAGTGATGACCATGATGTATTTTGTGTTTCAGCAATTGCTAGCTAGTGATGATGATGGTGTATTTTGTGTTTCAGCAATTGCTAGCTAGTGGTGACGATGATATATTTTGTGTTTCAGCAATTGCTAGCTAGTGATGACTTCAGCAATTGCTAGCTAGTGGTGATGATGATGTATTTTGTGTTTCAGCAATTGCTAGATAGTGATGACTTCAGCAATTGCTAGCTAGTGGTGACGATGATGTATTTTGTGTTTCAGTAATTGCTAGCTAGTGATGACGAGGATGTATTTTGTGTTTCAGTAATTGCTAGCTAGTGATGACGAAGATGTATTTTGTGTTTCAGTAATTGCTAGCTAGTGATGGCGAGGATGTATTTTGTGTTTCAGCAATTGCTAGCTAGCTAGTGATGACGATGATGTATTTTGTGTTTCAGTAATTGCTAGCTAGTGGTGACGATGATGTATTTTGTGTTTCAGTAATTGCTAACTAGTGATGGCGAGGATGTATTTTGTGTTTCAGCAATTGCTAGCTAGTGATGACGATGATGTATTTTGTGTTTCAGCTATTGCTAGCTAGTGATGATGAGGATGTATTTTGTGTTTCAGCTATTGCTAGCTAGTGATGGCGACGATGTATTTTGTGTTTCAGCAATTGCTAGCTAGTGATGACGATGTGTTTCAGCAATTGCTAGCTAGTGATGACGAGGATGTATTTTGTGTTTCAGCAATTGCTAGCTAGTGATGACGAGGATGTATTTTGTGTTTCAGCAATTGCTAGCTAGTGATGGCGAGGATGTATTTTGTGTTTCAGCAATTGCTAGCTAGTGATGACGATGTATTTTGTGTTTCAGCAATTGCTAGCTAGTGATGACGAGGATGTATTTTGTGTTTCAGCAATTGCTAGCTAGTGATGACGAAGATGATCCAGAAGTGAAGTTTCTCAAGTCACTTTCAGCCAAACAGAAGAAAAAACTACTCAAGTATGAACGTCAGAATTGATACGTTTAATATCCCAGTTGTTGGGTACCACTGCCATGACCCTTTCATGATCATAAAAGGTGACAAATACGAGCGAAACACTTGTTGTGGGGCAGCTCTGTTATTCCAGCAGATGCGAAAGTTTTTGTTCAGTAAAGCAAATTTTTATTTTGATGTATATGAGGTGTGAAACCAAAGAGTTGGGTCCTACTAAAATGAAAATAGTAGAAACTGAATTTATTTCACAACGTAACATGAAAATAAGTAGAAACTGAATTTATTTCACATCGATTGTGAAGCAGGGCTTCAACAACTTGTATTAATCACTCTCATTTGTGCGGGTGAATTTCGTGTGTTTTACATTTATTTATCATCGCTACTGGTTGCCCATATGAGCGACACCTCCTGAAGTGATTAGTCATTTTAGATTTTTGGAGGATAGTGCATGATACAGATACAGACCCATTACAGAGTCTCCTCTGGTTCTTTTACGTACAGCACCGACACGAGACCTTGGTTTAACTTTACTAGGTTCAGATGGGGGATCGAACCTGCATGTTGTCTTCTGTGTGGGAGGAAATCATTGTCGATCGAACCACATAGAAAGATAATTTACAATTAATAATTTTGCAAAAATGAATTCAATCATGGTTAAATAGACACGTAAATCCACATTACCTCTTCTCCCTTACTCTTGGATTCCATCCGGAATGAGGTCTTCAGACAGAGAGCGATTAATCTAATGTTGTAGTAACTTGTTTCGCAATCGAGCTAAAAGAAATTTGTATACGCTAACACTGTCATTTCAGGAAGTTAAACAAATTGCAACATGGACAAACAGAAACAAAAGTGGGTAAGAAGAAAAAACACAAAAAACGAAAAGAAGAGAAGCCGAAATCTGGCAGGAAAAAAGACTCCACGGGAGAATGTTCGGAAGGTAATGTGGGACGGTAGTTTATGCATGTCCGATTAGCGCGCTCGCTTCTCACCAATGCAACCCAGGTTCGATTCCTCGGACCGGGAAGTATGTGAGATGGTACGATGGTCGCCAGATCAGACAGGTGGTTTTTCTCTGGGTACTCCCGCACGAATGACCACATTTACGCTTTCATCCGCGCCAACGAGAATGATTAATGTAAGTTGTTAAAACTTGCTTCACAATCGTTGTACAATAAGTAAAGCTTAAAACAACAAAACGAAAACCGGTAGTAGTGTATGGCGAGATTTGAACAGAGAAAGGAATTTTATATTAAATTTTAAATTTATGGAACAGGGACTGACTGCCTTGGCCAAGTCGTTGACGTCAACTCACTTGCCTCTCACTGCTGTAGGTTCGAATCCCACTGCAGGTGTTGAAATCCTGTGTGTGAGCTATTCAGCTGGCTTGCAGATGGTAGGTGGTTCTGCCTGGGTGCCTGAAATACTGTTGGGCAGGTCTCACCACCAATAATGGCTGGATAGTCTCTATATAACCTGAGCTTACAGTTCAACTTTAAACCCTAAACTAAATGTTTGTACTTATGTGTGATATGATAGTGGAGGTGGGGGGGGGGGGGCATTATATCCCCATAACCATACAGTAATTGACATGTATTGAATTGAGACATTTTCATTGAATGCCCTATATCTTTTTACAGTATTGGTGGATTTGTTTTGTTTTCAAATAGCTGTTTAGAGGTTCAATTCAAAAAAAAAATTGTTTTATATATTTTCTGAAAGTAACTAGAAAGATTTTTTTAAAAACGTCTTAATCTGGATTTGACAGTAACCTGATACATGCAAGTTTATGTATGTCACGAATTTATGTATGTCTCGAGTTTACGTATGTCTCGAGTTTATGTATGTCTCGAGCTTATGTATGTCTCGAGTTTACGTGTGCCAATAGATAATGATTGAGTATGTACTATGTACCATCCATACTCACCTATAAGACGAACCTCTACTTTCATCCTGAAATCTGTGGGTTTTAACATGCACTCTCATATAAGACACCAGGTGCAAGTATAAATTGCACGTTTTGCCAGAGCAAGTTGAAATTTTCAGTGTTGTGGTGGTTTCTTTTCTAAAGCGTAATTATGGATACCATTTTACAAAAATTATTATTTTAGCACTCGCTTATAAGACGCGGAGTCGTTTTCAGGTCATAATCTGGTGGTAAAAAACACGTCTTATAGGAGAGTATGGACGGTAATACAGTGTGCCTAATGCTTATCAGCATATGGAGATGAGTAATTTACCTCCTCTGTTGTGGAGTGAAGTCCTAGTTAAGGGTTAAATTAGTTCATACAAATTTAATTTAGCTCGATTGCGAAACACGTTCTTACCACTTATATCAATCACTCTCGAGACCTCATTCCTGATGGAATCCATCACCATGAGGTAGAGAGAAGAGCATGTGGAATTTAAATGCCTTGCTTGCCTAACGGCCCAATCGTAATGGCTCCAGCACGGTTCGAACTCTGGCCCTTTTGCACCTGAAGGGAACGCGCTATCACTGTGCTATCACAACTTCCACAGGGGTAAATTATATGTGTACCAGTCCACAGGGTGTTGCAGTTCCTAATTATGTTGGTTTTCCTACTGTACAGCTCACACATATCTTCATCTACAACATATGACAAACAATTTCAGATGAAAAGGGACACAAAGGTGGTACAACCAGACATGGCAATAAAATCTCATCCAAAAGAAGGGATTCATCATCGGCAGAATCTAAGAATGACAGCAGAAGGCTGGACAGAAACGGGGGTAATTCTAGTGGTAGAGAGATGTCTAGACAATACAACGGAAGGAGTGCTGAACACAGTAGGGAGAGAGGGCAAAATAGGGCAGAAATAATAGAGAGTCCTCCACGCTATCGAAATGCAGGCAGCAGAAATAACAATGATTTTGAAACTAATAGAGATAGTAGTAGATTGCATGATAGAAGAATTGATGAAAGACGAAGAAGTAGTGACAGACAGAGAGATTCAGGCAGATCTGATAAAAGAAATGAGAGAGATTCAGGCAGATCTGATAAAAGAAATGAACAGAAAATTAAAACAAGGAGAGACAGTAGTTATTCCTCTGAGACGAGTGGTAGTTCGGTGGAACGGAAACCTTCAAGACACGGCAGAAGATCATCATCAGTAGATCGTAAGACAGGACACAGAAGAAATAGAGATGGTTCGGTGGAACGGAAACCTTCAAGACACGACAGAAGATCATCATCAGTAGATCATAAGACAGCACACAGAAGAAATAGAGATAGTTCGGTGGAACGGAAACAGTCAAGACATGGTAGAAGATCATCATCAGTAGATCATAAGACAGGACACAAACGAACTAGAGAAAGTTCGGTGGAACGGAAACAGTCAAGACATGGTAGAAGATCATCATCAGCTAGTCGGAAGACAAAACACAGTAGAAAAGGCGATAGTTCTGTGGAAAGAAAACCGTCAAGACACGACAGAAGATCATCATCAGCTGAGATGAATAGAAACAAGAGAAATAAAAGAGAAGCTAGTAGTTCATCTACTGACGACAGTTCTGTTGAAAGAAAACCTTCAAGATACGACAGACAATCATCAGCTGATCGGAAGACTAGAATCACAAGAAATAAAAGAGATTCTAGTCCGTCTGAAGAAAGAGGCCGGAGTGGCAGATTCTCACGTGAGAAGCACAAGACAATGGAGAAGGAGTCTAGTAGTAATAAACATTCTTCATTAAAAAGAAGCAGATCGTATTCCGAGCAGTCCAGCTCCGAATAAATTACTGGATTGACATAAAAACTCTAAATGAAATCAGGGCTCATTCTAGGTCCGAATTTTTGGGAGATGTGAGAAAGCGCGCGATTGCGTCCTTAAATTGTGTTATTTAATAAATGTCTGCAAAATAGGGTTACATTACGCAATATGACCATTAAATTAAATACAATAGTTGAATAGAAGCAGTGCTTTATAATGGGCCAGTGTATCTTACTGGACATAATTTTGTATAAAAATTGAATACAACAGATTTATTGTTTATTCAAGCTGACAGAATCCTCTCTCATAAGTGCTGTCCCACGGCAGGATCAGTATTTCCACGTATAAGTCGCCATCGAACAGTTTTATGCGAACTGTATATCTCGTCTTCCAGCGCTCATTCTAGGTCATAATATTTGGGAGAAGTGACACTGCTCTATTGCACCCTGAAATTGTTATTTAATAAATTTCAACAAAATAGGATTAAAAGTCACAATTTGACAATTTTGAATAGAAGTGTGTTATATTGGGCCAGTGTATCTTTAAAGCGACATTACATCGCAAAAAGCAAATAAAAGGTATGTTTTCACGTATAAATGCATTGCTATTACAAATTCTTCTGAATACATTCGAACACTAACATTGAAGTGTTTTTGTTGTCTATAGACTTTCAAAAGTGAAAGTAGAATTTCATATAACAGCCATCCACGCTCCTGAAAGGATGTTTGTTTGTCATTGGAGTCAATACTAAACGCGCGATAGTTTCGTTAAGAGATACTATAACTAAGATTAGTCTAAAAATAAATATGCATAGGCACACATGTGAGATATAACGGCACATCTGTATGATACATAGTGTTATTCAGGATACACGCATTGCATTACGCATGAATGTCAACCATATTTACATTATTTTGTTATGTCAACAAACCGCGTATACAACGCTTGTTTATGTGTTGAAATACTCAGTTTTTGAGGCACATATTGGAAAATAATTATACCATATAATTGGAAATTACATGCTGCAGACATTTGCGTTTTCACCGATGTAGTGTCGCTTTAAATACTGGGGGGAATATTTGTAAAAAAAATAATATATTTTTTAAAATAATATTTATTAGGGAAAAGTGAGGCCCCAGGTGGCTATGTCAGGGTCCCTATGGCGACTATTTCACTCTCTAGAATGAGCCCTGGTCTTCGCAACACATTCAGAATGTCTTTAAGGATTCAATGACATCCTATCTTTGGTCTCCCATGTGACCCACCATACAATAAAGAAATAATGTTTATTCATAATTATAGCACCAACAAAGCGGACTGGAACTTGTGAAATTTATAATGAGAAACATTAGTCAGTTACTGCCCCTGAATCCTTAATTGGTTTCCTCTGTTTTTATCGTTGTTTCCTTTGTAACACATGCTGTCAATTTTCATCCCTTTTCTCATCTTATAATTATTAAATCTCGACAGAAATCTTCAGCATATCCAATATTTTTATATTTCGGGTTTTACGCCTGCATCAGCACCATTTTGGTCTATATCGCCGGCGGACAGTTTACCTAACAACACCTTTCCTGGGCAGGCTCCAGCGGTTAACCAGTACTTGGGTGCACCAACCTCCGTAAGAAACTGTCAACTTTTTCATATAAATGAGACACGGTCCGAGCGGGGCTCGAACCTGTGACCATCAGTGATGATAGGTTACAGTGGTATACAAGTGAGCGACCTTAACCACTCGACCACGGAGGCAGACTCGGCATATCCAATGAACACGATTTTGATAAAATTTATACAAGGTATTTCAACTTTACTGGTAGTTTATCATCACTCCTAGTATCCATTGCCATAGTTATAGTATAGAGAAGCAATGTGGATTTAAGTGCATTGCTAAGGACACCACCTCTGTCATTCTACCTGGTCTCGTGTTGGAAAGCGAACTTCATATCCAAGGTCATTACATACAGGGTTCTCGCTGTCGGTCGGTCGCCAATTGGAACAAAAAAACAAATACTGGCGATAAATTTTGTGAATTGGGGAAAATATTTGGCGCAACATTTAACAAAAAAGTTATCAGTGGACTATATGGCTCTTGGGTGGCTTCATGTTTTTCAAATTGGCTCCAGTTTGTTTCAATTGGCGCAGACAAAAATTCAGACAGAGGGAACCCTGACATCACATTGATGTTGTTTAATTATTGTTGCGACTTCAAACGCCTGAACTGCATACAAACATATTTGCCAGTATGCATGAAATATATACATACTTGTAATACTAATACAATGTTTTACGGTCATGTTTGTCGTTTACCCTGTAGTCAGGGCTCATCCTAGAGGGCGACTGGGGCGGAATAGTCGCCCTGACTTCGCCCCCCCCATCCACTTCTCACTAAAAAAAACAATTTTCGTACAAAATGTTGTCCAGTAAGATACACTGGTCCAATATAACACACTCCTTTTCTAAGTTGCTACTTTTAACCACCCTGTTTGTTGAAATTTAAGGGTGCGATTGCCTGCGGTCTCATTTCTCACAAAATTAAGACCTAGAATGAGCCCTGGTAGTTTAGTCAAAGAATTTTAAAATAAATGGAAACTACAACTATCTCTGTGTGTCCCCTATCCACTGACCCCATGAGACAATTTCCAGATTCTTTTGATATGATGGAAGTATGTCAATGTATTAGTAATATAGTAGAAGTTTTCAAGTCTGTTGGGCTAGTTATATAAATCGTAACGTGAACATTTAATATTCCATAAACTGCTGAAGTGACTACTGCCGTCTCTGTGGTTAAGGAGTCCACCTACAGAGAAGGTTTGAACCCCGTCAGGGATTCGTTTGGATATGGCCGGTTGGTGAGCCGCCAGCTAGTTAAATAATGGTTACCGATTGCCTGGCCTACAAGTACTGATGTTCATAAAAAAGGTGTCTCAGAAGTCATTAACCCTTTCAACACCACATACCTCTAAATAGGCTTACAAAGTGTAGATCCAGATGAGCCGGCTCGTGACGATCAGGATCTGCACTTTTTGCCAGTAATATTACTATTTTTAGACAAAATTACCCACTTTGATAAATGAACTGGTCCAAATGTAATTTTCTTATTAAAATATCATGCACCAGTCCATAAAAAAACGAAACGCTTTACAGACACAAAATACTGCGCGCAAGCCCTTGAAATAACTTGGTTAGAGACGGCAGTAGTCACTTCAGCAGTTTTGGAATATTTTAGGCTGTCCGCTTCTCACCAATGCAACCCGGGTTCGATCCTCGGATCGGGAAGCATGCTAGATGGTACAGTGGTTGCCAGATCGAACAGATGGGTTTTCTTCAGTTTCCTCCCACACGAATGACCACATTTACGCTTTCATCGGCGCCACGGGAGTGATTAATATAAGTTGTTAAAACTTGCTTAAGTTTAATGAAATAACTTGGTAGTTATCCTATTGAAATGAAACTCTGTATGCATCGGCAATATCAGCTGGAGATGCACTTCTTCGGATGAGATGTTTCTATCACGTCTAACACCCGGTTTTTCACTCTGCCAGTACTGAAGGCCATATAGATGACCTTGACCTTGCATTTTCCTTTATCTATATAAAGTGGCCATTTTGGAGTAGTAGTAGTGAAGGCCATATCTATAGATGACCTTGACCTTGCATTTTCCTTCTTTATGTATATAAAGCTGCCATTTTGCAGGAGTAGTAGTGAAGGCCATATCTATAGATGACCTTGACCTTGCATTTTCCTTCTTTATGTATATAAAGCTGCCATTTTGGAGGAGTAGTAGTGAAGGCCATATCTATAGATGACCTTGCATTTTCCTTCTTTATGTATATAAAGCTGCCATTTTGGAGGAGTAGTAGTGAAGGCCATATCTATAGATGACCTTGACCTTGCATTTTCCTTCTTTATCTATATAAAGCAGGGGAGTAGTAGTGAAGGCCATATCTATAGATGACCTTGCATTTTCCTTCTTTATCTATATAAAGCTGCCATTTTGGAGGAGTAGTAGTGAAGGCCATATCTATAGATGACCTTGATTTTTCCGTTTATCTATATAAAGCTGCCATTTTTCCCATGTATACAGCATAATAGGGTTAAAATACACAATATGACCATTAAATACAATATTTGAATACGAGTGCTTTACAATGGTCAGTGTCTCTTACTTAATTTTTTATTCATAACGCGTAATTAGATCCCATGTGGTTCTGGGGGAACCATTCAAATGCAGACAACATGGCCGATAGTCAAACTGAACACACAACACGAGGCAATCTTCTTGGATGATTAGAACGGTTGACTATGTGGATCAGAAGACAAGGTTGTTACTGTATTCTCAGTAGCTCTGCAAGGTGTGAAAGTGCTTCCATAACTGCCTATGGTTGTGTGAGATGCGAAGTCACCAGGAGGCTACACAATCGAATGTGAATATCCGAGATGGAGATGTCAAAACTCTACCAGAAATCTTCTCTACATGGTACGTATCATCGATGTATGCTATGCATGCTAAATTTGATTTTCACGTGCATGCTATAAATTGGAAATTTTATCTTCTGTTTCACACTATTAACTCCAGTGCTTAGTTTAAACATATTTTATTTTATCAATATTTACATCATGTTGTAACATTAATATACAAGAACAAATGGATTAAATCGGAAGCTAGTAGCTTATTTAGATTTTCTCCATGACAAACATAATTTTCATAAACTATGGCAGAGTGTATATACATTTTATGAACGTGACAAGTTTTATTCAACTGTAATGATATAAGTGTAAGTAAAAATAATATGGAGATGATGATGAAGTAATCAATCAGACTGGCTTACCAGTCGGATTACGTGCAGTCGATTTAGGAAATGGTGGGACGAGAGAGAACTAGGTGGGAATCGTTTATACGAGGATGGAAGATACACAAATTACACTAGCCGTTATCAAATCTCTTTGTTACTGTAACTCCAGTGCTTGAACATATTCCTGAGGACTGACTTTGATCAAGATGTCGAACTATAATTTTATCACGCGTAAGACAAGGTCAGATGATTAGAGTTATTTTACGTGGCTAGTTTCATATCGGCCCTAGTTATCAACCATAGGTCTATGGCTGATATCAAGTTACTGAGGGTCGATACCTAACTAACCACTTAATATCATCTTTATTACTTTGATATGAATTTGAAATCATGCTCTCCGTTATCCATTTATCAGGAATAAATCACAATTACTGAATTATATACACGAAAACGATTTAAATATTACCATGAAACTACAAACATCTGTTATCTGTCAAATTTTATAAGCTGGTACGCTACAGGAAGTAAACAAATAGCACCAAGTGCGCATGTGTTATCTTCTCAGGAACTAGTTGTGATACGGCTTTTGCTGACCGTTTCAAACCAGCAAACGTAATATCGGACTGGAAAACACAGCATATGGCCCTGGGAGGTAGGCAGGTATTGTGGTAGGCAGTATTGTGGTATTTATTATGATATTTTATCAGGTTCCTTCAATCTGTCTGCATTTTCCTTTTCGGCCTCATCAAGTTCTTTCTCATCGTCAACCAAGAATTTTGCATGCATATCTTCAGGTATATCCACATCTTTCAGATTATCACCAAACTTTTCTTCCGGTTCATCCCCTGTATCGTTAAAACATATAGTCAGTAAGGCGGTAAACATGCTGGTATAGAATACAGATGTTTTGGAAAGACGGTGGTTATAAGTTTATCCCATGACCTAGGGTTATGCTGAAGAAATTTTGGCTTTAACTAATACTTGCTGTCTGTTTCAGAAGGTTGAAAAAAATATGCAAATCTTGTATGAAGCCACACTATCAACATTAACACTGTCTTCCTTTCTTATTCCAAATACATACAGTATATTCCCGGCCACACTCATCCACAAATGGTAAACTTATTTTTATATATATATGCAATCTTAGAAGTATACGTGCACTGGGTATTGTATTCACCCGGTCTACCCCCCCGACTGTCGCTGGCACAAATTCTTGTGTGAGCGACAGTTGGAGATATGAAAACCGGACACACACTGAGATTACAGCAGCCCTCATAGCCCTCTAAACATCTAGTTATAATAATTGCGATAGGCAAAACCATCACTTTTAGATGATGGGTATTTTAATTTTCTTAGAAAACTCAGTCGCCCAAATGCATTTATGCGGTGGCGACTTTAAATAAACTTATTAGTCAGTCAGTCAGTCACACTCGTCCACAAATGTATTTAGTAATATACATTTATCATGTTTATGCAGTTTAAACATTCAGTGGTGCCGCTGTATCAGGAATGAGGTCTCGAGAGTAATTAATATAAGTTGTTTCGCAATCGAGCTAAAATAAAATTTGTCTAAAAAGAAACTGCATATTTTACATATTGTTCAAATCACTGGCCCCTCACCGCTGTATGTTTGAATCCCACTTACGCTGTCCAAATCTCATGTTAGGAAGCTATCTAACTAGCTTGCAGAAGGTCGGTGGTTCTACCCAGGTATCTGAAATACTGTTCGTAGTGGTACACTGCGTCTTCCTCCATCAATATTGGCTGGAGTCACCATATAACCCAAGATGTTTGTGCAACTTTAAACTCAAAAACAAACCAAGAAAGAAGTGGAAGCGTGTTCGCTTCAGGTACGAAAGTCCACCGAGTTTGCACGCAGCTGTTATGTTATATTTATGTTATATTTCGGATTTTACGCCTGCATCAGCACCATTTTGGGCTATATTGCCGGCGGGCAGTTTACCTAACAACACCTTTCCTGTGCAGGCTCCAGCGTTTAACCAGTACTTGGGTGCACCAACCTCCGTAAGAAACTGCCAACTTTTTCATATAAATGAGACACGGCCTGAGCGGGGCTCGAACCCGTGACCATCAGTGATGATAGGTTACAGTGGTATACAAGTCAGCGACCGTAACCACTCGACCACGGAGGTGAACTCACCCAGCTGTAGCTATTACGATTGTGCCCTTAGGCAAGGCATTTAAACTCCACGTTGCCTCTTCTCTCCCTCGTGGTGATGGATTACATTAGCAATGAAGTCTCAAGAGTGATTAATATAAATTGAAATAACTTTGTAAATTTCTATAAACTAAACAAACAATCCAATTTAATGTGATTACCAATTAAAACATCAATGAGATTCATTGCAGCAATTTCATTGTTTGAATCTACGTTCCTCTCCCAGGCATAGTATTCCCTCATGATGACATACGTGTTCCTCTCCTTCACCAACTTCTTCCCATTCTTGGTGGCACACAACTGTAGATACAAAACCACAGAGCAATATGGCTGACAGTCAAACTGTTCACACCATGGCACACAACTGTAGATACAAAACCACAGAGCAATATGGCCGACGGTCAAACTGTACACACAATGGCACATAACTGTAGATACAAAACCACAGAGCAATATGGCTGATAGTCAAACTGTACACACCATGGCACACAACTGTAGATACAAAACCACAGAGCAATATGGCCGACGGTCAAACTGTACGCACAATGGCACAATACTGTAGATACAAAACCATAGAACAATATGACTGATGGTCAAACTGTACGCACAATGGCACACAACTGTAGATACAAAACCACAGAGCAATATGGCCGACGGTCAAACTGTACACACAATGGCACACAACTGTAGATACAAAACCACAGAGCAATATGACTGATAGTCAAACTGTACGCACAATGGCACACAACTGTAGATACAAAACCACAGAGCAATATGACTGACGGTCAACTGACACCATGGAACACTGTAGACAAAACCACAGAGCATATGGCTGACAGATGTACACATACACACTGAATCAAACCAAGAGCAATAGGCCGACGGTAGTACCAAATGGCATAACTGTAGATAAAACCACAGAGCATTGGCCGAGGTCAATTACCAATGGCACACACTTGATACAAACAAGCATGGCTATAGTCAAACTGTACACACAATGGCACACAACTATAGATACAAAACCACAGAGCAATATGACTGATAGTCAAACTGTACACACAATGGCACACAACTATAGATACAAAACCACAGAGCAATATGGCTGATAGTCAAACTGTACATACAATGGCACACAACTGTAGATACAAAACCACAGAGCAATATGGCCGACGATCAAACTGTACACACAATGGCACACAACTATAGATACAAAACCACAGAGCAATATGGCCGACGGTCAAACTGTACACACAAGTCACCGTTACATGAGGCAAGGAAATAACACAAGGCAATATGGCAGTACATGTGGGGAACTGTAACTACATATATCATACATGTGGGGAACTGTAATTACATATATTAACTTTATTTCCTCCATTTCTGAAGAGTATCATATGACATTCAAAACAAATTCAATTTACATCACACATTACAACGTAGCCTGGGAACAGGCGTCGATATATTTTAATTTTGGCCTGGTCAATCATAAAAATATATTTTAACACCGAACCCTGGCCAAAATTTGGATGAGAACCCCATCAATTAAATTACAATAGCCTCAGTCAATTCATCCAACCACCCTGGTGGAACAGTCTCCCTATCACCTACCTGTAGAATAGCTTCTGACAGCATTTTTCGTATATGGGTCTCTGGTTCTCTCTGCTTGTCAGACGGCAGGTATTGTAGGTCATCTGGTAATCGTCCCGTATCTTCATCGTCAAACTCTTCTGGTCCAGCCAGTGGTAACAACAATCGTGGCAATAAGTCAACCTGCTCCCCTAGCAACCAGTCATGATGTTCTACAAGAAACCAACAATACAGTTCAGGTTATAAGGCGCCAAACAGGACTGAACATCTTGGTTGCACAATTCATTTATATCGCAATAAAACAGGAGATCTGTAACCAAGGCATTCACACATGCTGGAATCTCACAGATCAGGGCAACAGAACGCGAGCTGCACAATTTGTTGTGTCTGGTTGCCTATGCTGATGCCATGGCAATGCTGTTGTCCCAATTCTACATTACATGCACACTCTGCAAGAGTGTTGAAGTTTACTGTATCCTTAAATTAAACATGAGGCGCTGAAGTCTACTGTGCTCCCATATTAAACAGGAGTGTGGAAGTCGTGATAACGCAGTGGATGTACGTTCGCTTCATGTACGAAAGGTCCGGAGTTCGAGCCCCACTGGAGCCGTTACGATTGTGCCATTAGGCAAGGCATTTAAATTCCATGTTGCCTCTTCTCTCTCCTTCGTGGCAATTGAGAGTGATTAATATAAGTTGTTGTGCAAACGAGCTAAAATAAATTTGTATAAACTAAGCATGAGGAACTGAAGTCTACTGTACCCCCAAATTAAACACGAGGCGTTGAAGTCTACTGTACCCCCAAATTAATCAGAAGGCGCTGAAGTCTACTGTACCCCATATTAAACACGAGGCACTGCAGTCTACGGTACCCTCAATATTAAACACGAGGCACTGAAGTGTACGGTACCCTCTATATTAAACATGAGGCGCTGAAGTCTACGGTACCCTCAATATTAAACATGAGGCGCTGAAGTCTACAGTACCCTCAATATTAAACATGAGGTGCTAAAGTCTACGGTACCCTCAATATTAAACACGAGGCGCTGAAGTCTACTGTACTCCTATATTAAACATGAGGCGCTGAAGTCTACGGTAGCCTCAATATTAAACACGAGGCGCTGAAGTCTACTGTACCCTCAATATTAAACACGAGGCGCTGAAGTCTACTGTACCCTCAATATTAAACACGAGGCGCTGAAGTCTACTGTACCCTAAATATTAAACACGAGGCGCTGAAGTCAACTGTACCCTCAATATTAAACACGAGGCGCTGAAGTCTACTGTACCCTCAATATTAAACACGAGGCGCTGAAGTCTACTGTACCCTCAATATTAAACACGAGGCACTGAAGTCTACTGTACTCCTATATTAAACACGAGGCGCTGAAGTCTACGGTACCCTCAATATTAAACACGAGGCGCTGAAGTCTACTGTACTCCTATATTAAACACGAGGCGCTGAAGTCTACGGTACCCTCAATATTAAACACGAGGCGCTGAAGTCTACTGTACCTCAATATTAAACACGAGGCGCTGAAGTCTACTGTATCCTATATTAAACACGAGGCGCTGAAGTCTACGGTACCCTCAATATAAACACGAGGCGCTGAAGTCTACTGTACCTCAATATTAAACACGAGGCGCTGAAGTCTACTGTACCCTCAATATTAAACACGAGGCGCTGAAGTCTACTGTACTCCTATATTAAACACGAGGCGCTGAAGTCTACGGTACCCTCAATATTAAACACGAGGCGCTGAAGTCTACTGTACCCTCAATATTAAACACGAGGCGCTGAAGTCTACTGTACTCCAATATTAAACACGAGGCGCTGAAGTCTACTGTACCCTCAATATTAAACACGAGGCGCTGAAGTCTACGGTACCCTCAATATTAAACACGAGGCGCTGAAGTCTACGGTACCCTCAATATTAAACACGAGGCGCTGAAGTCTACGGTACTCCTATATTAAACATGAAGATCAACATTGCATGTACCTGTATCAAAACAGCAGTTTTTAAGAGTTCCAATTATACCGGCCCTTCTAATGGACGACTGTCTGAACTCCGTAAAGGGAAGTAACCGCTGTATAATACACCTCTCCCTATCCATAATCCTACATCTAACCTCTTTTATCTGTGACAAGTTCGACAAAATAGCTCCCAAATAATGAAGATCTGCATGCGGATTGTGAACAACATTGCACAAAGCTTGAACAATCTTCTCCATACTAATCCCATCATCTCCCAATACCTGCTTTGAAACGTGCAGTGCGCATTTTTCTGGCCGAGTTAAATTGGATAGCATCTTGCATATACAGTCAGCATGCATGCAATCAGGATCTATCGCAGTTTCTATCCATTCACTGAACTTGTTCTCGTGAGTGTTCAAGCTAAGAATCTTCCAGCACGTGGCTTCATCAACTGTTAAGTTTATCAACGCCTTAAAGGCACTTTCTTGTGCATCCTGCCTCGGATCTTCTGTCAAGGACATGATGCCTTGTAGCAGTTTCTCGCTATCTTTCAGAAACGCTCGTCCTTCCGCCGAGCCTGTTAAACCAACAACATTTTCCAGCGCAATTGTCTTTAGTTCTTCCTTAGTTGTTGGACTTAGGAATGGAGCAAGCTCTCTCTCCAGTAGGCCTAAGTCTTTCTCCAGTAAGTCTTTGTCCATGATGTTTTGTTTGAATCAGCTCCCCTAAAATTGAAGATTCAATAAAACAATTTAGATGTTAACAATTTATATTATTTTTTATTTACGAGCATGATTGGGGAAAAAACTGCAAAACACAATACCGCACAATAAAGGATGTCATTGTTCTATTGTTTCCGCCTCCTGTGATAAATGCATCCTGGAGTCACTTGGGTAAACCCGTCTAGTCAGTAGCACGAATATATAATATCGACCCTCTCCACACATATGCAGATATGGCATTCACTGGAACTTGACACCCACTGATCAGTTCCAGTCCCAAATATTTCTTGTATTTATGACACTTAATCATCAGTGTTTTGGTAACGCTGATGTTACCTGGTTACACATTAAACACTTTTCTACTTACTTTTCTACCTTTGATTTGTACAGGGCTCACTCTGGAGCATTGTCGTACAAAGTCAGTCTGGTCTCTGTGGTAAGGTCTGGAGTTTGAGCCCCGCTGGAGCTGTTACGATTGTGCCTTTAGGCTAGGCATTTAAATAAGTTGACTCTTCTCTCTCCCTCATGGTGATGGATTCCATCAGGAATGAGGTCTCGAGCGTGATTAATATAAGTTGTAAGAACTTGATTCGCAATTGAGCTAAAATAAATTTGTATAAACTAAAGTCATCTGTTGTGATGGAGAAGACCACTAGCATTTCCTGGGTAGAAACCAGTACTCAATTCTCCAACCTCCACAAGCGACTGACTACTTTCTCACATATCATTATTATTGCTCATCCCCGATAGGGAGCAAACCTGCGGCCCTGATGATTGCCCTGAATTCCATCTGATCACAGTCTCGACCGCCAAGTATCTATGCTTGAATGCATATTAAATTAGTTTATTCTGTAGTCCAGTAGTAACACGTTGGACTAGTAATCCATGGATCGCAGGTTTGATCCCCCGTCTGACCCTAATACAATTAACAGTCTTTCAAATGGGACTTTAATCCAAAGTCTTGTGTCGGTGCTTTACACTGTGTACGTAAAAGAACCAGAGGAGACTCTGGAATGGGTCTCTGTATCATTCCACTATCCTCCAAAAATCTAAAATGACTAATCACTTCAAGGTGTCGCTCATATTAGCAACCCCAGCATATCACAAAATCAATGGCTTATCAGCTAGCATATTGCAGATTTCTAGAAAAAAAATCAGAGGTCATTGATCTTTTTACTTCATAAAATCATTATTTCCCATCCGATCTGCAAATCAATTACACCTTCTGAAAGCTAATAAAAGTATCGTAAAGAGTAAAAGACTGTCTAAATTGTTTTACAATCAGTTTGATCAAAGCCACATGGCCTGGTTAATTACAGAAGTTTGAACAGTGTATGACACGTCCTTGCGAAATGCAATAATGAGCCTGCAGCAGAATATATGTCTGAAAGTAAAAATACCCCCCCCCCCTCCCAATGGGACACATTTCGACTTGTCGCTAGAAATTACCCTCCACGGGCATATGAACTATCTAGTGTGTTCATTTTCTTGAATAAGAAAGAACACTGTGAAACATCATCAGTGTTGTCAAAAATAAAATACATACGTATCAAAAACATGAGTATTGTTTCATAGCATGGGCGCTGCCATCTTAGATATGGGTATATCTAATTTCCGTATATTCGCCGTATCTGACCGGAACTGTACTACTACAATAATTCCATTCACCCATCCTTCACTGCCATTTCTATCATTTATTAGTCTAGTTATACAAAATGTACTGACGAACAATCAATTCTGAGTATGGCTGACAGGTCTATTATTTTTGTTTTGGAACACACTCAATCACGATGTAACTCACCCAGAAAGAGAGGGGCAATGTGGAGCCATTCCTCTGATCTAGGTACATACCGGAAATGGATAACATGAAAAATTACGGACACATGTATGTTCCATTAATGTCAAACCCCTTGCGGTGACATATACATGTTTTTCCTGGGCAGTCTTAGCCGACCTAAGTGGTTAACCAGTAATAAGCAATGTGTGTGAGGTGCCTTGCTCAATGACACTACATACGTGGCCTGACCGAGTATCGAACCCGGTACCGTTCGATTCCAAATCCGACGCTCTACCACTGGACCATGGATGCCACACATGTACAGTATTTCAGAACAAATCGTGATTACTCCTTTGGAAACACGTGCATTTGTGTTGCAATTTGATGCAAAATGTTGGAAAAGGATTTGTTGACTAAGATATGTACATGTATAAGTCTTTGTATATTTTACAAACTATGCAAATGTTAATGATTGTTTCGTATACTACCGGAATGAGGACTCTCGAGGCTATATATATATATATATACTTTTATTTATTTGAAAAGTTGAAATGTACTTTGAAAACGCATATATGCAATGTCATATATGTTCCTGTCCTCGACCGAGAGAGACGGCTTGTCATCATCCCGTCTTCTTTCAAAGACTGGGTCATAAGTGGCGGTCAACGGAGCTTCTGAAACTGTGCGCATGTTTGGGTAAGGTTGGAACAGCGATGGTCTACCATTACTCCACAGATATGTTTTAGTCACATTCCCAGTGCTAGCTGTTTGGTGTGTACCGAGGCATGCTTCACCAATGATTACCCATCCAAGCGGTAACTTCTGTGCATAGGGCGTGCCTCCCTTACCTATCCTCTGATCTAGTACATTTCAACTTTTCAAATAAATTCCATTACTTCATTTCAAAGCACAAGCTGAAAGGCAGATGATGACATTTTACCATTAGTCAGTATTGCAAACCATTTCTGCAACCAGGTATGTATATTTCCCCAAGAATATTACCTCACATTTAATAGGAACTTGCTCTTTATGCGTATATGTGTGTGCATTGGTGCATTGTGCACTTAATACTACTAAGAGTAATCCCTCTGATCCATGTGTGTGTGTTTTACGTTTATTTATCGTCGCTACCGGTTGCCCATATGAGCGACGCCTCCTGAAGAGATTAGTAATTTTAGATTGTGGAGGATAGTGCAGTGATACAGACAGAGACCCATTACAGAGTCTCCTATGGTTCTTTTACGTGCACGGTGTAAAGCACCGACACAAGACCTCGGTTTAACGTCCCATCTGAAAGACTGTTAATTTTATTAGGGTCAGACGGGGGATCGAACCTGTTATCCCTGGATTACCAGTCCAGCGTTTACCACTGGGCTACAGATCCGTCTGTCTCCCTCTGATCCAGGTAGATACACACACATATATGACAGTGCATATATGTGTTTTCAAATTACATTTCAACTTTTCAAATAAATCCCTTCACTTCATTTCAGGCAGATGATGATAGTTTACCATAATCCTTATTACATAAACCAGCAAAGTTCATCCATGTGTGATCTATATAGTGTTGCTTGATAAGACAAAAAGGAATATACATGTATTAGAAACATTGAGAAGTATTTTGAAAATGCAGTTATATGCGATCTCTAGAATGAGTACATGAATGTGACAGAATGACGAGTCTAATATTCATGATTTATAAATGTTAGTCGTACGAAGCTTAAACCGACAATACATTGCATAAAGCCCAGACAATGCTTTTTTATGTATACATTTTTATAGCATTGCTACTATAAATGCTTCCGAAATCATTATAACACTAATTTCAATATATAATTTTATTTTGTGGTTATAAATTCTCAAAAGTGAAAGTAGGATTTCATATAATGGTTAGCTATCCATGTGGCAGCCGTGGTCCAGTGGTAGAGCGTCGGATCTGGGATCTAGCGTCCCGGGTTCGATACTCGGTCAGGCCACGTATGTAGTGTCATTGAGCAAGGCACCTCACATTGCTTAGTACTGGTTAACCACTTATGTCGACTAAGCTTGCCCAGGAAAACATGGCTACGTCCCCGCAAGGGGTTTGACATTAATGGAACATACATGCATACATAGCTATGCCCCTGAATTGACGATTGTTTATTATTGGAGTATATGCCAAGCGTGGGCTACTGTCGCTTAGAGCTATTTTAAATCGTATTCGTCTAAAAACAATTAATCACAGACACAAAGAATGGGATATAACGATAAATCTGTACCATACATCTTGTTATTCAATATGCACACATTTCATTGCGCATGAATGTTGACCCTATTTACATTAGTTTGCTATGCCAACAAACGTCGTATACGATGTTTGTTTATTAGGTGGAATAATAAGCTTTTGAGGCAAATATTTGGATAACAATTATACCATATACATGTAATAGGAAAATGCAAACATGCACATGTCTACGTCCACGCGATGCGTTTGACATAAAAGGAAGATAGATAGATAGATAGATAGAAAATACATTCTATACAATATTCACCAATGTATTGTCGCTTTAACATATTAATATGCATACCAATACGTGTGGCGTCCGTGGTCCAGTGGCAGAGCGTCGGATTTGGAATCGAACGATCCCGGGTTCGATACTCGGTCAGGCCACGTATGTAGTGTCATTGAGCAAGGCACCTCACACACATTGCTTAGTACTGTTTAATCGCTTAGGTCGGCTAAGCCTGACCAGGAAAACATGTCTAAGTCCCCGCGAGGGGTTTGACATTAAAGGAACATACATACAATACATATCAACTGCTGGGATACCTGGATCTGATTTCCAATGCAACCATACAGGGAAACATTAAACAGCTAAATAGTTTGAAAATGATTTCCTTTAAAGCAGTTTCTGCTATTAGCATCAATACAGCAAACACCATCTTCCAGGCAAATTAATTTTCAAATAGTCAACAAAGTATGTTATCACATACCTGGTTTATGTCATTAAATCATCGAACAAGTTTACGAAAATGAAATAGTTCCCAGATGACCACATAATATATGTATGTAGGCCTACATATTTTCACGCTAAAATGCATGACATTTTGTGGCATCTGATTTTCAAATGTTATGGGGAAGAACCCGGATCCCCTCCTGACACACTTCCCACTTACTCCAAATACGCCCCTAGTAGGTGGAATTGTCGAATATGTTGAGGTTGATTTATTATCTCTTGGAGTTCAAATGTATATGGGTAGAACTATCCTGATTCCGACCTGATACGGAATATACGGCGATTAGCCATTTAAATGATAGAACAGAACAGAACAATGGCTGCGCCCAGGATGAAAAAATAAACACTTCCCAAAATTATTGTTAGTTAAATTAACAGGGTTGATTTAATTGATTAGATTAGGAAAACACTACAATCTGTACATACATTGTCACTAGGTTGTTTTGTTTTCAGCCATTTACCATTTGTTACCACATGGGGTTGAACTCCTATCCATATGGGGGGTGCTGGTCAAAACGTACCCAAGTCAAAACGTACCCAACTATAAGTCAAAACGTACCCATTCTTTGGTCAAAATGTACCCTCATTTTTAAGTCAAAACGTACCCAACTATAAGTCAAAACGTACCCATTCTTTGGTCAAAACGTACCCACTCAAGAAGTAAAACGTACCCAAATAGATAGTCAAATATATCATTGTGGTTGATATATTTTGCATTGACTAGACTACTAATTCATTCATGAGAATGAGGTGGTATGTCATTGTCCTGATGCAATGGAATGCGGGATTCGGGCAGTGTATTCTAGGCAGGATGTCATAAAACTGTCAAACTTCCTGTCCACACGAGGACAAACACAAACCTAGAGTGGTGGAACCTATGCTCGGCGTAAATCCCGCATATAATGACCAGTATAAAATGTTAATTGCACTTGCCGTATATTATTATTTTCCTAAGTCGTGAAAACAACTTTCAAAAAACTCTTTGACTGTTTTAGCTTCATCACGTGACCTTGCTGTTCAATATACAGGATACTTGTGTTTTTTTATTTATCCACCATAACTAGTTGTGGCATCAGCATAGGCAACCAGACACAACAAATTGTGCAACTCGCGTTCATTTGCCCTGATCTGTGAGATTCCAGCATGTGTGAATGCCTTGGTTACAGATATTGCGATATAAATGAATTGTGCAACCAAGATGTTCAGTCCTGTTTGGCACCGTATAACCCAGGGTTCATTCTAGGTCAGAATTTTTGGGAGAAGTGAGAAAGCGCGTGATCGCTTCCTTAAATGGTGTTCTTTAATATACTTTTGCAAAATAGGGTTAAAATGCACAGTACAACCATTAAATACAACATTTGAATAGAAGTAGTGCTTTATAATGGGCCAGTGTATCTTACTAGACAAAAATTTGTTTGAAAATCGTAAAAACCAAAAAAATATAATTAAAAAAAAATAATTTAGGGGGGTTTAGGGAGAAGTGGGGCCCCCAGAGGGCGAAGTCAGGGTTCCTAGTGCGCCAATTTCGCCCACATCGCCCTCTAGAATGATCCCTGTATCCACTATAACTAGTTGAATATCTTATTTTGATATTAATGTAGTAACATCATTGAATAAAAACACTTGGTCTTAATCAGAAATGGTATAGAAACTATTTTTCGGGTTATGTGTAGATTTTTTAAATTCGGATAGCTACCTGAATTGCTCATACACCGTATCAGTTTCGGTGGAAAATTCTCGTTTATTTGTTTGTTTATATTCATGTGACCATTGCATCAGGCTACCGATACACGCAACGGAATGCTATTGGACCATGCTTCAACTCTGTCAGCGAAATAGCCTAGAACTATATAAATATTTTAAATACAAATGTAAATGGATAAATATGCTGAGCATAGAAATACGGCGAGCATAGGTCCACCACTCTATAGGTATGTCCACCCGAAGGCACCTATTGAGGCATATACATGTATATATATATAATTACAGTCAAACCTGTCTTAAGCAGCCAGCCAAGGGAATCACAAAAAGTGGCTGCTTAACACAGGTGGCTGCTTAATAGAGGTCAAGAGTATAATAAAACAACATATTGGAATCTGTAATCTGGCTGCTTAATACAGGATGGCTGCTGCTTAATATGATCACTAACACAGGTTTGACTGTATATAGAAATAAAATAAAAAAATTTAAAGTCAAATGGGCGGGGCTAGAAAAAACACTACATTGCTATACCAAGAACATCTTGTATTTTAAAGGTATAACTTACGCCCGGACGGCTCAGACTTAGCGCCCTGACGGCTCAGACTGAGACAATAACTCCGATTGTTACCATGGATACAGCAGAGGAGAGTTTTGATGATGATAATCTAGGTATTCAAGCATTCCATGTGGAGTCTGATGAAGATGACCTTGACCTCGATATACCACCCACTACAGGAAATGAGTATCTCAGACGTGTCAGGTACATGTATATCGTCGATGTCTTTTGTTTTACCATTAATAAAGTTTAAACTTTATTTATTTTACAACGATTGCGAAGCAAGTTTTAAAAATTTATATTAATCACTCTCGTTGGCGCAGATGAAAGCGTAAATGTGGTCATTCGTGTGGGAGGAAACCGGAGTACCCGGAGAAAAACCCACCTGTCCGTACTGGCGACCACCGTACCATCTCACATACTTCCCAGTCCGAGGATCAAACCCGGGTTGCATTGGTGAGAAGTGAGCGCGCTAACCACTGCGATAATCGGACAGCCATTAATAAATTAATTGCAGATAGTAAATCAAGGCTTCTCTGGCCAGTCGTCTATAGAGACATGTTTAGTAAAATTGTGAGGTAATGTTGTCATTGGCGACACAAGATTGCACAAAATTTCAAAATTTGATTCAAGAATGAGTGCGTAGGCAATAAAATTGAGGATCAACAGCAGGAACCCTGACCCCTCCATATCTATGACGAATGATTTATATACAAATTTAGGAATATCTTTTTAATAATCAAATACAGCTTGATAAATGTTGTTGCAATTGACCTTTCGTCATTACAATTTGAATACATACAGTATGTTATCTACATAACATTTTTAATTGTAAATATTTTGTATACAATATACTTAACCCGGCGCGATATAGCCTAAACTGTGCTGATGCGCCATTAAACCAAATACTCACTCACTCACACTAATCAAATGCATTTCAGGATGGAGGCAAGTGGCTGTCCTAATGTTGTGGTTGCTGACGTAGATGTTAACTCCTTCAATAAGAAGCAGACTGTGCACGTGAAACAGGTTTGCTAAAATGATTAACTGTTTTTATATGAACATACCGTGCACGTGACACAGGTTTGCTAAAATGATTAACTGTTTATATATGAACATACCGTGCACGTGAAACAGGTTTGCTGAAATAATTAACTGTTTTTATATGAACATACCGTGCACGTGAAACGGGTTTGCTAAAATAATTAACTGTTTTTATATGAACATACCGTGCAAGTGACACAGGTTTGCTAAAATGATTAACTGTTTTTATATGAACATACCGTGCACGTGAAACAGGTTTGCTAAAATGATTAACTGTTTTTATATTAACATACCGTGCAAGTGACACAGGTTTGCTAAAATGATTAACTGTTTTTATATGAACATACCGTGCACGTGAAACAGGTTTGCTGAAATAATTAACTGTTTTTATATGAACATACCGTGCACGTGAAACGGGTTTGCTAAAATAATTAACTGTTTTTATATTAACATACCGTGCACGTGAAACAGGTTTGCTAAAATGATTAACTGTTTTTATATTAACATACCGTGCACGTGAAACAGGTTTGCTGAAATGATTAACTGTTTTTATATTAACAATTTAACATACCGTGCACGTGAAACAGGTTTGCTAAAATGATTAACTGTTTTTATATTAACATACCGTGCACGTGAAACGGGTTTGCTAAAATAATTAACTGTTTTTATATGAACATACCGTGCACGTGAAACAGGTTTGCTAAAATGATTAACTGTTTTTATATGAACATAATGGCTGTTTAAGCTTCTTCTTTTGGAAAATAATCACACATTTCTCTAAATTATCCTCGGCATTCTTCCGAAATGTGATTGTTTGTAAAATTTTGATGAACAGATTAAAGTGGATAAAAACAACAAATACGCTGTTATAAACTGATATTATAATGAATTTGTTTGTATTTGATCTCAATCCAAACATGAATGCACCTGTTGTACAAAAAAATAATAATCAGCGTGGCCCGTTACTTGCAAGTGTCCTCTGTGACGATCACCGTGACCGATCAACCGTGATGTTAGAGCGTTGTAGCGGGATCAGCAATTGTCGCGTCATGCAGAATTCCGGGTGATGATCACCGTGACCGGTCAACCGTGGTGTTAGAGCGTTGTAGCGGGAACAGCAATTGTCTCGTCGTGCAGAATTCCGGGTGATGATCACCGTGACCGGTCAACCGTGGTGTTAGAGCGTTGTAGCGGGAACAGCAATTGTCTCGTCGTGCAGAATCCTGGGTGACAATCACCGTGACCGGTCAACCGTGATGTTAGAGCGTTGTAGCGGGAACAGCAATTGTCTCGTCGTGCAGAATCCCGGGTGACGATCACCGTGACCGGTCAACCGTGATGTTAGCATGCTGTAGCGAGAACAGCAATTGTCGCGTCATGCAGAATCCCGGGTGACGATCACCGTGACCGGTCAACTGTGATGTTAGCGCGTTGTAGTGGGAACAGCAATTGTCGCGTCGTGCAGAATCCCGGGTGACGATCACCGTGACCGCTCAACCGTGATGTTAGCACGATGCAGCGGGAACAGCAATTGTCGCGTCGTGCATAATCCCGGGTATGTGCAAAATTTGAAAAAAATGCATTGGTAAATAGTGCACTAACCAAGCAATTCTAATGTATTACAGTGGATTGGTGACCATCAGCCAGCGCCGCAAGGCTTTGCTCCCAGTAAACAGTGGCAGAATATGCAGGTTGCCAACTTTGCTGAACAAAGACAGGTACTACATATGTAGGTACAGCCTCAGTAAATCATTGCGTGCAACAATTCGGTAGCCGAGTGGTTTAGGTCCCTTGACCGTCACCGCTGTAAGCAGGGGCGTAGTTAGCGATTTTTAATTTTTAGACCCGACTAATATATTGCTCATCGTAGGTCTGATATAGCTAGAGGTGTCTGGTTCGCCATGCTCCCCCATGAAAATTATGAATCCTAGAGGTGTCTGGTCTGCCATGCTCCCCCAGGAAAATTATAAATCCTAGAGGTGTCTGGTTCGCCATGCTCCCCCAGGAAAATTATAAATCCTAGAGGTGTCTGGTCCTCCATACTCCCCCAGGAAAATTATAAATCCTAGAGGTGTCTGGTCCGCCATGCTCCCCCAGGAAAATTATAAATCCTAGAGGTGTCTGGTCCGCCATGCTCCCCCAGGAAAATTATGAATCCTAGAGGTGTCTGGTTCGCCATGCTCCCCCAGGAAATTATAATCCTAGAGGTGTCTGGTCCTCCATACTCCCCAGGAAAATTATAAATCCTAGAGGTGTCTGGTCCGCCATGCTCCCCCAGGAAAATTATAAATCCTAGAGGTGTCTGGTCCGCCATGCTCCCCCAGGAAAATTATGATGCTAGAGGTGTCTGGTCCGCCATGCTCCCCCAGGAAAATTAAATCCTAGAGGTGTCTGGTCCACCATGCTCCCCCAGGAAATTATGATGCTAGAGGTGTCTGGTCCGCCATGCTCACCCAGGAAAATTATGATGCTAGAGGTGTCTGGTCCCCATGCTCCCCCAGGAAATTATGATGCTAGAGGTGTCTGGTCCGCCATGCTCCCCCAGGAAAATTATGAATCCTAGAGGTGTCTGGTCCGCCATGCTCACCCAGGAAAATTATGAATCCTAGAGGTGTCTGGTCCTCCATACTCCCCCAGGAAAATTATGATGCTAGAGGTGTCTGGTCCGCCATGCTCACCCAGGAAAATTATGATGCTAGAGGTGTCTGGTCCACCATGCTCACCCAGGAAAATTATGAATCCTAGAGGTGTCTGGTCCACCATGCTCCCCAGGAAAATTATGAATCCTAGAGGTGTCTGGTCCGCCATGCTCCCCAGGAAAATTATGAATCCTAGAGGTGTCTGGTCCTCCATGCTCCCCCAGGAAAATATGAATCCTAGAGGTGTCTGGTCGCCATGCTCCCCCAGGAAAATTATGATCCTAGAGGTGTCTGGTCCGCCATGCTCCCCCAGGAAAATTATGAATCCTAGAGGTGTCTGGTCCACCATGCTCCCCCAGGAAAATTATGATGCTAGAGGTGTCTGGTCCGCCTGCTCACCCAGGAAAATTATGTCTAGAGGTGTCTGTCCCCATCTCCCCCAGGATTATGATGCTAGAGGTGTCTGGTCCACCATGCTCACCCAGGAAAATTATGAATCCTAGAGGTGTCTGGTCCACCATGCTCACCCAGGAAAATTATGATGCCTAGAGGTGTCTGGTCCACCATGCTCCCCCAGGAAAAGTATGATGCCTAGAGTTGTTTGGTCCACCATGCTCCCCCAGGAAAATTATGAATCCTAGAGGTGTCTGGTCTGCCATGCTCCCCCAGGAAAATTATGATGCTAGAGGTGTCTGGTCCGCCATGCTCCCCCAGGAAAATTATGAATCCTAGAGGTGTCTGGTCCGCCATGCTCCCCCAGGGAAATTATGAATCCTAGAGGTGTCTGGTCCGCCATGCTCACCCAGGAAAATTATGAACCCTAGAGGTGTCTGGTCCTCCATACTCCCCCAGGAACATTATGATGCTAGAGGTGTCTGGTCCGCCATGCTCACCCAGGAAAATTATGATGCTAGAGGTGTCTGGTCCACCATGCTCACCCAGGAAAATTATGAATCCTAGAGGTGTCTGGTCCACCATGCTCACCCAGGAAAATTATGATGCCTAGAGGTGTCTGGTCCACCATGCTCCCCCAGGAAAAGTATGATGCCTAGAGGTGTCTGGTCCACCATGCTCCCCCAGGAAAATTATGATGCCTAGAGGTGTCTGGTCCACCATGCTCCCCCAGGAAAAGTATGATGCCTAGAGGTGTCTGGTCCACCATGCTCCCCCAGGAAAATTATGATGCCTAGAGGTGTCTGGTCCGCCATGCTCCCCAGGAAAATTATGAATCCTAGAGGTGTCTGGTCCACCATGCTCACCCAGGAAAATTATGAAGCCTAGAGGTGTCTGGTCCACCATGCTCCCCCAGGAAAATATGAATCCTAGAGGTGTCTGGTCCACCATGCTCACCCAGGAAAATTATGAACCCTAGAGGTGTCTGATCCACCATGCTCACCCAGGAAAATTATGAACCCTAGAGGTGTCTGGTCCACCATGCTCACCCAGGAAAATTATGAATCCTAGAGGTGTCTGGTCCACCATGCTCCCCCAGGAAAAGTATGATGCCTAGAGGTGTCTGGTCCACCATGCTCCCCCAGGAAAAGTATGATGCCTAGAGGTGTCTGGTCCGCCATGCTCCCCCAGGAAAATTATGAATCCTAGAGGTGTCTGGTCCACCATGCTCACCCAGGAAAATTATGAACCCTAGAGGTGTCTGATCCACCATGCTCACCCAGGAAAATTATGAACCCTAGAGGTGTCTGGTCCACCATGCTCACCCAGGAAAATTATGAATCCTAGAGGTGTCTGGTCCACCATGCTCCCCCAGGAAAATTATGAATCCTAGAGGTGTCTGGTCCACCATGCTCACCCAGGAAAATTATGAATCCTAGAGGTGTCTGGTCCACCATGCTCCCCCAGGAAAATTATGAATCCTAGAGGTGTCTGGTCCACCATGCTCACCCAGGAAAATTATGAATCCTAGAGGTGTCTGGTCCGCCATGCTCCCCCAGGAAAATTATGAATCCTAGAGGTGTCTGGTCCACCATGCTCACCCAGGAAAATTATGAATCCTAGAGGTGTCTGGTCCACCATGCTCACCCAGGAAAATTATGATGCCTAGAGGTGTCTGGTCCACCATGCTCCCCCAGGAAAAGTATGATGCCTAGAGGTGTCTGGTCCACCATGCTCCCCCAGGAAAATTATGATGCCTAGAGGTGTCTGGTCCACCATGCTCCCCCAGGAAAATTATGAATCCTAGAGGTGTCTGGTCCACCATGCTCACCCAGGAAAATTATGAATCCTAGAGGTGTCTGGTCCACCATGCTCACCCAGGAAAATTATGATGCCTAGAGGTGTCTGGTCCACCATGCTCCCCCAGGAAAAGTATGATGCCTAGAGGTGTCTGGTCCACCATGCTCCCCAGGAAAAGTATGATGCCTAGAGGTGTCTGGTCCACCATGCTCCCCCAGGAAAATTATGAATCCTAGAGGTGTCTGGTCCACCATGCTCACCCAGGAAAATTATGAATCCTAGAGGTGTCTGGTCCACCATGCTCACCCAGGAAAATTATGAACCCTAGAGGTGTCTGATCCACCATGCTCACCCAGGAAAATTATGAACCCTAGAGGTGTCTGGTCCACCATGCTCACCCAGGAAAATTATGAATCCTAGAGGTGTCTGGTCCGCCATGCTCCCCCAGGAAAATTATGAATCCTAGAGGTGTCTGGTCCACCATGCTCACCCAGGAAAATTATGAATCCTAGAGGTGTCTGGTCCACCATGCTCCCCCAGGAAAATTATGAATCCTAGAGGTGTCTGGTCCACCATGCTCACCCAGGAAAATTATGAATCCTAGAGGTGTCTGGTCCACCATGCTCCCCCAGGAAAATTATGAATCCTAGAGGTGTCTGGTCCACCATGCTCACCCAGGAAAATTATGATGCCTAGAGGTGTCTGGTCCACCATGCTCCCCCAGGAAAATTATGATGCCTAGAGGTGTCTGGTCCACCATGCTCCCCCAGGAAAATTATGATGCCTAGAGGTGTCTGGTCCACCATGCTCCCCCAGGAAAATTATGATGCTAGAGGTGTCTGGTCCGCCATGCTCCCCCAGGAAAATTATGAATCCTAGAGGTGTCTGGTCCACCATGCTCACCCAGGAAAATTATGAATCCTAGAGGTGTCTGGTCCACCATGCTCACCCAGGAAAATTATGAATCCTAGAGGTGTCTGGTCCACCATGCTCACCCAGGAAAATTATGATGCCTAGAGGTGTCTGGTCCACCATGCTCCCCCAGGAAAAGTATGATGCCTAGAGGTGTCTGGTCCACCATGCTCACCCAGGAAAATTATGATGCCTAGAGGTGTCTGGTCCACCATGCTCCCCCAGGAAAAGTATGATGCCTAGAGGTGTCTGGTCCACCATGCTCCCCCAGGAAAATTATGATGCCTAGAGGTGTCTGGTCCGCCATGCTCCCCCAGGAAAATATGAATCCTAGAGGTGTCTGGTCCACCATGCTCACCCAGGAAAATTATGAACCCTAGAGGTGTCTGATCCACCATGCTCACCCAGGAAAATTATGAACCCTAGAGGTGTCTGGTCCACCATGCTCACCCAGGAAAATTATGAATCCTAGAGGTGTCTGGTCCACCATGCTCCCCCAGGAAAAGTATGATGCCTAGAGGTGTCTGGTCCACCATGCTCCCCCAGGAAAAGTATGATGCCTAGAGGTGTCTGGTCCACCATGCTCACCCAGGAAAATTATGAATCCTAGAGGTGTCTGGTCCACCATGCTCACCCAGGAAAATTATGAACCCTAGAGGTGTCTGATCCACCATGCTCACCCAGGAAAATTATGAACCCTAGAGGTGTCTGGTCCACCATGCTCACCCAGGAAAATTATGAATCCTAGAGGTGTCTGATCCGCCATGCTCCCCCAGGAAAATTATGAATCCTAGAGGTGTCTGGTCCACCATGCTCACCCAGGAAAATTATGAATCCTAGAGGTGTCTGGTCCACCATGCTCCCCCAGGAAAATTATGAATCCTAGAGGTGTCTGGTCCACCATGCTCACCCAGGAAAATTATGAATCCTAGAGGTGTCTGGTCCACCATGCTCACCCAGGAAAATTATGAACCCTAGAGGTGTCTGGTCCACCATGCTCACCCAGGAAAATTATGAATCCTAGAGGTGTCTGGTCCACCATGCTCACCCAGGAAAATTATGATTCCTAGAGGTGTCTGGTCCACCATGCTCCCCCAGGAAAAGTATGATGCCTAGAGGTGTCTGGTCCACCATGCTCCCCCAGGAAAATTATGAATCCTAGAGGTGTCTGGTCTGCCATGCTCCCCCAGGAAAATTATGATGCTAGAGGTGTCTGGTCCGCCATGCTCCCCCAGGAAAATTATGAATCCTAGAGGTGTCTGGTCCGCCATGCTCCCCCAGGAAAATTATGAATCCTAGAGGTGTCTGGTCCGCCATGCTCACCCAGGAAAATTATGATGCTAGAGGTGTCTGGTCCTCCATACTCCCCCAGGAAAATTATGATGCTAGAGGTGTCTGGTCCGCCATGCTCACCCAGGAAAATTATGATGCTAGAGGTGTCTGGTCCACCATGCTCACCCAGGAAAATTATGAATCCTAGAGGTGTCTGGTCCACCATGCTCACCCAGGAAAATTATGATGCCTAGAGGTGTCTGGTCCACCATGCTCCCCCAGGAAAAGTATAATGCCTAGAGGTGTCTGGTCCACCATGCTCACCCAGGAAAATTATGATGCCTAGAGGTGTCTGGTCCACCATGCTCCCCCAGGAAAAGTATGATGCCTAGAGGTGTCTGGTCCACCATGCTCCCCCAGGAAAATTATGATGCCTAGAGGTGTCTGGTCCGTCATGCTCCCCCAGGAAAATATGAATCCTAGAGGTGTCTGGTCCACCATGCTCACCCAGGAAAATTATGAACCCTAGAGGTGTCTGATCCACCATGCTCACCCAGGAAAATTATGAACCCTAGAGGTGTCTGGTCCACCATGCTCACCCAGGAAAATTATGAATCCTAGAGGTGTCTGGTCCACCATGCTCCCCCAGGAAAAGTATGATGCCTAGAGGTGTCTGGTCCTCCATGCTCCCCCAGGAAAATTATGATGCTAGAGGTGTCTGGTCCGCCATGCTCACCCAGGAAAATTATGATGCTAGAGGTGTCTGGTCCACCATGCTCACCCAGGAAAATTATGAATCCTAGAGGTGTCTGGTCCACCATGCTCACCCAGGAAAATTATGATGCCTAGAGGTGTCTGGTCCACCATGCTCCCCCAGGAAAAGTATAATGCCTAGAGGTGTCTGGTCCACCATGCTCACCCAGGAAAATTATGATGCCTAGAGGTGTCTGGTCCACCATGCTCCCCCAGGAAAAGTATGATGCCTAGAGGTGTCTGGTCCACCATGCTCCCCCAGGAAAATTATGATGCCTAGAGGTGTCTGGTCCGTCATGCTCCCCCAGGAAAATATGAATCCTAGAGGTGTCTGGTCCACCATGCTCACCCAGGAAAATTATGAACCCTAGAGGTGTCTGATCCACCATGCTCACCCAGGAAAATTATGAACCCTAGAGGTGTCTGATCCACCATGCTCACCCAGGAAAATTATGAATCCTAGAGGTGTCTGGTCCACCATGCTCCCCCAGGAAAAGTATGATGCCTAGAGGTGTCTGGTCCACCATGCTCCCCCAGGAAAAGTATGATGCCTAGAGGTGTCTGGTCCACCATGCTCCCCCAGGAAAAGTATGATGCCTAGAGGTGTCTGGTCCACCATGCTCCCCCAGGAAAATTATGATGCCTAGAGGTGTCTGGTCCGTCATGCTCCCCCAGGAAAATATGAATCCTAGAGGTGTCTGGTCCACCATGCTCACCCAGGAAAATTATGAACCCTAGAGGTGTCTGATCCACCATGCTCACCCAGGAAAATTATGAACCCTAGAGGTGTCTGATCCACCATGCTCACCCAGGAAAATTATGAATCCTAGAGGTGTCTGGTCCACCATGCTCCCCCAGGAAAAGTATGATGCCTAGAGGTGTCTGGTCCTCCATGCTCCCCCAGGAAAATTATGATGCTAGAGGTGTCTGGTCCGCCATGCTCACCCAGGAAAATTATGATGCTAGAGGTGTCTGGTCCACCATGCTCACCCAGGAAAATTATGAATCCTAGAGGTGTCTGGTCCACCATGCTCACCCAGGAAAATTATGATGCCTAGAGGTGTCTGGTCCACCATGCTCCCCCAGGAAAAGTATAATGCCTAGAGGTGTCTGGTCCACCATGCTCACCCAGGAAAATTATGATGCCTAGAGGTGTCTGGTCCACCATGCTCCCCCAGGAAAAGTATGATGCCTAGAGGTGTCTGGTCCACCATGCTCCCCCAGGAAAATTATGATGCCTAGAGGTGTCTGGTCCGTCATGCTCCCCCAGGAAAATATGAATCCTAGAGGTGTCTGGTCCACCATGCTCACCCAGGAAAATTATGAACCCTAGAGGTGTCTGATCCACCATGCTCACCCAGGAAAATTATGAACTCTAGAGGTGTCTGATCCACCATGCTCACCCAGGAAAATTATGAATCCTAGAGGTGTCTGGTCCACCATGCTCCCCCAGGAAAAGTATGATGCCTAGAGGTGTCTGGTCCACCATGCTCCCCCAGGAAAAGTATGATGCCTAGAGGTGTCTGGTCCGTCATGCTCCCCCAGGAAAATTATGAATCCTAGAGGTGTCTGGTCCACCATGCTCACCCAGGAAAATTATGAACTCTAGAGGTGTCTGATCCACCATGCTCACCCAGGAAAATTATGAACCCTAGAGGTGTCTGGTCCACCATGCTCACCCAGGAAAATTATGAATCCTAGAGGTGTCTGATCCGCCATGCTCCCCCAGGAAAATTATGAATCCTAGAGGTGTCTGGTCCACCATGCTCACCCAGGAAAATTATGATGCCTAGAGGTGTCTGGTCCACCATGCTCCCCCAGGAAAAGTATAATGCCTAGAGGTGTCTGGTCCGTCATGCTCCCCCAGGAAAATATGAATCCTAGAGGTGTCTGGTCCACCATGCTCCCCCAGGAAAAGTATAATGCCTAGAGGTGTCTGGTCCGCCATGCTCCCCCAGGAAAAGTATGATGCCTAGAATGTCAATTGTGCACACTGACACATTTTAACATATGTCTTAGATGTTCAAATTACGATAAATTCAAAGATGTATGATACATATGTACTAAATTTAGTCAAATATTGCTATACAGAGATGACATGTTACATTGATTACAAGACATATATATATATGATCGCGTGGTGAGATAGATCTATGGATTGTAGCCCCTGGTCTGCATGGCCTAATAGTAGCTACACCACTCATACATGTAGCTTTGAATCCCACAAGTGGCGTCAAATTGTTTCATTTTCATTGAGGTAGCTGGCTTGTGGAAGGTGGGTGGTTGTACCCTGCTGCCTGAAACAATACTCGGAGGGGCATCAGGAAAGTTTCTATATATCTATATCTGTTATGATCACATAAAATTAATTCAACCCATAATCTGCCGAATAAATTGGACGGGAATATGAAACCAACATAGATCCAGATCAGCCACAGTGTAACGCAGCATCTGATAAGGATCATCTATGATTGCTGTCTGATCTGCTGTTTGCAAAAGCAACTTTTGTCGTGATTGGCAGGTTATGGGTTAAGCATATTTTATTCGGCATGATAATAATATTCAAGAAATGATTACACACGCATTAAAGACACGTGGATTGAATATAAAGAATGGTATTGAGATTATCTCCCCAGTAAATCATAATCATGTATGCTATTATTACTTGACTTGACATAAATATCCGGAGAGCTTCACTGAGAGGACGAGCAGAGCTTCCGTCGTCCGGCATCTGTTGAGAGAGCTTCCGGCATCTGTCGAGAGCTTCCGTCATCCGGCATCTGTCGAGGGAGCTTCCGGCATCTGTCGAGAGCTTCCGGCATCTGTCGAGAGAGCTTTCATCATCCGGCATCTGTCGAGAGAGCTTCAATCATCCGGCATCTGTCGAGAGAGCTTCCGGCATCTGTCGAGGGAGCTTTCATCATCCGGCATCTGTCAAGGGAGCTTCCGGCATCTGTCGAGAGCTTCCGGCATCTGTCGAGAGAGCTTTCATCATCCGGCATCTGTCAAGAAAGCTTCAGTCATCCGGCATCTGTCGAGAGAGCTTCAGTCATCCGGCATCTGTCGAGAGAGCTTCCGTCATCCGGTATCTGTTGAGAGAGCTTCCGTCATCCGGTATCTGTTGAGAGAGCTTCCGTCGTCTAGCATCTGTCAAGCAGAGCTTCTGTCGTCCAGCATCTAGCATCTGTCGAGAGAGCTTCCATCATTTGGCATCTGTCGACAATAGCATTCAAACGATTTCCAAGTCGATTTTTAGGTCACATGATTTGAAATCCATCGACTTGAACAAAGCATTGTCTGGGATTTATGACAATGTCCTACCAGTACATGTGTTATCAGACTTGAACAAAGCATTGTCTGGGATTTATGACAATGTCCTACCAGTATATATGTTATCAGACTTGAACAAAGTATTGTCTGGGATTTATGACAATGTCCTACCAGTATATACGTTATAAGACTTGAACAAAGCATTGTCTGGGATTTATGACAATGTCCTACCAGTATATATGTTATCAGACTTGAACAAAGCATTGTCTGGGATTTATGACAATGTCCTACCAGTATATATGTTATCAGACTTGAACAAAGCATTGTCTGGGATTTATGACAATGTCCTACCGGTATATACGTTATCAGACTTGAACAAAGCATTGTCTGGGATTTATGACAATGTCCTACCAGTACATGTGTTATCAGACTTGAACAAAGCATTGTCTGGGATTTATGACAATGTCCTACCGGTATATACGTTATAAGACTTGAACAAAGCATTGTCTGGGATTTATGACAATGTCCTACCGGTATATACGTTATCAGACTTGAACAAAGCATTGTCTGGGATTTATGACAATGTCCTACCGGTATATATGTTATCAGACTTGAACATGTAGCATTGCAAATTTGTGACCATTTTAATTTCCACCGGCCCAATTAGCATAAATACGGTAACTTGAGTTAATACTGTTGTAGCTATGGAACTATTGGAACATGGCCGATCCAGAAAATTATCATTTTAATTGTCCATTAGTGAAGTTTTTCAGCGATAATTCATATAATAATGATTTTCCCCGCAGTAGAGCATAATATCTATACACGTATTCTCACTTTTTTTCAGAATCTTGCAAGATACAAAGCCAAGAGAATAACGTTAAAAGTTACAAAATTACCAACTGTTGTAAGAACTGTTCTTGACTATACGTGTAGAAGTAAATGAAATGTATTTATAGGCAATGATCTTTTTTCTATTTTCAACCCAAGCCGTTGCAACCTGTCTGTCTACGTCCCCGCGAGGGGTTCGACATTAAAGGAAGATAGTCTGTAGACCTCATTCCTGATGGAATCCATTGCCACGAGGGAGAGAGAAGAGGCAATGTGGAATTTAATGCCTTGCCTAATGGCACAATCGTAACGGCTCCAGCGGGCTCGAACTCTGGGCCTGAATAGAACATGTTACATATCACGACTTTGTGGATATATAGAGGGTATGTCATGTAGGAAGTGGTAGGATTATGGGAGGGGAGATGTTGCTGATCTCACCTGACCATAGGCCTCGAGTCCGTGACTGATTTCTACCAAAATTGAATCTTGGACTAACCCTATATATATTAGTATATACAGTCACCTCCATTAAGCAGCCAACCTGTATTAAGCAGCCAGTTTCCAGATTCCCAAAATGTTGTTTTGTTATACATTTGACCTCTATTAAGCAGCCACTTTCTGTAATTCCCTTGGCTGGCTGCTTAAGACAGGTTTGACTGTACATTGAAACCCCTCTAAACCGAACCGCCACCGGACATGAGGAGAAGTTAGGTCTGGAGGTACTTTTGGTGTAACGGAGAGGGGATAGGTGTTGATGAAGTTTTTAACAAATTTCAAAATTTCAGGTACAAGAAATTACATTAATAGTAAAAAGATACAAATATATACATACATCAACATAGCCAAATCCATGTCCCGGTCGCCTGCGACAAGAGATAATGACTGACAGTCAAGCAAAGGTTTCCTGTGGAAGTCGTGATAGTGCGAAAGTTCGAGCCCCGCTGGAGCTGTTACAATTTGGCCCTTAGGCAAGGCATTTAAAGTGGCAGGGTGGGTCAGAAAATAGGCAGGGTGCATTTTGAGATGCGTGAGGAGTTATTTTAGGGATAGACCCTAGAGAATTTGGCTAAATTATTGTAATTGAGAAAAGGTGGAGCTAAAAGGAAAAGGGCGGAGCTAAAAATGGGCAGAGTGATAAATCATAAATAGTTAGGATTAGGAAAGAAGTTACATATTTAAATCTATTTCATAGAATTATGTAAATCTATTTCCTAGAATTATGTAAATCTATTTCCTAGAATTATTTAAATCTAAAACATGTAATTCTTGATATTTCAGCCACATGCCAATGATGTTGAAGCGTGGTGCCGGTTATGTTTCGGTCGTCTGAAACCTCCGGCTAGGTTGGGATACAGCCAGGTTACAACAAACACAGAGGCTGAAATAGATGTAAAAGAACAGGAAGCAGAGACGACTGATAGCGAGACCACAAATAACCCACCAGCAGTCTTCCCTACGCATGAAGGCATTCTACCTCTTGGTAAGTTGCCCCGATTAGCGCAGTGGTTAGTGCGCTCGCTTCTCACCAATGCAACCCGGGTTTGATCCTCGGACCGAGAAGTATGTCAGATGGTACGATGGTCGCCAGGTCGGATAGGTGGGTTTTCTCAGGGTACTCCGGTTTCCTCCCACACGAATAACACATTTACGCTTTCATCCGCGCCAACGGGAGTGATTAATATAAGTTGTTAAAACTTGCTTCGCAATCGTTGTAAACGAAATAAAGTTTAAAAATAAGTTCCCCCGAGTTGTCACTGGAACAGACCCGGCTTGATGTACTGTTCATACTCTCCTATAAGACGAGTTTTTTACCAGCAGATTACGGCCTCAAAGTGGCTTCCCGTCTTATAAAGTGAGTACTAAAGAAACATTTTAAAAAACAAAAAAATCTTTTGTATTTTAATTTAATATGTTAAAATCTTTAATGGTATCCGGCCGTGTCTCATTTATATGACAAAGTTGGCAGTTTCTTACGGAGGTTGGTGCACCCAAGTACTGGTTAACCGCTGGAGCCTGCCCAGGAAAGGTGTTGTTAGGTAAACTGCCCGCCGGTGATATAGCCCAAAATGGTGCTGATGCAGGCGTAAAACCAAAACAAACATACAATTCAACTATTTATTGAACATATCTACCGTGTTTTACAATTTCAGTGAGTGTAATGGTGGCCTTGGACCAGCCTACTGTGATCAAAGTACTAGAATACCATCTGAACTGGTTTGAAGCCACCGGTTTTACTGAACGACAGGTACATGGTCCTTTGTGAATACTCCTGAAATATAGGTTTAACAGTTTACGCCACTTAGATGCTATACAATACCGCTATCATATAAAACTGTCATTCCACGCTGTTATCTATTTTTCGTTTAACATATTTTATTGCTTTCGAATAACATACATATACACAAAATGCACAATATACAACAAATGAAATGTAACGAATATTATATTAGTGAAACTGTTATAATTTATAAGAAGCAAATGGGTTGGGTCACAAGTTTTACCAACATTAGTGACGACCCTCCCCCCTGGTGACGACCCGCTGTTATCTATTCCCATATATACTCCATTTTACACCTCCAGGCCGTCTCCGTGGCCTAGTGGAGCGGGAGGTCCGAAATTTGAATCTCGTCAGGGGTTCATTCTGATATGGCCGGTTGGTGAGCCGCCAGCTAGTTAAATAATGGTTACCGATGGTAACGCCAGACGCCTGGCCTGCAAGGATAAGATTCGGAAGTACTGATGTTCATAAGAGGTGTCTCATAAGTCAGTAATGGCTGGCCCTTTCAATAGGATTGGTGACACTATAATAAATAAACACTTTACTTTTATACTCATTGATTCAGAATGTAGACAGTGTGCCTAATGCTTATCAACAGTATTGAGATCAAACGAATTTGAGTTATTGGTCTCCAGTGTTGTGAAGTAAAAAAAGGTTTAATTTAGTTCAGGTTACTACCAGTAACCACTATGTACTTTTATTTTGTCCGCCTCCGTGGTTGAGTGGTTACGGTCGCTGACTTGTATACTACTGTAACCTATCATCACTGATGGTCACAGGTTTGAGCCCCGCTCAGACCGTGACTCATTTATATGAAAAAGTTGGCAGTTTCTTACGGAGGTTGGTGCACCCAAGTACTGGTTAACCGCTGGAGCCTGTCCAGGAAAGGTGTTGTTAGGTAAACTGCCTGTCGGCGATATAGCCCAAAATGGTGCTGATGCAGGCGTAAAACCCGAAATATAACTATAACAATAACTTTTATTTTATGCTTTCCAATCAAATACAGATATGTATCAGTGACATAAAATGTGTTATTCCACTGTTTGAAATCAGTGAAATAACTCATTTTATTTCTCATTGGTTTGCACGTGTGGCACCTATCGGCTACATGTTGAAATGTTGTCAACGCTATTTTTCGGACTCGCGCTGTCAGTGACGTCATTAATGACCTCTTTTATGACATCGTATATTGTCTTCTAAGTACGAGTTCACGTGCCAATTAGCGCACAGTTGCAACGTTTTCTATCATAAATCCATTTTCAGCCTAAAATAAAAAGAAAATTTGTTTAAGTGAAAATGATCGAATAAAAGATATGGGTGTTGATGTGGGTGTTGATATGGGTGTTAACCAATGATGTGGGTGTTGATATGGGTGTTAACCAATGATGTTAGTGTTGATATGGGTGTTAACCAATGATGTGGGTGTTGATATGGGTGTTAACCAATGATGTGGGTGTTGATATGGGTGTTAATATGGGTGTTAACCAATGATGTGGGTGTTAACCAATGATGTGGGTGTTGATATGGGTGTTGATGTGGGTGTTAACCAATGATGTGGGTTTTGATATGGGTGTTAACCAATGATGTGGGTGTTGATGTGGGTGTTAACCAATGATGTGGGTTTTGATATGGGTGTTAATATGGGTGCTTTCAGTGTTCATTCGGTGAAATTTCTTTCGATCATTCACTGAAGTAAACAAATATTAGTATCTTAATAATGGTGTAAGCTTGTGTGGTGCAATGGACCCGGTATCCACCACGTAGCCGAGAGGTTCACCGTTGTGCGTTGGAGCACTGTCAGCGTCACAGCGGTAGGCAAACTACTTATATCCACATCTTCCCTCTTCCTCGCCGTGAAGGATTCCGTGTGGAATCAGGTCTCGAGAGCGCTTGTAGTAATAAAAACTTGTTTCACAATCAAGCTAATAGAAATTTGTATAAAAAACTAAGCAAATATAACCGTCTCCGTGGCTTTGTGGTTAAGGCGTCCACTTACGGAGCGGGAGGTCGACGGTT
The DNA here is from genome assembly GCA_014843695.1 of Archivesica marissinica. Taxonomy (NCBI): domain Eukaryota; kingdom Metazoa; phylum Mollusca; class Bivalvia; order Venerida; family Vesicomyidae; genus Archivesica; species Archivesica marissinica. Next base: position 37,919,848 of record CM026394.1, read on the forward strand.
TGAATCTGTCATTGGTTCATTCTGATATGGCCGGTTGGTGAGCCGCCAGCTAGTTAAATAATAGTTATTAGGATTCGGGAAGTACTGATGTCCATAAGAGGTGTCTCATAAGTCAGAAATGGCTGGTCCTTTCAATAGGACTATAAGTGTACGTATTGTTATACATTAACCGTTAAAGTAGTCAAATATGAAGAAGACAAACTTTAAAGACCTTTTATGGAACTTTTCGACAAACTGGTAATAATGTCATTGGAATGACATTGCAATTTGGTGTACTAATAAAATTTTGTACTAATAAAATGTTGTACTAATAACATTTTGTACTAACAACATTTTTCACATTAATATCTACAAGCATACACGGATAAAAAATAGTCTTACACCAATATATGATGTGTAGAATATTAGGCATACAAATGTGAGTTACATGTTTTACTGAATCGCCCAGTTTACAATGATATATGACCAGATTTGGCGTGTAGTATCAATTTTTATTCACTGTCCGATAATGATTCGTAATTGTGCCAAAACCTGTTTTAATATTCTACAGAAACGTCAGTTTTTATTATGTAAATAGGTATTTAATAGTGTGATAATGTCATTATTTATTACTATTTCTAACTGCTGAATTAAAGCAGCATTACATCGTATGAAATAATATATATTTTTACGTATGGGTAGCAATGCTGCTACACATTCTTCTTCTTGTCGTTCGCGAATCACATGGACAAGCCGGCAGCAAACACGAAATGGGCCGTCCTCAGATCCTCCCGGCAGCCATGTAACTTCGTCTGGAGAGAAGTATCTGTTGGCCAGGTTGTTTTCCTCAGCCCATGAAGATTGGGACACTCCTGGAGGATGTGTTCTGCAGTCTGGTCCCCTACGTTGCAGCTGCAGGCAGTTGATGGAGCTAGTCCAAGCTTCCGACACATATGGAAGTTCAGGCGGTTATGCCCTGTTCTAAACCGGAATATCGTGACTTGCTCCTGTCTGGTGAGAAGGTGGTAGTCATCCTTCTCGACTGTTGGCTTTGATGCAGATTTGATTATGGTGCATTTCTCCTTGTAAGTCAAATCTTTGTTTGGTTGCCTCTCGGTAGAACCTTGCTTGGCAAGCTGGTCAGCAGCTTCATTGCCAGGGATGCCTATGTGTGCAGGTACCCACTGGAGGACAGTTCTTTTAGTTACGCTGACTGTTCGAAGGGCTTCCATCAGGTGGGGTTCTTTGTTGTTAGACAGAACTGAGAGCGCATCAGTCAGGAAGACAACCTAGGCACACTCCACAGTGTTGAGATGCTGCTGTTTCAAGGGCCTGTACTTCTGCCCCATAGTTGCTGCAGTGTACTCCAGTAGGTAGAGCAACTGACTGTGTGTGTCCATCTGGGTGTCGGACATACACTCCTGCTCCTCCGTTTGCTACTGCTTTTGTGGCTGAACCATCTGTGTAGACTTGTATCCATGCTTCTTCAGGATAACTCTTGTTGATGTGTGCTAGTGTGAGGGCACGTTTGACGTCATCATGTTGTCTATCTCTGGATGTCATGTATGGGATTGTACTGCAGATGGTAACCTTGGATTCATCGCTAGTCAACCATGGCTTGGATAGAAATGTCGTAGGAGGCAATGTCTTGGCTGGGAGATGGCTGGTGTGCTTTCGAGCAAGCTTCTTGGACTGGTGGATGAAACTGCTGCGCTTTAGACGATTCTTCGTTAGTGCCTCAACTCTCTGCTTCATCGGTTGTTCTTCCTGACATCGAAACTTCTCTGTCTGTAGAAGAATTCTTGTGTCGCGACGTTCTTGCAGTGGCTGGATGGAAGTAATTTTCTCCATGGCCTTGATTGGAGTGCTCTTCATTGCACCTGTGATCAGCCTGAGAGCCTTGTTCTGAACCTTGTCAAGTGTCTGTTGGTTGGTCTTGGCTGATGTTGTCCAGGCGGTGGATCCATATTCCAGGTGAGGCCTGACCACACCTTGGTAAATAGTCTTCAAGATGTGATCATTGGCACCCCATGTGGTGCCAGCAAGCTTCCGAAGGATTGCAAGCTTGCGCTTGGCTTTGGCCTCTGCTTTCTGGATATGTTGCTTCCATGTCTGCCGTCTGTCAAATGTCACCCCCAAGTATGTTGGCTCGTTGTCCGTCTTCAAGGCAGTTCCACTGACTTTGATGGTTCCAGCTTTCTGTTTGGTGGAAAGTATGAAGAGTGTGGTTGACGACTTCTCCTTATTAATAGAGATGCACCAGTCTTCTGCCCATGCTGTGAGCTTGTCTGCGGCCATCTTCATTCTGTATGTGGCAGTCGTTGCATGTTCTTCAACACACCACATGACCAAGTCGTCGGCATAGAGTGCTGCTTTGATACCATGTGGCAGCTCTGCAAGCAACTTTTGCGTTTATGCGTGCTACACATTCTAACATTATGCTTTTTATGCTTATGTTCATTTGGTAAACAGTGTTTTTTTGCGATAAAACAAACTCGAAACCGAAAGTAGGACTTTCCGAGTCGATCGGTCATGCACTTGTTTACAACCGGAACGCATCGTCCGCACTTGTTTTATCGTATGTGAGATGGTACAATAGTTGCCAGATCGGACAGGTGGTTTTTTTACGGGTACTCCGGTTTCCTCCCACACGAATGACCATGCACGCTTTCATCCGCGCCAACGAGAGTGATTAATATAAGTTGTTAAAAACTTGCTTCACAATCGTAAAATAAATAAAGTTTAAAAAAAAGAAGAGTGTTTTATCATTGTTTTAGAGTAGTTTCTAATATCGGATTAGCAGTGATATTGCAGCTTTATTCCATATGTACTGTCATAGATGACTGTGATATACATGTATAATAATTTGTTCCTCTCTTATAGCTCCACAATCACAGGGATTCGGCACGTTTGGGGGTACTAGTATATATATTTAAGTACAGGGATTCTACTCTGTGGGATGACAGATTTCGCATCGATCAGTAAAATGGCCCTATCTGAAACAATTTTGTACAAAGCTGTCCAAATACAACGCCTATCCCGAGTCTTTATATTGTTCTTCAAATAAAACACAACTTTAAGCTGCATGCATGTATACTTTGCAAACAATTGCCACATACATTGGCCATAGCAGGTCACATTTCCATACTAGGACACGGGTTCTGTCAGCAACAAAAAAAATCTTCGACGGGAGAGTTTTAACTGTGAATAACATTATCAATAAAATGTGTTTACACTAACGTGTAGGTTTATTCGGCAATAATGTACGTCAAAAAGAGATTTCGTAGCATTTTAAATTTGTCCAGAGTCTCTTCTTGTTCTTTTATGTGCACGGTGTTCAGCACCGACACAAGACCTCTGTTTAATGTCCCATCTGAAAGACTTACTTTTATTAGGGTCAGACGGTGGATCGAACCTGGATTACCAATCCAGCGTGTTACCACTAGACTACAGATCCGTCTACTTAGTTACCAACTTACTTGTACGGGTGTGGAGAATTCCTATATGACAAACAATTATTATATGTGAAATACTTACCAACCATGTTTGAATAAAGACTAGCTACCTTAAGTGATGGTGATATACGAATCTGTAGTCTGGTGGTAACACGCTGGACTGGTAATCCAGGGATCGCCGGTTCGATTCCCCGTCTGAACCTAATAAAATTAACAGTTTTTCAGATGGGACTTTAAACCGAGGTCTCGTGTCGGTGCACGTAAAAGAACCAGAGGAGATTCTGGAATGGGTCTCTTTCTGTTCCATTGCACTATCCTCCAAAAATCTAAAATGACTAATCTCTTCAGAAGGCGTCGCTCATATGGGCAACGATAAATAAACGTAAAACACACACAATGGTGACAACGAGGACGGGATCCAGCCATATCACACGGATACCACCAATAACGAGCATAATAATATGTCATTCAAACCTGTCTCAACTCCTTGCATGCTGAGTAAAGTAAAGTCTATAAATTAGGGATGGCAGCGAATAGCGATTTTGATATTCGAATATTTGATCGGGAAGGTATTCGAATATTCGATAGTATTTTATCAAAACTCAAAATCACTCAAACTCTTAGAAAAATTGCGTAAACGTCATCTTCCTGTAAGGCCATGCAAATATGACGACGACTCGTTCAGTTATTGTTATCGGCCAATGTAGGCTACATTAGTTTAAATATTATTTATTCCACCATTTTACATATAATTTAACAGCAGTAGACTGAAAGGGATTAGAACAAAAGAAAACTTATTTAATAGTTCTTCTCCCTATAAATTGATTGATATACAACACGCAGGAGAATAATATATATAACAATGAAAATACATGGAATTTATTCTAGGTAGGCGTATATGCTAAAACGGTTTTCAAGAACATGATATCGAATCTGAGCACGAGAAGAAGAGATTAGTATAAAGACATGTGGTTGAATAGGATATACATTCATGTGTTTTCAAAAATTAAAACCAGTTATTTAAAATTTTAGTATACGTGGGGGTGGATGTTGTTGCAAAGTGTCTGTAATTTGTCATTCTTTAAACTGTTTTGACATCATAATTAAACACTACCTCGTACACCTACTATAATTATCCGATTACATGGAAGAGTGTATAATTATTAACACATGCTATAGATGCGACCACAACTTAGTTTATTCACACATCCTGTGTCGATTTCTTTTGTATTGGAAGGTTTTATGGTGGTTTCAAAAGAAAACAAAGTATCTGATTTTATGACAGTTTATTTCATTTTTGCAAATATAACATTTTTTATGTTATTTTTGCAAATATAACATTTCCCCCCGAATTTTCGAATACTGGAATAGTATTCGGATAATTCCAGTATTCGGATATTCGAACGTCCAAGTGAATATTCGAATATTCGTTGGCATCTCTGCTATAAATAGTTAAAATAATTGTAGTTGCCGACAATTTATTAATGTGTTTTTCTTATTTGTTACTGACAACTCATGTCATGGAATTTACTTAGCATTGTGTTGTTACGATTATCACAGAAAGTGACTGCTTAGCACAGTTGTCTGCTTAATTGAGGTCAACGGTTGTGAACTGTATAGTAAAACAACATATTGGGAATATGGAAACTGGCTGCTTAATTCAGGTTGGCTGCTTAATACAGATTGGCTGCTTAATACAGGTTGGCTGCTTAATACAGGTTGGCTGCTTAATACAGGTTGGCTGCTTAATACAGGTTGGCTGCTTAATTCAGGTTGGCTGCTTAATACAGGTTGGCTGCTTAATTCAGTTTGGCTGCTTAATACAGGTTGGCTGCTTAATTCAGGTTGGCTGCTTAATACAGGCTGGCTGCTTAATACAGGCTGGCTGCTTAATTCAGGTTGGCTGCTTAATACAGGTTGGCTGCTTAATTCAGGTTGGCTGCTTAATTCAGGTTGGCTGCTTAATACAGGCTGGCTGCTTAATACAGGTTGGCTGCTTAATTCAGGTTGGCTGCTTAATTCAGGTTGGCTGCTTAATTCAGGTTGGCTGCTTAATTCAGGTTGGCTGCTTAATACAGGTTGGCTGCTTAATTCAAGTTGGCTGCTTAATTCAGGTTGGCTGCTTAATTCAGGTTGGCTGCTTAATTCAGGTTGGCTGCTTAATACAGGTTGGCTGCTTAATTCAGGTTGGCTGCTTAATTCAGGTTGGCTGCTTAATACAGGCTGGCTGCTTAATACAGGTTGGCTGCTTAATACAGGTTGGCTGCTTAAGGGAGTTGACCACTCCGGGCTCAAGCCAAACCCAAATCTTTGGGAGGAGAAAGCGTTGTTGCGTCTTCTAATTATATCATATTATTTAATAAATTTCAACATAATAGGGTTAAAATACACACTATGACCGTTAAATACAATATTATATAGAAGGAGTGCTTTACAATGGCAAGTGTATCTTTAACACTGGACACATTGTTTTTTAGGGAGAAGTGGTACCCCCAGATGATGAAGTCAGGGTCCCAAGGGCGACTACTTCACCCATGTAGCCCTCTAGAATGAGCCTTGCCACTAACACAGATTTGACAGTTTATGTTTCTACATGATATTGTAGGATTGGTGGAATGTGTGGCAGAGTGGTTTTTGTCATTTACTTCAATTCACGTGCGTGCCGTGCCCTCACCGCTGTAGGTTTGAATCCCATTGGGGGCGTCGCATTCTTTCATGTTAGAATGCTATAAAGTGAGTTTGCAGAAGGTCAGTGGTTCTACATGGGTGCCTGTCCAAGCCTGGTATACTGCTTTCAACTTTAAAACTCCCTCAAAAAATGAAAGAATATTGTCGGAAAACACTTTTATCGTTTTCCAAATATATTAAAATTGGAATTTATTGAGGACATGTGTAATACTAATGTAATTCTCTTTCCAGGGATACTGGTTCTTTGCATTGCTAGTATGTTTAGACAAGCCGCTGTTACCAGATGCATGCTCCTTGCTCCGTGGGCTAGCTAGGGCATGTTCGAGATTACGTGCCTCTTTGGTAATTGTTTTTATTGTTTTCCCCATTTTATTTCTTGATCAACATGTGTAGTAGTAACATACATTCAAATGACATGTACCACAGGCACAAGACACAATTGTTTTTTTGCCCTATGGTCATATAGTAAATGTCCTGTGGCTGTCCGATTAGCGCAGTTGTTAGCTCGCTCGCTTCTCACCAATGCAACCCGGGCTCGATCCTTGGACAGGGAAGTATGTGAGATGGTAGTATGGTCGCCAGATCGGACAGGTGGGTTTTCCCCAGGTACTCCGGTTTCCTCCCACATAAATGACCACATTTATGCTTTCATCCGCGCCAACTAGAGAGAGTAATATAAGTTGTTAAAGCTTGCTTCGCAATCGTTGTAAAATAAATAAAGTTTAAACTAAAATATACTATATATATATATATCGTCCTCTGATAGGAACAACCGACATATAATAAAATATAGTAAGTAATTTATACTGTGAACATTACTTACTATACGACCATAGGGCAAAAATGAATTGTGTCTTGTGACTGTGGTATGTACATCTTACACACAGTCATGTTAAAGCAGCATTACATCGTAATAAAGGTGTTTTGGGTAAAATATAAATACTATTGTGTGTGTGTTTACAAAAATCGAAATAGTCACTCAGAAACGATAAAATTCGAATAAATTTAAACCGTCGTATACGCGAATTTGTTTATCAACACACGAAATGTAAACACGCACAGCACGCATGCGTGAAACAACAGAGGATGTAGAAAACAACGTATATATTTTGAACATGAAATACTATCTATCTATCTTCCTCTAATGTCGAACCCCTCGCGGGGATGTAGAAATGTCCCTAAAAGACGCTAACAGAGGTATGAATAAACATATCAAGTAATTTAATTAAAAAAGACAACGTGGGACAAATGGAGTCGATGCATTCTGAATGTAAACAAGTGCAGACGATGTGTTCCGGTTGTAAACAAGTGCGTGACCGATCGACTCGGAAAGTCCTACTTTCGGTTTCGAGTTTGTTTTATCACAAAAAAACACTGTTTACCAAATGAACATAAGCATACAAAGTATAATGTTAGAATGTGTAGCAGCATTGCTACCCATACGTAAAAAATTTCAAATATATTTTATTTCATACGATGTAATGCTGCTTTAAATTCTTTTCCTTGATAATGCACTTCTATATTTCTGCATTTTTCAGTTTCAACGATACAATGAGCGACATATCTATCATTTCTGTTACCCGTGTAACTTCAGAGTTACCTCTGTCTGAATGTTTGTCTGTGCCACTTCTGTCGCCAATTGAAAAACACTGGAGCCAATTAAAAAAAACTTGCAGCCAACTACGAGCCATATAGTTCACAAATAAGTATTTGAAGCCATGTATTTGACAAAACATGTGCCCAAAAAAAAGTGAAAAAAGTGATTAAAAAAAGTTGCGCCAAATATTTTCGCCAATTCACAAAATTTAGCGCCAATATTTGTTTTTTGTTGCAATTGGCGACCGACAGCGTGAACCCTGAACGTACCTCCATTGCAATGATAAACCAATTGTCACCTACATTTGATTGTTGTTTAGATTCACGACATATTATTTATTTTTGTGTAGATTCACAGCCTATTATTTATTGTTGTTTAGATTCATGGCCTATTATTTATTGTTGTGTAGATTAACGGCCTATTGTATATTGTTGTTTAGATTCATGACCTATTATTTATTGTTGTTTAGATTCACGGCCTATTATTTATTGTTGTGTAGATTCAGGACCTATTGTCTATTGTTGTTTAGATTCACGGCCTATTATTTATTGTTGTTTAGATTCACGGCCTATTATTTTTGTTGTGTAGATTCAGGACCTATTGTCTATTGTTGTTTAGATTCATGACCTATTATCTATTGTTGTGTAGATTCACGACCTATTATTTATTGTTGTTTAGATTCACGGCCTATTATTTATTGTTGTTTAGATTCACGACCTATTTTCTATTGTTTAGATTCACGTCCTATTTTCTATTGTTGATTCACGACCTATTGTTTATTGTTGTGTATATTCAGGCGAGCTTGACCCAATTGAACCATTTCTTGTTCTATTGCAGGAGATCAGGGCCGATCCAAGATTGACTCCACTGAACTTATTCATCTGTTTGATATCAAGATATTTCGACCAATCAGATTTGAAGGATGATGTCACATGACAGTATTCACATAATATTATGTGAACATCTTCAAAAATCGTTCATTTTCATGCTTTGTTTTCAGCATGACTATAGGTCGTAGTCTTAACGCAACTACATACAAAACTCTGTTTACAATGGGCAAGACTTGCGATAGCAATGGGCAAGACTTGCGATAGCAATGGGCAAGACTTGCGATAGCAATGGGCAAGACTTGCGATAGCAATGGGCAAGACTTGCGATAGCAATGGGCAAGACTTGCGATAGCAATTGGCAAGACTTGCAATAGCAATGGGCAAGACTTTAGATAGCAATGGGCAAGACTTGCGATATCGATGGGCAAGACTTTAGATAGCAATGGGCAAGACTTGCGATAGCAATGGGCAATACTTGCGATAGCAATGGGCAAGACTTGCGATAGCAATGGGCAAGACTTGCAATAGCAATGGGCAATACTTGCGATAGCAATGGGCAAGACTTGCAATAGCAATGGGCAAGACTTGCAATAGCAATGGGCAAGACTTGCGATAGCAATGGGCAAGACTTGCAATAGCAATGGGCAAGACTTGCGATAGCAATGGGCAAGACTTGCAATAGCAATGGGCAATACTTGCGATAACAATGGGCAAGACTTGCAATAGCAATGGGCAATACTTGCGATAGCAATGGGCAATACTTGCGATAGCAATGGGCAAGACTTGCAATAGCAATGGGCAAGACTTTCAATAGCAATGGGCAATACTTGCGATAGCAATGGGCAATACTTGCGATATCAATGGGCAATACTTGCGATAGCAATGGGCAATACTTGCGATAGCAATGGGCAAGACTTGCGATAGCAATGGGCAAGACTTTCAATAGCAATGGGCAATACTTGCGATAGCAATGGGCAAGACTTGCGATCATTTATTCACTGTAATGACGAGGTTAATTACAAGTACAAAACAAATGTTTTCAAACCTCTTTGACTGTACTACGTACATATAGTCGAATATATGAAACATAGCCTCGGCGCAGACCGAGATACACAGGACAAGGGTGAAAACCAGAGGTAAAAAATCATTAATGATAATGTAAAAAAACTCTGGAAAACTATATCCAATGTACCTCTGGGATGTTTCATATAATTTGTTAACAACATATCTTGGATTGTTTGTAGATTAAACTATTTACCACTATGTTGATTTGTCTTGTATTTGATTTATACATTTGACCTCCATTAAGCAGCCATCTTGTGCTAAGCCTTGACTGGCTGCTTAAGACAGGTTTGATTGTAGAGTTACATGTTTAGAGTGATGGTACGTTTGGACTTGTCTTGTCCTACCATATCTTGAATGTTTCTTGTAACTTTCTTATCAATTAGATTGGACAACTGTAAACTAATTCTGTCCAAAGCTATCATTGTACATTGTCATATCCTTCATTATTCGATTATTATTTTTTTTTTTTTGAGTCAAGTTATTGATAATTTAAAAATACTTATTCATATCGCCAGGGTACATTCTAGGTCAGAATTTTTGGGAGAAGTGCGAAAGCGCGCGATCGCGTCCTTAAATGGTGTTATTTAATAAATTTCAACAAAATATGGTCAAAATGCACAGTATGACCAGTAAATACATTTGAATAGGAGGAGTGCTTTATAATGGGCCAATGTATCTTACTGGACAAAATTTTGTATGAAAATTGTAAAAAAAGACAACAATATTTTTTAGGGAGAAGTGGGACCCCCAGAGGGCGAAGTCAGGGTCCCTAGGGCGACTATTTCGCCCTCTAAGGTGATCCTTGAACGCTGACATTAACCAAAAAAAAGTTCGGTTTAATCGATTGAGAGCTGTGCACAGACGGATCTGTATTCCAGTGGTAACACGCTGTACTGGTAATCCAGCGATCGCAGGTTCGATCCTCCATCTGACCATAATAAAATTAACAGTATTTCAGATGGGACGTTAAACCGAGGTCTCGTGTCGGTGCTTTACACCGTGCACGTAAAAGAACCAGAGGAGATTCCGGAATTGGTCTCTGTCTGTATCATTACACTATCCTCCAAAAGCTAACATGACTAATTCTTCAGGAGGCGTCGCTCATATGGGCAACCGGTAGCGACGATAAATAAACGTAAACACACAGAGCTGTGCTTGGTTCTGAGGAAACTTGTAGTAAAAGATGTATTAAATCTATCCCTTTTTTATCCGTGATACCAGTAATCCGGTAGGGGAATTGTAATGCTCCCGTAGTTACTGTCGCTAACTGAATCACATTTGAGGGCCACCCTCTGAAGAGGTGAGTTATTTTAGGTTGAGTTGATGGTGTAGCATACAAAGAGAGAGAGGGGGGGGGGTAGATAGAGAGTCTTATTTTACATGCCTAGCCACCGCCGTCTTAATTCTGTCAATCTTGTGTATTGCTACCTCACCCTGGCAAGCTGTTGTTTGAAGACGAATATCTTTGGTTGTGGACTAGGTCTAATTACAGGAACATCCTGTGTATGAGAGACATCTGTGCGTTAATGCCTAACGGTATATACGAATTTCCTCTGTTTTTATCGTTGTTTCCTTTGCACAATATGCTATCATTTATAATACACTTTCTCAGCTTATAAAGTATTAAATTACGGTATTTCCAATTGGTACGTAACTGTTGATAAAATCACATATACTGCAACAGTAAAAGCAAAGGAGTCGACTAAAGGGACTGATATACATTTCGGGATATATCTAATTTTATCTGCCAAGGGAGGTAATAGAAAGGTCAACGATGTTGCTCATTGCCTCGAAGCACAATGATAAGTCCTTGCGTTAGTTTCTAAATATACATGTTAGCATTTATAAAACTATAGTAAAATGTTTTTAAGGATAAGACTCTGTGTATGTCGTTATAGCGCAGTGGTAGCGCGTTCGCTTCATGTGCGAAACACCCGGAGTTAGAGCCCCGCTGGAGCCGTTACGATTGTGTCCTTAGCCAAGACATATAAATCCCACATTGCCTCTTCTCTCTCATGGCGATGGATTCCATCAGGAATGAAGTCTCGATATTGATTAATAATATAAGGTGTAACAACTGGTTTCGCATTCGAGCTAAAATAAATGTCTTATAAACTATAAAACTAGATTCATGTGTCCCATAGGTTACTGCTGCGCGCCGCTGTCATGAACTAGATTCATGTGTCCCATAGGTTACTGCTGCGCGCCGCTATGTCATGAACTAGATTCATGTGTCCCATAGGTTACTGCTGCGCGCTGCTATGTCATGAACTAGATTCATGTGTCCCATAGGTTACTGATGCGCGCTGCTATGTCGTGAACTAGATTCATGTGTCCCATAGGTTACTGCTGCGCGCCGCTATGTCATGAACTAGATTCATGTGTCCCATAGGTTACTGCTGCGCGCCGCTATGTCGTGAACTAGACGTGCACATATTACTGCCAGTCACACGCCCGTAGCCAGCTTTTTATGGAGGGGGGGGTCGTTTCGATGGACCGAGGCCGCTAGGGGTCCGGGGGCATGCCCCAACCCTGAACATTTTGAAATCTAGATGGTCTGAAACGCCATTTCGTGTAATCTGGGCAATGACGGAGCACATAATACGGCATAATTATTTGACGTTTAAATGTGTACATAGTTAAAAAAAAGAAAGCGACAGCACATAGAGAAATTTCAGGGAAAGCCACGTATAAACTATTCCCAGATGTTGCTTGCGTCAATATCACTATTACTATAATAACTGTGTAAACATTCTGAGTGCATGAACATGTGGACCTCATGGAATTATGGGGGGGGGGTAGTCCGACCGCTCAGACCCCCTAGCTACGGGCCTGCCACTTGAATGCTGATCAAGATATATGATCTACAACATTATCCATAGTCTGTTGGGCTTTTAAAATCAATGGATACGATCGATAGCATGCAGAAGATCAGAGGATCTAGTAAATGAGTGCATCTAAATTCAGTGAAATGTGTGAACAAAAGTTGCATCGATCGATATCGTCTCCAATTTATATGTACTTAGACTATCTATTATATTCCATTTACATTGATCAGTTCAACTGAAAGTGAAATTATTTAGAATCGAAGGTAATTGATGTTGCTGTATTTTACTTGGTCGACTGATATACAAGCTAATCTCGTACTAGAGTTAAGCAGTGGTATATACTTGTATATCACCATTTCGTATGAGTTAGTTAGTGGAACAGTTGTCTATTTGGATACCCACTGGTATATCAGCGGATTTCGTATGAGTTAGTCAGTGGAACAGTGCTCTATTTGGATACCCATTGGTATATCAGCGGATTTCGTAGAAGAGTTAGTCAGTGGAGCAGTGCCCTATTTGGATACCCATTGATATATCAGCGGATTTCGTAGAAGAGTCGGTCATTAGAACAGTGCTCTATTTGGATACCCACTGGTATTTTAGCGGATTTCGTAGAAGAGTTAGTCAGTGGAATAGTGCCCTATTTGGATACCCACTGGTATATCAGCGGATTTCGTAGAAGAGTTAGTCGGTAGAACAGTGCTCTATTTGGATACCCACTGGTATATCAGCGGATTTCGTAGAAGAGTCGGTCAGTGGAATAGTGCTATATTTGGATATACATTGGTAGCGTATTTCGTAGTGCGGCGTGACAGTGAAACGTTAAGAACTAGAAGTTGTTTCATAAGAAACTTAAGTTTGTTTGGCCTTTGTCTAATATAATTCAAACTCCATATACACTGACTATCCAACTGACAACCGTGGACTAATGAGGTCAAAGGTCATTCTAAAACGTGACTTAAAAACAACAGCAACCCCATAACAGATAGGAAGGAACAACAAGCAGAAACAACCATAACACGTTTAAGACCTAGTTCTAATAGAATATAAATAATCCCAAACAATGCGTGCATTACAGAGACATTTTAGCAAGATTAAGCCGAACATATGCATCATCCTTACTATTGCTGTGTGTTGTGTCTTCGTTTATATCTTCCTTTACAATGGCGATAAACGCGAAATCATCCTCGGAGACGGGGGCGACATAAATATACCACGAAATACCCTGTTTGAATTCATTGACATTGGCGACTTCCCTACAATAACCGACAATGAAACGAAGATACCGAAAATAATTCATCAAACCTGGAAGGATATTTATATACCAAATGTCTTCCAGGCCAATGTACGAACATTTGTGGATTTACATCCGGGTTATCAATATTATTACTGGACGGATGCCAGCGGTCGTCTGCTGATCGAAGAAAAGCACCCACAACTTTTAGAGACGTTTGACACCTACGTAGAGCCTATAAGGAGGGCGGATATGTTGAAGTAATGTGTTCATTATGTCTATAACACAGTTAGAATACTTGACGCATACAGCCGGTGTCGTGTATAGCCCGTCATTATATCTATAACACGGCTAGAATACTTACGCTTACAGCCGGTGTGGTCTATAACCCGTCATTATATCTATAACACGGCTGGACTATTTGATGCATACAGCCGGTGTGGTCTATAACCCGTCATTATGTCTATAACACAGTGATAATACCTGACGCTTACAGCCGGTGTGGTGTATAACCCGTTATTATGTTCATAACATGGTGATAATACTTGACGTATACAGCCGGTGTGGTGTATAACCCGTTATTATGTTCATAACATGGTGATAATACTTGACGTATACAGCCGGTGTGGTGTATAACCCGTTATTATGTTCATAACACGGTGATAATACTTGACGTATACAGCCGGTGTGGTGTATAGCCCGTTATTATGTTCATAACATGGTGATAATACTTGACGCATACAGCCGGTGTGGTGTATAACCCGTTATTATGTTCATAACATGGTGATAATACTTGACGCATACAGCCGGTGTGGTGTATAACCCGTTATTATGGTCATAACATGGTGATAATACTTGACGCTTACAGCCGGTGTGGTGTATAACCCGTTATTATGTCTATAGCACAGCTAGAATACATGATACATACTGTCGGTGTCGTGCATAACCTATCCATTATTTACAAAACACGGCGAGAATACTTGACACATCCATGTGTCCAGACCCCACGCGTGTGTGAATCTGTGACTCTCGACAATGTTAATAAAAATAATTACTTTCGTTTATTTTCTAGACTATTGAAACATCCCAATGTGTCTACTATTTGTATTGTTGCAGGTATGTTGTACTATACGAGTTTGGCGGAATCTACGCCGACTTGGACACCACGTGTCATCGAAATTTAGATCGTGTTCTCAAGAAGTTCTCGTGCATTATATCCCCGGAACCGTTTGAACACGCGTCACTGATCTACAACACGAGATTTATGGTGACAAATTCCATCATGTTCTGCCGACCAACACACCCATTCATGCGAATGTTGATGTACAATCTGCCGCGTTTTAGTCATTTCAGCCAAGATATAGACGCTAGTGGGCCAAACTATGTTACATTGCAACTGGACACGTACCGATCAGAGCAAAGGCTGAACGAATCGCATCCTAATTATGTTTATATTCCGTCAAGTCAATACTTCCAAAATGACATAGACCCAGTGCGATTTGATCAGTTCAGAGCCATGTGCGGGAGGTTTGACACACTGAATGATATTGCGAAGGCTGGGTGCTTGTCTTTGAAGAGAAGGGGGTTGGTAAACCGCAGGTGTAGATACGCGTTTACAAGACATTTGTTTTATCACACGGGCTATAAGTGGATTCCATATAGTGCTGTTAACATATCCGATTTAGTAAAACACGTTAAGATTTACCAAGGAGCATATTAGCTATGATTCCATGTTTAATTTAATTGAATATCTGTTGAAAATTTCTAAAGCGGCGCAATTCGCGTTGAAACGAGCGTTGAAACGAGCGTTCTGATTGGATTATTAGAATGTAACAAGATGTATTTTTATATATGAAGAATAATCATAATCCAATCAGAACGCTCGTTTCAACGCGAATTGCGCCGCTTTAGAAATTTTCAAAACAAATTGAAAATGCTACGAAATCTCTTTTTGGCGTACATTTTTGCCGAATAAACCTACACGTTAGTGGACACATATTTTATTGATAATGTTATTCACAGTTAAAACTCTACCGTCGAAGATTTTTTGTTGTTGCTGACGTTCTAGAACCCGTGTCCTAGTATGGAAATGTGACCTGCTATGGCCAATGTCTGTGGCAATTGTTTGCAAAGTATACATGCATGCAGCTTAAAGTTGTGTTTTATTTGAAGAACAATATAAAGACACGGGATAGGCCTTATATTTGGACAGCTTTGTACAACATTGTTTCAGATAGGGCCATTTTATTGATCGATGCGAAATCTGACATCCCACAGAGTAGAATCCCTGTACTTAAACGTATATACTAGTACCCCCAAACGTGCCGAATCCCTGTGGTCTAAATAGGTACATTGAAATGCGTGTGCATCATCGAAATTCTAGGATTCAAAATTTCCTGGGGGAGCATACCCTCAGTCATCTCCAGCACCACTGGCTACGTTCCTGCTTCAACTTTAAACTTCGATCGCGAAGCAAGTTTTAACAACTTATATTAATCACTCTCGTTGGCGGGGATGAAAGCGTAAAATATGGTCATTGGTGAGGGAGGAAACCGGAGTACCCGGAGAAAACCCACCTGTCCGATCTTGCGACCACCGTACCGAGGATCGAACCCGGGTTTCATTGGTGAGAAGTGAGCGCGCTAACCACTGCGCTAATCGGACATCCACTACGCTCCTGCTTGGTATCTAACTAAGCACATCGTGCCGAATGATCGTCGATAGGCACTAATGGACCAACGTCATTGATAAACATATCTGCAATGGAAGACAACTAATGATAGTACAAAAGTATTTCTTAGAAAAAATAATGTGTTTCGTACGTGCGTACATAAAGCTTAGATAGAGAAAATAGTGTTTGATTTAACATTTATTAATTCACCAATTGACGAAGTAGGTGTACAGGAATTAATGGCATGTACTTTTTGTCTGCTAACTTATGTCGCCTATTGAGAGAAAAAACTGGAGCCAATTTGAAAAAACTTGGCGCCAACTAAGAGCGATATAGTGCACAGATAAATATTCGAAGCCATGTATTTGACAAAATATGTTGCGCCAAAACAATGAAAGAAAAAAGGTTGCGCCAAATATTTTCGCCAGTATTTCATTTTTGGCGTCATTTTAGTTGTATTTTATTGCTCGATTCGTTTTACATATACATGTGAATACACAACATTACAAATTAAATAAAGGCAAACGGGTCGGGCCACACATTCTAGTAACATTAGCTACCCTTCCCGACACATTAATAAATGAAAAGAATAACGACCAGTGATTTCAAGCATATATAAATATAGAAACATAGCACAATCGTGACGGCTCCAGCGGGGCTTGAACTGCGGACCTTTCGCATCTGAAGCGAACGCGCACCCACTGCGCTATCACGACTTCCATAGTCATAGAGAACAGCCCTCAGATAAAGTGGAATACGTTCTGCTTGTCTATGTGAATCTGTGTGTGTGTTTTATGAATGATTGAACTTTTGAAAATCTGTTTGCATCTGCCGAATTGGCGTCATTGGCGAACGTCAGCGTGAGCCCTGATACACATACAACACCATAGCTACTTTAAGGCTTGTGACCGGCTCATGTGATCATAGACAAAATAAGATATTAAGATATGTTGTTGTTTCAGTGAACTATCGAATTACACCGAATTATCGAATTACATATTTCACCGAACTATCGAATTACATATTTCACCGAACTATCGAATTACATATTTCACCGAACTATCGAATTACATATTTCACCGAACTATCGAATTACATATTTCACCGAATTATCGAATTACATATTTCACCGAACTATCGAATTACATATTTCACCGAATTATCGAATTACATATTTCACCGATTATCGAATTATATATTTCACCGAACTATCGAATTACATATTTCACCGAATTATCATTGAAAGCACTAGTATAGCGAGTGACGCTAGCCACCACCGCGAGCTTTCTATGTTCATGAGTGAAAGCACTAGTATCACGAGCGACTCTAGCCACCACCGCGAGCTTTCTATGTTCCTGAGTGACGCTAGCCACCACCGCGAGCTTTCTATGTTTACGAGTGACGCTAGCCACCACCGCGAGCTTTCTATGTTTACGAGTGACGCTAGCCACCACCGCGAGCTTTCTATGTTCATGAGTGAAAGCACTAGTATAACGAGCGACGCTAGCCACCACCGCGAGCTTTCTATGTTTACGAGTAACGCTAGCCACCACCGCGAGCTTTCTATGTTCATGAGTGACGCTAGACACCACCACGAGCTTTCTATGTTCATGAGTGACGCTAGCCACCACCGCGAGCTTTCTATGTTTACGAGTGACGCTAGCCACCACCGCGAGCTTTCTATGTTTACGAGTGACGCTAGCCACCACCGCGAGCTTTCTATGTTTACGAGTGACGCTAGCCACCACCGCGAGCTTTCTATGTTCATGAGTGACGCTAGTCACCACCGCGAGCTTTCTATGTTTACGAGTAACGCTAGCCATCACCGCGAGCTTTCTATGTTCATGAGTGAAAGCACTAGTATAACGAGCGACGCTAGCCACCACAGCGAGCTTTCTATGTTCATGAGTGACGCTAGCCACCACCGCGAGCTTTCTATGTTTACGAGTGACGCTAGCCACCACCGCGAGCTTTCTATGTTTACGAGTGACGCTAGCCACCACCGCGAGCTTTCTATGTTTACGAGTGACGCTAGCCACCACCGCGAGCTTTCTATGTTTACGAGTGACGCTAGCCACCACCGCGAGCTTTCTATTTTACGAGTGACGCTAGCCACAACCGCGAAATTTCTATGTTCACGAGTGACGCTAGCCACCACCGCGAGCTTTCTATGTTTACGAGTGACGCTAGCCACCACAGCGAGCTTTCTATGTTCATGAGTGACGCTAGCCACCACCGCGAGCTTTCTATGTTCATGAGTGATGCTAGCCACCACCGCGAGCTTTCTATGTTCATGAGTGAAAGCACTAGTATAACGAGCGAGGCTAGCCACCACAGCGAGCTTTCTATGTTCATGAGTGACGCTAGCCACCACCGCGAGCTTTCTATGTTCATGAGTGACGCGAGCCACCACCGCGAGCTTTCTATGTTCATGAGTGAAAGCACTAGTATAACGAGCGAGGCTAGCCACCACCGCGAGCTTTCTATGTTCACGAGTGACGCTAGCCACCACCGCGAGCTTTCTATGTTCACGAGTGACGCTAGCCACCACCGCGAGCTTTCTATGTTCACGAGTGACGCTAGCCACCACAGCGAGCTTTCTATGTTCACGAGTGACGCTAGCCACCACCGCGAGCTTTCTATGTTCACGAGTGACGCTAGCCACCACCGCGAGCTTTCTATGTTCACGAGTGATGCTAGCCACCACCGCGAGCTTTCTATGTTCACGAGTGACGCTAGCCACCGCCGCGAGCATCTATGTTTATGAGTGGAATATAATTTGACCATTCACTTAAAGAAATACAGTTCCTTTTTATTTATGGCTGAAAAGGGGATTTCAGGATAGAATAACGATGCAACTCGTGCTTAGACGACATTAAATGAATCTCGATACTAACTAGAGCTCCGAAATCCCAGAACCTAACTAGAGCTCCGAAATCCCAGAACCTAACTAGAGCTCCGAAATCCCAGAACCTAACTAGAGCTCCGAAAGCTCAGACACTAACTAGAGCTCCGAAATCCCAGACACTAACTAGAGCTCCGAAATCCCAGACACTAACTAGAGCTCTGAAATCCCAGAACCTAACTAGAGCTCCGAAATCCCAGACACTAACTAGAGCTCCGAAATCTCAGACACTAACTAGAGCTCTGAAATCCCAGAACCTAACTAGAGCTCCGAACTTCCAGGCACTACCTATAGCTGCGAACTCCCAGACACTACCTAAAGCTAGCTTACTCCCAGACACTAACTAGAGCTCTGAAATCCCAGACACTAACTCCAGCTCCGAACTCCCAGACATTAACTACAGCTCCGAAACCCAGATACTAACTACAGCTCCGAAACCCAGACATTAACTAGAGCCGAAACCCAGACACTAACTACAGCTGCGAAACCCAGACACTAACTACAACTGCGAAACCCAGACATTAATTACAGCTGCGAAACCCAGACATTAACTACAGCTGCGAAACCCAGGCATTAACTACAGCTGCGAAACCCAGACATTAACTAGAGCCGAAACCCAGACACTAACTACAAGCCACAACATCGAGCCCCGCAGGCCCCGACACAAAGAGCCCCACAAGCCCCGACACAAAGAGCCCCGCAGGCCCCGACACAAAGAGCCCCGCAAGCCCCGACACAAAGAGCCCCGCAGGCCCCGACACATAGAGCCCCACAAGCGCCGACACAAAGAGCCCCGCAGGCCCCGACACATAGAGCCCCGCAAGCCCCGACACAAAGAGCACCGTAAGCCCCGACACAAAGAGCCCCGCAAGCCCAGACACATAGAGCCCCGCAAGCCCCGACACATAGAGCCCCGCAAGCCCCGACACATGGAGCCCCGCAAGCCCCGACACAAAGAGCCCCGCAAGCCCAGACACATAGAGCCCCGCAAGCCCCGACACATAGAGCCCCGCAAGCCCCGACACATGGAGCCCCGCAAGCCCCGACACAAAGAGCCCCACAAGCCCCGACACAAAGAGCCCAGACATATAGAACCCCGCAAGCCCCGACACAAAGAACCCCGCAAGCCCCGACACATAGAGCCCCGCAAGCCCCGACACATAGAGTCCCGCAAGCCCCGACACAAATAGCCCCACAAGCCCCGACACAAAGAGCCCAGACACATAGAACCCCGCAAGCCCCGACACAAAGAACCCCGCAAGCCCCGACACATAGAGCCCCGACACATAGAGCCCCTCAAGCCCAGACACAAAGAGTCCCACACGCCCAGACACAAAGAGCCCCACAAGCCCCGACACAAAGAGCCCAGCAAGCCCCGATACATAGAGCCCCACAAGCCCAGACACATAGAGCCCAGCAAGCCCCGACACATATAGCCCTGCAAGCCCCGACACATAGAGCCCCGACACAAAGAGCCCCGCAAGCCTGGACACAAAGAGCCCTCAAGCCCCGACACATAGAGCCCCGCAAGCCCGCAAGCCCCGACACATAGAGCCCCACAGGCCCCGACACATAGAGCCCCGCAAGCCCCGACACATAGAGCCCCGCAAGCCCCGACACATAGAGCCCCGCAAGCCCGACACATAGAGCCCCGCAAGCCCAGACACAAAGAGCCCGCAAGCCCCGACACATAGAGCCCCGCAAGCCCCGACACATAGAGCCCCGCAAGCCCCGACACATAGAGCCCCGCAAGCCAGACACATAGAGCCCCGCAAGCCCAGACACATAGAGCCCCGACACATAGAGCCCTCAAGCCCAGACACATAGAGCCCCGACACAAAGAGCCCCGCAAGCCCAGACACATAGAGCCCCACAAGCCCAGACACAAAGAGCCCGGCAAGCCCCGACACATAGAGCCCCGCAAACCCCGACACATAGAGCCCCACAAGCCCAGACACATAGAGCCCCGCAAGCCCAGACACATAGAGCCCCACAAGCCCCCACACAAAGAGCTCCGCAAGCCCCGACACAAAGAGCCCCGCAAGCCCCGACACATAGAGCCCCACAAGCCCCCACACAAAGAGCCCCGCAAGCCCCGACACAAAGAGCCCCACAAGCCCCGACGCATAGAGCCCCGAAAACCCCGACACAAATAACCCCGAAAAACCCCCTACACAAAGAACCCCGCAAGCCCGGCACATAGAGCCCCGCAAGCCCCGACACAAAGAGCCCAGACACATAGAACCCCGCAAGCCCCGACACATAGAGCCCCACAAGCCCCGACACAAAGAGCCCAGCAAGCCCCGACACATAGAGCCCCACAAGCCCAGACACAAAGAGCCCCGCAAGCCCCGACACAAAGAGCCCAGCAAGCCCCGATACATAGAGCCCCGCAAGCCAGACATATAGAGCCCAGCAAGCCCCGACACATAGAACCCCGCAAGCCCCGACACATAGAGCACCGACACAAAGAGCCCGCAAGCCGGACACAAAGAGCCCCATAAGCACCGACACATAGAGCCCCGCAAGCCCAGACACATAGAACCCCGCAAGCCCCGACACATAGAGCCCCGACACAAAGAGCCCCGCAAGCCTGGACACAAAGAGCCCCGTAAGCACCGACACATAGAGCCCCTCAAGCCCCGACACATAGAACCCCGCAAGCACCGACACATAGAGCCCCGCAAGCCCCACAAGTCCCGACACATAGAGCCCCGCAAACCCCGACACATAGAGCCCCACAAGCCCAGACACAAAGAGCCCAGCAAGCCCCGACACATAGAGCCCCGCAAGCCCCGACACAAAGAGCCCCGTAAGCACAGACACATAGAGCCCCGCAAGCCCCGACACAAAGAACCCAGACACAAAGAGCCCCGCAAGCCCCGACACATAGAGCCCCGCAAGCCCCGACATAGAGCCCCGCAAGCCCCGACACATAGAGCCCCGCAAGCCCCGACAATAGAGCCCCGCAAGCCCCGACACATAGAGCCCCGCAAGCCCCGAGCCCGCAACACAAAGAGCCCCGCACCCAGACACATAGAGCCCCGCAAGCCCGACACAGAGCCCCGCAGCCCCGACACATAGAGCCCCGACACAAAGCCCCGACATATAGAGCCCCGCAAGCCCAGACACATAGAGCCCCGCAAGCCCCGACACAAAGAGCCCCGCAAGCCCCGACACATAGAGCCTCGTAAGCCCGGACACAAAGCCCCGCAAGCCCCGACACATAGAGCCACGCAAGCCCCGACACAAAGAGCCCCGCAAGCCCCGACACATAGAGCCCGCAAGCCCCGACACATAGAGCCCCAATACATAGAGCC
Source organism: Archivesica marissinica (assembly GCA_014843695.1). Taxonomy (NCBI): domain Eukaryota; kingdom Metazoa; phylum Mollusca; class Bivalvia; order Venerida; family Vesicomyidae; genus Archivesica; species Archivesica marissinica. The sequence continues at coordinate 37,942,420 of CM026394.1, forward strand.
CCGCAACACCCCAGACACAAAGAGCCCCGCAAGCCCAGAGAACCCAGACACAAAGAGCCCCGCAAGCCCAGACATATAGAGCCCCGCAAGCAGACACATAGAGCCCCGCAAGCCCCGACACAAAGAACCCAGACACAAAGAGCCCAGCAAGCCCATACACATAGAGCCCGCAAGCCCAGACACATAAAGCCCCGCAAGCCCCGACACAAAGAACCCAGACACAAAGAGCCCCGCAAGCCCCGACACATAGAGCCCCGCAAGCCCAGACACATAGAGCCCCGCAAGCCCCGACACATAGAGCCCCGCAAGCCCCGACACATAGAGCCCCGCAAGCCCCGTCACATAGAGCCCCGCAAGCCCCGACACATAGAGCCCCGCAAGCCCCGACACATAGAACCCCGCAAGCCCCGACACATAGAGCCCCGCAAGCCCCGACACATAGAGCACCGCAAGCCAGACACAAAGAGCTCCGCATGCCCCGACACAAAGAGCCCCGCAAGCCCAGACACATAGAGCCCCGCAAGCCCCGACACAAAGAGCCCCGCAAGCCCCGACACATAGAGCCCCGCAATACCAGACACATAGAGCCCCGACACATAGAGCCCCGCAAGCCCAGACACAAAGAGCCCCGCAAGCCCAGACACAAAGAGCCCCGCAAGCCCAGACACATAGAGCCCCGCAATCCCCGACACATAGAGCCCCGACACATAGAGCCCTGCAAGCCCCGACACAAGAGCCCCGCAAGCCCCGACACAAAGAGCCCCGCAAGCCCCGACACAAAGAACCCCGAAAACCCAGACACAAAGAACCCCGCAAGCCCAGACACATAGAACTCCCAAAAAACCCGACACAAAGAACCCCGAAAAACCCGACACAAAGAACCCCGAAACGCCCCTACACAAAGAACTCCGCAAGCCCAGGCACATAGAACGCCCAAAAAAACGACACAAAGAACCCCGAAAACTCCCCTACACAAAGAACCCCGCAAGCCCAGACACATAGAACCCCAAAAAACCCGACACAAAGAACCCCGAAAACTCCCCCTACACAAAGAACCCCGCAAGCCCAGACACATAGAACCCCAAAAACCCTACTAAAAACCCCCGAAAACCCCGACACATAGAGCCCCGCAAGCCCAGACACATAGAACCCCAACAAACCTACTAAAAAAAACCGAAAACCCCGACACATAGAGCACCGCAAGCCCAGACGCAAAGTTTAATTAGTACGTCCCTATTAATTGACAATGATGAATACCAAGAAACATATGGCTGACTTACTATAATATGTCTGAATGTCTTTACCACAACCCCCACTTGTTTTCCTTGCCGTTCAACAGTTACTAGCCACACAGCCAGACGTTTACATTACCTTCCATTATACTATAGCAACTTAAACATAATTCATTGGTACGGACGGACGGTCCAACCACCAGAAATACACGCCATGTTGTCTTACAGAATGAATATTGAGTGCTTCTATTCATAAGAGATTAATTAAACAAATAATATTTAAATTCGTTTTCCCGTTGTCATGGCGACCAAATAACCACCAGTTTGTGTCATTATTTGGAGCTTATTGTCAGTGCAATAGTTGTCAAGATTGCGAATTTCACATTAATATTAGCTTCGTTCAGGAAGCACTCTTTTCTGAGAGCAGTCATGAAAAACATCACTTCGTACATTGATCCACAGTAGTTTGAAGTTTCACCAAACAAAACAAAATGTCTAACAGGAGGTGACAAGGGTATATATATGATATTGTAAAGCCATCAAACGCCTGTGCTAACGCCATTCAATACTGTCCCATAAATTCGGTTGAACCCATTAACGACATGACTCACTCTCTACCAAGGGAAGCAGTTATGTAAATGCGATCTTATGAATGGAGCTGGTTTCTATTTGGAAGATTGCGGTAACAATTTGTAAATCCTGATATATTTTTTTATCAATAAGAACCAGGGAGTGGAACGTGCGTAGATTTCTCACTCCGTAAGTGATACCAGCCTCCATATAAATGATATGGTAATATGGTTGAATTAACTTCCAGAAGTCAGCTAGTCACTCAATAGCGATCAATTACATTGAAATAAATGAGCTTTTCTCATATATGCTATTTTCTAACTTTACAATCACGTTTGTATTCGATTTACGATTTACGTTATAACAAACATTAAATCACTGTTGTGACGTCATACCTTTGTACTTGCAGTCCATTCTTATTAGTTTATACACATTTATTTTAGCTCGATTGCGAAACAAGTTCGTACAACTTATATGAATCACTCTCGAGACCTCATTCCTGATGGAATCCATCGCCACGAGGGAGAGAGAAGAGGCAACGTGGAAATTAAATGCCTTGCTAAAGGGCACAATCGTAACGGCTCCAGCGGGGTTCGAACTCCGGACCTTTCGCACCTGAAGCGAACGCGCATCCACTGCGCTATCACGACTTCCACTTAATATTGGACTGCTGTCAAAAGGCCTGCGTATTATATTAAATCATAAGCGTACATGTACGAAATAGCAATTTTAATTAGTAGAATCTTGTTCTATAAGTGTGTGTTTTAAATAAGATATAAGCCTAAAACGGATCCAATATGTGAACTATTGGTATTGTCTTCGGCGATACGCTCCTCACACAGTTCAATATTTCACTTATTGGATGGTTTACGTTAATATGCATATCCAAACAAACACAGTATGGATAAAATGCGCGTTTATTTTACGACCAAAACAGATACCAGGCTATCTATGATTATGAAATCCGGACCATATAATAATAATAATAATAATGATGATGATGATGATGGTGATGATGATGATGATGATGATGATGATGATGATGATGATGATGATGATGATGATGATGATGATGATGATGATGCTGATGATCGCTTAATCATGTATCCGTGCTTTCTGCAAATAAGTTTACAAGAAAAGCACACACGTTGTCATAATTCCGTCTCGCAGGGATGTAGTCCTATAATGCATAGTTCAGTAAGGAGAGACATTAGTCAGTTACCGCCCCTGAATACTCATGAAAGCAGATTAATTGTTCCTCTTAATTGGCTTCCTCTGTTTTTATCGTCGTTTGCACTACATGCTGTGTTCATTCGTTTGTTATCTTATAATTATTAAATTACTAAATCGCGACAGATATCCTACAGCATATCCAATGGATACATTAGCCTACTGTAGAAATTGATTACCAATTAATTAATATGCTTTTGATAAAATCACATTTTAATACATGGTTAAGGAACACCAATAAAATCAAAGGCTTTCAATTAAAATGGACCAATACATATTTCGGGATAAATCGGACGTTATCTGTCAAGGGAGGTAATCGAAAACTCGATAACGACTCTCATTGATTTTGACTTTTCCCGTTGATAGGTAGTGCCTATTTCATATTACAGTACATCCAATGGATCCTTTACTACGAACATTTGTTGTCAACTATTTAACATGAACTTGAACAACATCTGGTTATGGAACAACAGTATAAACAAAGGATTCCGACTAAACGGACCAATATACATATCTAGATAAATCGGACTTGATATGCCAAGGGAGATAATAGAAAACCCAGCAATGTCTCGCATTCGATGCAACTGAATCAAATCATTTCCATTTGGATGAGGTTTTAAGAGGGCACTGCTGTCCATTAATAATATGCAAGAGTTTCTGAAGATGTCAATGAAATGATGAAGACCAGCATGACCCTAACCCCAATGGCGCGTGTAGCTGGTGGGGGGATGTCCAAACACATCGGCTATGTGATCTCAGATGACTTTTGGTGAATATTTCACATTATTACTTAGATATAAATTTTAGCCTATTTTTAGCCATTGCTTGCCTACCATAATACTGTCTACCAACCAGGTTGATATGCTGTGTTTTCCAGTCCGATATCACGTTTGCTGGTTTGATACGGTCACGAATCCGTATCAAACAAGGACAATAGTATCATAACTAGTTCCTGAGAAAATAACGCATGCGCACTATGTGCTAGTTTCAGTGTGTCAAATTTGATGATGAGTGCAATTATTGTGATTTATTAATTCCTGATAAATGGATAACGGAGAGCAGGATTTCGATTATTAAATGTACAAATTCGAGGTATTGCTGGAGATGGGTATCGAGGTATTGCTGCAAATGGGTATCGAGGTATTGCTGGAGATGGGTATCGAGGTATTGCTGCAAATGGGTATCGAGGTATTGCTGGAGATGGGTATCGAGGTATTGCTGGAGATTGGTATCGAGGTATTGTTGGAGATGGGTATCGAGGTATTGCTGCAGATGAGTATCGAGGTATTGCTGCAGATGGGTATCGAGGTATTGCTGGAGATGGGTATCGAGGTATTGCTGGAGATGGGTATCGAGGTATTGCTGCAGATGGGTATCGAGGTATTGCTGCAGATGGGTATCGAGGTATTGCTGGAGATGGGTATCGAGGTATTGCTGCAGATGGGTATCGAGGTATTGCTGCAGATGGGTATCGAGGTATTGCTGGAGATGGGTATCGAGGTATTGCTGGAGATGGGTATCGAGGTATTGCTGGAGATGGGTATCGAGGTATTGCTGGAGATGGGTATCGAGGTATTGCTGGAGATGGGTATCGAGGTATTGCTGGAGATGGGTATCGAGGTATTGCTGGAGATGGGTATCGAGGTATTGCTGCAGATGGGTATCGAGGTATTGCTGGAGATGGGTATCGAGGTATTGCTGGAGACGGGAATAGAAGTATTGCTGGAGTTGGTATCGAGGTATTGCTGCAAATGGGTATCGAGGTATTGCTGGAGATTGGTATCGAGGTATTGCTGCAAATGGGTATCGAGGTATTACTGGAGATGGGTATCGAGGTATTGCTGCAATTGGGTATCAAGATATTACTGCAGATGGGTATCGAGGTATTGCTGGAGATGGGTATCGAGGTATTGCTGGTGATGGGTATCGAGGTATTGCTGCAATTGGGTATCGAGATATTACTGCAGATGGGTATCGAGGTATTGCTGGAGATGGTATCGAGGTATTGCTGGAGATGGGTATCGAGGTATTGCTGGAGATGGGTATCGAGGTATTGCTGGAGATGGGTATCGAGGTATTGCTGGAGATGGGTATCGAGGTATTGCTGGAGATGGGTATCGAGGTATTGCTGGAGATGGGTATCGAGGTATTGCTGGAGATGGGTATCGAGGTATTGCTGGAGATGGGTATCGAGGTATTGCTGGAGTTGGGTATCGAGGTATTGCTGGAGACGGGTATCGCGGTATTGCTGGAGATGGGTATCGAGGTATTGCTGGAGGTGGGTATCGAGGTATTGCTGGAGGTGGGTATCGAGGTATTGCTGGAAATGGGTATCGAGGTATTGCTGCAGATGGGTATCGAGGTATTGCTGCAGATGGGTATCGAGGTATTGCTGGAGATGGGTATCGAGGTATTGCTGGAGATGGGTATCGAGGTATTGCTGGAGATGGGTATCGAGGTATTGCTGGAGATGGGTATCGAGGTATTGCTGGAGATGGGTATCGAGGTATTGCTGGAGATGGGTATCGAGGTATTGCTGGAGATGGGTATCGAGGTATTGCTGGAGATGGGTATCGAGTATTCTGGAGATGGGTATCGAGGTATTGCTGGAGATGGGTATCGAGGTATTGCTGGAGATGGGTATCGAGGTATTGCTGGAGATGGGTATCGAGGTATTGCTGGAGATGGGTATCGAGGTATTGCTGGAGATGGGTATCGAGGTATTGCTGGAGATGGGTATCGAGGTATTGCTGGAGATGGGTATCGAGGTATTGCTGGAGATGGGTATCGAGGTATTGCTGGAGATGGGTATCGAGGTATTGCTGGAGATGGGTATCGAGGTATTGCTGGAGATGGGTATCGAGGTATTGCTGGAGATGGGTATCGAGGTATTGCTGGAGATGGGTATCGAGGTATTGCTGGAGATGGGTATCGAGG
>CM026394.1:37949388-37973707 GCA_014843695.1 Archivesica marissinica
GGGTATCGAGGTATTGCTGGAGGTGGGTATCGAGGTATTGCTGGAAATGGGTATCGAGGTATTGCTGCAGATGGGTATCGAGGTATTGCTGCAGATGGGTATCGAGGTATTGCTGGAGATGGGTATCGAGGTATTGCTGGAGATGGGTATCGAGGTATTGCTGCAGATGGGTATCGAGGTATTGCTGGAGATGGGTATCGAGGTATTGCTGGAGATGGGTATCGAGGTATTGCTGGAGATGGGTATCGAGGTATTGCTGCAAATGGGTATCGAGGTATTACTGCAGATGGCTATCGAGGTATTGCTGCAGATGGGTATCGAGGTATTGCTGGAGATGGTTATCGAGGTATTGCTGGAGATGGGTATCGAGATATTGCTGGAGATGGGTATCGAGGTATTGCTGGAGATGAGTATCGAGGTATTGCTGCAGATGGGTATCGAGGTATTGCTGCAGATGGGTATCGAGGTATTGCTGCAGATGGGATTCGAGGTATTGCTGGAGATGGGTATCTAGGTATTGCTGGAGATGGGTATCGAGGTATTGCTGCAGATGGGTATCGAGGTATTGCTGGAGATGGGTATCGAGGTATTGCTGCAGATGGGTATCGAGGTATTCCTGGAGATCAGTATCGAGGTATTGCTGGAGGTGGGTATCGAGGTATTGCTGGAGATGGGTATCGAGGTATTGCTGGAAATGGGTATCGAGGTATTGCTAGAGACGGGTATCGCGGTATTGCTGGAGATGTGTATCGAGGTATTGTTGGAGATGAGTATCGAGGTATTGTTGGAGATTGGTATCGAGGTATTGCTGCAGATGGGTATCGAGGTATTGCTGGAGTTCAGTATCGAGGTAATGCTGCAGATGGGTATCGAGATATTGCTGGAGATCGGTATCGAGGTATTGCTGCAAATGGGTATCGAGGTATTACTGGAGATGCGTATCGAGGTATTGCTGCAATTGGGTATCGAGATATTACTGCAGATGGGTATCGAGGTATTGCTGGGGATGGGTATCGAGGTATTGCTGGAGATGGGTATCGAGGTATTGCTGGAGGTGGGTATCGAGGTATTGTTGGAGACGGGTATCGCGGTATTGCTGGATATGGGTATCGAGGTATTGCTGGAGACGGGTATCGCGGTATTGCTGCAGATGGGTATCGAGGTATTGCTGGAGATGGGTATTGAGGTATTGCTGCAGATGGGTATCGAGGTATTGCTGGAGATGGGTATCGAGGTATTGCTGCAGATGGGTATCGAGGTATTGCTGGAGATCAGTATCGAGGTATTGCTGGAGGTGGGTATGGAGGTATTGCTGGAGATGTGTATCGAGGTATTGCTGGATATGGGTATCGAGGTATTGCTGGAGATGGGTATCGAGGTATTGCTGGAGATGGGTATCGAGGTATTACTGGAGACGGGTATCGCGGTATTGCTGGAGATGGGTATCGATGTATTGCTGGAGGTGGGTATCGAGGTATTGCTGGAGACGGGTATCGCGATATTGCTGGAGATGGGTATCGAGGTATTGCTGGAGGTGGGTATCGAGGTATTGCTGGAGGTGGGTATCGAGGTATTGCTGGAGGTGGGTATCGAGGTATTGCTGGAAATGGGTATCGAGGTATTGCTGCAGATGGGTATCGAGGTATTGCTGCAGATGGGTATCGAGGTATTGCTGGAGATGGGTATCGAGGTATTGCTGGAGATGGGTATCGAGGTATTGCTGCAGATGGGTATCGAGGTATTGCTGCAGATGAGTATCGAGGTATTGCTGCAGATGGGTATCGAGGTATTGCTGGAGATGGGTATCGAGGTATTGCTGGAGATTGGTATCGAGGTATTGCTGCAGATGGGTATCGAGGTATTGCTGCAGATGGGTATCGAGGTATTGCTGAGATGGTATCGAGGTATTGCTGGATGGGTATCGAGGTATTGCTGGAGATGGTATCGAGGTATTGCTGGAGATGGGTATCGAGGTATTGCTGGGACGGGTATCGCGTATGCTGGAGATGGGTATCGAGGTATTGCTGGAGGGTGTATCGAGGTATTGCTGGAGATGGGTATCTTGGTATTGCTGGAGATGGGTATCGAGGTATTGCTGGATATGGGTATCGAGGTATTGCTGGAGGTCGGTATCGAGGTATTGTTGGAGATGGGTATCGAGGTATTGCTGGAGATGGGTATCGAGGTATTGCTGGAGATGGGTATCGATGTATTGCTAGAGATTAGTATCGAGGTATTGCTGGAGATGGGTATCGAGGTATTGCTGGAGATGGGTATCGAGGTATTGCTGGAGATGGGTATCGAGGTATTGCTGCAGATTGGTATCGAGGTATTGCTGCAGATGGGTATCGAGGTATTGCTGGAGATGGGTATCTAGGTATACCTGGAGATGGGTATCGAGGTATTGCTGCAGATGTGTATTGAGGTATTGCTGGAGATGTGTATCGAGGTATTTCTGCAGATGGGTATCGAGGTATTGCTGGAGATCACTATCGAGGTATTGCTGGAGGTGGGTATCGAGGTATTGCTGGAGATGGGTATCGAGGTATTGCTGGAGATGGGTATCGAGGTATTACTGCAGATGGGTATCGAGGTATTGCTGCAGATGGGTATTGAGGTATTGCTGGAGATGGGTATCGAGGTATTGCTGCAGATGGGTATCGATGTATATAGCTGCAGATGGGTATCGAGGTATTGCTGCAGATGTGTATCGAGGTATTACTGCAGATGGGTATCGAGGTATTGCTGCAGATGGGTATCGAGGTATTGCTGGAGTTGCAGTATCGAGTAATGCTGCAGATGGGTATCGAGATATTGCTGGAGATGGGTATCGAGGTATTGATGGAGACGGAATAGAGTATTGCTGGAGTTGGTATCGAGGTATTGCTGGCAATGGGTATCGAGGTATTGCTGGAGATCGGTATCGAGGTATTGCTGCAGATGGGTATCGAGGTATTACTGGAGATGTGTATCGAGGTATTGCTGCAATTGGGTATCGAGATATTACTGCAGATGGGTATCGAGGTATTGCTGGAGATGGGTATCGAGATATTGCTGGAGATGAGTTATCGAGGTATTGCTGGAGATGGTATCGAGGTATTGCTGGAGATGGGTATCGAGGTATTGCTGGAGATGGGTATCGAGTATTGCTGGAGGTGGGTATCGAGGGTATTGCTGGAGATGGTATCGAGGTATTGCTGGAGATGGGTATCGAGGTATTGCTGGAGATGGGTATCGAGGTATTGTTGGGGATGAGTATCGAGGTATGACTGGAGATGGGTATCGAGGTATTGCTGGAGATGGGTATCGAGGTATTACTGGGGATGAGTCTCGAGGTATTACTGGAGATGGGTATCGAGGTATTGTTGGAGATGGGTGTCGAGGTATTGCTGGAGATGGGTATCGAGGTATTGCTGAGATGGGTATCGAGGTATTGTTGGAGAAGGTATCGATGTATTGCTGGAGATGGGTATCGAGGTATTGTTGGAGAAGGGTATCGATGTATTGCTAGAGATTAGTATCGAGGTATTGTTGGAGATGGGTATCGAGGTATTGCTGGAGATGGGTATCGAGGTATTGTTGGAGATGGGTATCTAGGTATTGTTGGAGAAGGGTATCGATGTATTGCTGGAGATGGGTATCGAGGTATTGCTGGAGATGGGTATCGAGGTATTGCTGGAGATGGGTATCGAGGTATTGTTGGAGATGTGTATCGAGGTATTGCTGGAGATGGGTATCGAGGTATTGCTGGAGATGGGTATCGAGGTATTGTTGGAGATGGGTATCGAGGTATTGTTGGAGATGGGTATCGAGGTATTGCTGGAGATGGGTATCGAGGTATTGCTGCAGATGGGTATCGAGGTATTGCTGCAGATGGGTATCGAGGTATTGTTGGAGATGGGTGTCGAGGTATTGCTGGAGATGGGTATCGAGGTATTGCTGGAGATGGGTATCGAGGTATTGCTGGAGATGGGTATCGAGATATTGCTGGAGATGGGTATCGAGGTATTGCTGGAGATGGGTATCGAGGTATTGCTGGAGATGGGTATCGATGTATTGCTGGAGATGGGTATCGAGGTATTGCTGGAGATGAGTATCGAGGTATTGCTGGAGATGGGTATCGAGGTATTGCTGGAGATGGGTATTGAGGTATTGCTGGATATGGGTATCGAGGTATTGCTGGAGGTCGGTATCGAGGTATTGTTGGAGATGGGTATCGAGGTATTGCTGGAGATGGGTATCGAGGTATTGCTGCAGATGGGTATCGAGGTATTGCTGCAGATGGGTATCGAGGTATTGCTGCAGATGGGTATCGAGGTATTACTGCAGATGGGTATCGAGGTATTGCTGGAGATGGGTATCGGGGTATTGCTGGAGATGGGTATCGAGGTATTGCTGCAGATGGGTATTGAGGTATTGCTGGAGATGGGTATCGAGGTATTGCTGCAGATGGGTATCGAGGTATTGCTGGAGATCAGTATCGAGGTATTGCTGGAGGTGGGTATCGAGGTATTGCTGGAGATGGGTATCGAGGTATTGCTGGAGATGGGTATCGAGGTATTGCTGGAGATGGGTATCGAGGTATTGCTGGAGATGGGTATCGAGGTATTGCTGGAGACGGGTATCGCGGTACTGCTGGAGATGGGTATCGAGGTATTGCTGGAGTTGGGTATCGAGGTATTGCTGGAGACGGGTATCGCGGTATTGCTGGAGATGGGTATCGAGGTATTGCTGGAGGTGGGTATCGAGGTATTGCTGGAGGTGGGTATCGAGGTATTGCTGGAGGTGGGTATCGAGTTATTGCTGGAAATGGGTATCGAGGTATTGCTGCAGATGGGTATCGAGGTATTGCTGCAGATGGGTATCGAGGTATTGCTGCAGATGGGTATCGAGGTATTGCTGCAGATGGGTATCGAGGTATTGCTGGAGATGGGTATCGAGGTATTGCTGCAGATGGGTATTGAGGTATTGCTGGAGATGGGTATCGATGTATTGCTGCAGATGGGTATCGAGGTATTGCTGGAGATGGGTATCGATGTATTACTGCAGATGTGTATCGAGGTATTACTGCAGATGGGTATCGAGGTATTGCTGCAGATGGGTATCGAGGTATTGCTGGAGTTCAGTATCGAGGTAATGCTGCAGATGGGTATCGAGATATTGCTGGAGATGGGTATCGAGGTATTGATGGAGACGGGAATAGAAGTATTGCTGGAGTTGGTATCGAGGTATTGCTGCAAATGGGTATCGAGGTATTGCTGGAGATCGGTATCGAGGTATTGCTGCAAATGGGTATCGAGGTATTACTGGAGATGTGTATCGAGGTATTGCTGCAATTGGGTATCGAGATATTACTGCAGATGGGTATCGAGGTATTGCTGGAGATGGGTATCGAGATATTGCTGGAGATGAGTATCGAGGTATTGCTGGAGATGGGTATCGAGGTATTGCTGGAGATGGGTATCGAGGTATTGCTGGAGATGGGTATCGAGGTATTGCTGGAGGTGGGTATCGAGGTATTGCTGGAGATGGGTATCGAGGTATTGCTGGAGATGGGTATCGAGGTATTGCTGGAGATGGGTATCGAGGTATTGTTGGGGATGAGTATCGAGGTATGACTGGAATGGGTATCGAGGTATTGCTGGAGATGGGTATCGAGGTATTACTGGGGATGAGTCTCGAGGTATTACTGGAGATGGGTATCGAGGTATTGTTGGAGATGGGTGTCGAGGTATTGCTGGAGATGGGTATCGAGGTATTGCTGGAGATGGGTATCGAGGTATTGTTGGAGAAGGGTATCGATGTATTGCTGGAGATGGGTATCGAGGTATTGTTGGAGAAGGGTATCGATGTATTGCTAGAGATTAGTATCGAGGTATTGTTGGAGATGGGTATCGAGGTATTGCTGGAGATGGGTATCGAGGTATTGTTGGAGATGGGTATCTAGGTATTGTTGGAGAAGGGTATCGATGTATTGCTGGAGATGGTATCGAGGTATTGCTGGAGATGGGTATCGAGGTATTGCTGGAGATGGGTATCGAGGTATTGTTGGAGATGTGTATCGAGGTATTGCTGGAGATGGGTATCGAGGTATCTGGAGATGGGTATCGAGGTATTGGAGAGATGGGTATCGAGGTATTTGGAGATGGGTATCGAGGTATTGTTGGAATGGGTATCGAGGTATTGCTGCGAGATGGGTATGGAGCGAGGTATGAGGTGTGCAGATGGGTATGATCGAGGGTATTGCTGCAGATGGTAGAGTATTGTCTGGTATATGGGTATCGAGGTATTGTTGGAGATGGGTGTCGAGGTATTGCTGGAGATGGGTATCGAGGTATTGCTGGAGATGGGTATCGAGGTATTGCTGGAGATGGGTATCGAGGTATTGCTGGAGACGGTATCGAGGTCTTCTCCCAAGAAGGTTGTGACATGAAGAACGACGTAGATGGAATTTTCCAGCATGTAGTAAAATCTCTGCATCGTTGGAAATGAATGTTGGGGGGGGGGGGGGGTATTCTGTCATCCAAGAAACAACAATGTAACCCCCCCCCCCAGGATGAATGCCTGAGAAAAACACCTTTATTTATAAATCTAAACAGTTGAGTATACAGAGCATACATCAGACACTGTGCAGACAGCAGATAACATGTTTAAAAGGATGGATTTTATTACTGTAATGCGTTGGTAATACTTGTTTCATAGTAAATACAATTGTGTAAAAGCAACATTTTTAGAAATTGTGAGATTCAGTTTGCACATGAATATAACTTGTCGGGCCCCAGGCGCGTAGCTAGGCCTAACTATGGATTACGCACCATCCAATCGGGGGGTTCCGGGGCATGCCCCACCCGGAGATTTGTTTCCCCGCTATATGGTCTCAGGTGACTTTTGCCTATGATGAACATCAGCTACAATCAATATATATATATTGGCATTTCGTTCATGTCTGCTTTCTTGTGAATGACCAATGTCAGTGTCCCCCCTTACCTCCTTACGATCCAGTTTTTATTGCATTTTTCGCATTTATTTAATTTTCAGGAACTGTCAAAATAAATCTTACGCACGTGCGTACATGCGTAAGCCTAGCTACGCGCCTGAGTCGGCCATTAAGAGTTTGTTGTTACCATGACCCCAGTCAGGTCATCACTTTAACCCAACTCTTAAATAGCAATGCAGTTCTTATTTTGTGATCAGCTTTTAATTAATATGTTTACTCGATATTATTAAGATTGCCCGAGGATTGATCTGCGTTTGTGAATTATGTATTTCATTAAAAAGATTTATGCTTGCCAATCATATGACCTATAGTATTAGACTACTGAACAAATGACATTTCTTATCTATTTCTTCGTATGATATAACCTCCCTAAAGTCAAACGCCATGACCTCTCGTGACTAGCAGGGTAGCAGATAGTGCATTCGCAGACGCTCAGTATCGATGTCAGAAAGGTGGCAACGTACAGTATCGATGTCGTAAAGGTGGCAAGTGAGACAATACGAACTTGTGTATGTTATTAACGTGTGTTCGTTCTTGAATGGCTGCATAATGATCTATGATAAGCACACGTGGTGTATTTCCCTCTGTGTGTCACACAACGCGGCGTTAAAGGTAGTGTGCTGAGTAAATGTAATTTACAGGTGGATCTGTAGTCCAGTGGTAACACGCTATACTCGCGCATGCGTTGTCATCCATATACTGCCATGATTAAAATTAAAGATACATACCTTATATCTTAGAGAAATCTTTCAACGCAAAATAAATTGAACAAACTAGTGTGCATGCATCTTCTAAGAGATATGCTTCGCTTTAACCACTAGGCCACTGGGGCGGTGTTTAAGCTAGACAGGATCCGTTTACTCAGCAAAGCCATGGATCGCAGGTTCGATCCCCCATCTGACCCTAATAAAATTAACAGTCTTTCAGTCTCGTGTCGGTGCTGTACACCGTGCACGTAAAAGAACCAGAGGATACTCTGGAATGGGTGTCTATCTGTATCATTGCACTATCCTCCACACATCTAAAATGACTAATCTCTTCAGGAGGCGTCGCTCATATGGGCAACCGGTAGCGACGATAAATAAACGCAAAACACATAACATGTAATTATCACCGCTACCGGTTCTGACACAATACCTCGGTTTAAAATCCCAGACTGTTAATATTATTATGGTCAGATGGGGGATCGAACCTGCGATCCCTGGCTTTGCTGAGTAAACGGATCCTGTCTAGCTTAAACACCGCCCCAGTGGCCTAGTGGTTAAAGCGAAGCATATCTCTTAGAAGATGCATGCACACTAGTTTGTTCAATTTATTTTGCGAGTTGACAGATTTCTCTAAGATATAAGATATGTATCTTTAATTTTAATCATGGCAGTATATGGATGACAATGCATGTGCCTGCCAGATAAGCATAACGTGTTATACATGCTAAAACACGTTTGTGTCGGATGAAAGAAGGAAGTGATTTGCGTGTGTGTTTTACGTTTATTTATCGTCGCTACCGGTTGCCCATATGAGCGACCTCTCCTGAAGAGATTAGTCATTTTAGAGTGTTGGAGGATAGTGCAATGATACAGACAGAGACCAATTCCAGAATCTCCTCTGGTTCTTTTACGTACACGGTGTAAAGCACCGACACGAGACCTCGGTGGTTTAAAATCCCAACTGAAAGACAGTTAATTTTATTAGGGTCAGACGGAGGATCGAACCTGTCATTACCAGTCCAACGTGTTAAACACTGTACTACAGATCCGTCTGTGAAGTGATTTACTACTAGTATAGGTACCTTTATTAATACCGTGATTGAATGAACAAACATGCCTCCCAAAGTGTGAATGGTCAAAGATCAGCTATATCAACATATTACCAAACTAAACATCAACGGATGAGCGATCTTATTCTTTAACGAGTGAACGACATTCAGCCTACAGCGTCTTCTAGCGTGTAGATATGTGTACACCATACAGTGCGTTCTAGCAGGTAGATATGTGTACACCCTACAGCGCCTTCTAGCAGGTAGATATGTGTACACCCTACAGCGCCTTCTAGCAGGTAGATATGTGTACACCCTACAGCGCCTTCTAGCAGGTAGATATGTGTACACCATACAGTGCGTTCTAGCAGGTAGATATGTGTACACCCTACAGCGCCTTCTAGCAGGTAGATATGTGTACACCCTACATCGCCTTCTAGCAGGTAGATATGTGTACACCCTACAGCACCTTCTAGCAGGTAGATATATGTACACCCTACAGCGCCTTCTAGCGGGTAGATATGTGTACACCCTACAGCGCCTTCTAGTGGGTAGATATGTGTACACCATACAGCGCCTTCTAGCGGGTAGATATGTGTACACCCTACAGCGCCTTCTAGCGGGTAGATATGTGTACACCTTACAGCGCCTTCTAGCGGGTAGATATGTGTACACCATACAGCGCCTTCTAGCAGGTAGATATGTACACCCTACAGCACCTTCTAGCAGGTAGATATATGTACACCCTACAGCACCTTCTAGCAGGTAGATATATGTACACCCTACAGCGCCTTCTAGCAGGTAGATATGTGTACACCATATAGCGCCTTCTAGCGGGTAGATATGTGTACACCCTACAGCGCCTTCTAGCGGGTAGATATGTGTACACCATACAGCGCCTTCTAGCGGGTAGATATGTGTACACCCTACAGCGCCTTCTAGTGGGTAGATATGTGTACACCCTACAGCGCCTTCTAGCGGGTAGATATGTATACACCCTACAGCGCCTTCTAGCGGGTAGATATGTGTACACCATACAGCGCCTTCTAGCAGGTAGATATGTGTACACCCTACAGCGCCTTCTAGCAGGTAGATATTTGTACACCCTACATCGCCTTTTAGCGGGTAGATATGTGTACACCCTACAGCGCCTTCTAGCGGGTAGATATGTGTACACCCTACAGCGCCTTCTAGCGGGTAGATATGTGTACACCCTACAGCGCCTTCTAGCGGGTAGATATGTGTACACCCTACAGCGCCTTCTAGCGGGTATATATGTATACACCCTACAGCGCCTTCTAGCAGGTAGATATATGTACACCCTACAGCGCCTTCTAGCAGGTAGATATGTGTACACCATACATCGCCTTCTAGCAGGTAGATATGTGTACACCCTACAGCGCCTTCTAGCAGGTAGATATGTGTACACCCTACATCGCCTTTTAGCGGGTAGATATGTGTACACCCTACAGCGCCTTCTAGCGGGTAGATATGTGTACACCCTACAGCGCCTTCTAGCGGGTAGATATGTGTACACCATACAGCGCCTTCTAGCGGGTAGATATGTGTACACCCTACAGCGCCTTCTAGCGGGTAGATATGTGTACACCCTACAGCGCCTTCTAGCTGGTATTTATGTGTACACCATACAGCGCCTTCTAGCAGGTAGATATTTGTACACCCTACATCGCCTTTTAGCGGGTAGATATGTGTACACCCTACAGCGCCTTCTAGCGGGTAGATATGTGTACACCCTACAGCGCCTTCTAGTGGGTAGATATGTGTACACCATACAGCGCCTTCTAGCAGGTAGATATGTGTACACCCTACAGCACCTTCTAGCAGGTAGATATATGTACACCATACAGCGCCTTCTAGCAGGTAGATATATGTACACCATACAGCGCCTTCTAGCAGGTAGATATGTGTACACCCTACAGCACCTTCTAGCAGGTAGATATATGTACACCATACAGCGCCTTCTAGCAGGTAGATATGTGTACACCCTACAGCGCCTTCTAGCGGGTAGATATATGTACACCATACAGCGCCTTCTAGCGGGTAGATATGTGTACACCATACAGCGCCTTCTAGCGGGTAGATATGTGTACACCCTACAGCGCCTTCTAGCGGATAGAGATGTGTACACCATACAGCGCCTTCTAGCTGATAGAGATGTGTACACCATACAGCGCCTTCTAGTGGGTAGATATATGTACACCATACAGCGCCTTCTAGCGGGTAGATATGTGTACACCCTACAGCGCCTTCTAGCGGGTAGATATGTGTACACCCTACAGCGCCTTCTAGCGGATAGAGATGTGTACACCATACAGCGCCTTCTAGCTGATAGAGATGTGTACACCATACAGCGCCTTCTAGTGGATAAAGATGTGTACACCATACAGCGCCTTCTAGCTGATAGAGATGTGTACACCATACAGCGCCTTCTAGCGGATAGAGATGTGTACACCATACAGCGCCTTCTAGTGGATAAAGATGTGTACACCATACAGCGCCTTCTAGCGGATAAAGATGTGTACACCATACAGCGCCTTCTAGCTGATAGAGATGTGTACACCATACAGCGCCTTCTAGCTGATAGAGATGTGTACACCATACAGCGCCTTCTAGCTGATAGAGATGTGTACACCATACAGCGCCTTCTAGCGGATAAATATGTGTACACCCTACAGCGCCTTCTAGCGGGTAGATATGTGTACACCCTACAGCACCTTCTAGCAGGTAGATATATGTACACCATACAGCGCCTTCTAGCAGGTAGATATGTGTACACCATACAGCGCCTTCTAGCGGGTAGATATGTGTACACCCTACAGCGCCTTCTAGCGGGTAGATATATGTACACCATACAGCGCCTTCTAGCGGGTAGATATGTGTACACCATACAGCGCCTTCTAGCGGGTAGATATGTGTACACCCTACAGCGCCTTCTAGCGGATAGAGATGTGTACACCATACAGCGCCTTCTAGCTGATAGAGATGTGTACACCATACAGCGCTTTCTAGTGGGTAGATATATGTACACCATACAGCGCCTTCTAGCGGGTAGATATGTGTACAACCTACAGCGCCTTCTAGCGGATAGAGATGTGTACACCATACAGCACCTTCTAGCGGGTAGATATGTGTACACCATACAGCGCCTTCTAGCGGATAAAGATGTGTACACCATACAGCGCCTTCTAGCGGATAGAGATGTGTACACCATACAGCGCCTTCTAGCGGATAGAGATGTGTACACCATACAGCGCCTTCTAGTTGATAGAGATGTGTACACCATACAGCGCCTTCTAGCTGATAGAGATGTGTACACCATACAGCGCCTTCTAGCTGATAGAGATGTGTACACCATACAGCGCCTTCTAGCGGATAAAGATGTGTACACCATACAGCGCCTTCTAGCGGGTAGCGATTTGTACACGCGAAACATACACATTATACATTCAGTAAGTGGCCGTTCCTATAACGGAATGACACACAACATCGCGACTACAAAGAAGTGCGGCAATTTGCTGATTTACTAAAAGTTCTTTTGTTTCCAAAAGCAATATGTACATAATTGTCAGATATGAATATTGTCTCATTGATTAGTCTGTGTACTATTGAATAATAGATCACATCATTAGCAGTGATGAGACATAATGGTTGTGACAAGACACAATCACACATACTGCATGTTTATAAGAGGGGTCTCAGAAAGGAGGGTACGGGCCGGTGATACTATAATGCACAAGCACTTTAGAGAGAAGCATCGACACTAGAGTCAATATTATGCTGGAAAATCAAACATAGTGTACAGCACATAATAATAATAATAATAATAATAATAATAATAATAATAATAATAATAATAATAATAATAAATAATAATAATAATAAATAATAATAATAAATAATAATAATATAATAATAATATAATAATAATAAAGAATAATAAATAATAATAATAATATAAGAATAATATAATATAATAATAAAAAAGAAGAAGAAGAAGAAGAAGAAGAATTATAATAATAATAATAATAATATATATAATAATAATAATAGTAATAATAATAATATATAATAATAATAATAGTAATAATAATAATATATAATAATAATAATAGTAATAATAATAATATATAATAATAATAATAATAGTAATAATAATAATATATAATAATAATATAAGAATAATATAATATAATAAGAAGAAGAAGATGAAGAAGAAGAATATATAATAATAATAATAATAATAATATATAATAATAGTAATAATAATAATATATAATAATAATAATAGTAATAAAAAGACTTAATTTAACTTGAGAGCATTAAATCAATTTATCACGAGGCCCTCAACAAAAGATGAACTCGTACAATGAAACAGATATAAACAATGACCACTCGATAGAGTTTATAGTCCTAGGGTCATGTTGAACATTCATATAGTTCCCATGCGGTTAACACACTGGACACTTAATCGAGGGCTCCTTTTTTATTGAAATGGAAAGATAAAAAACTACAATATTTAATTCAATTGCAAATTCATACTAGAGGTAAATTTAGTAAACAACCATTTATTGTTATTAATGTTTACGTTATTGGTGAATTTATAAATACATATTCATAAAAGGAGGTAATTTACAAATAACATTTTAATCTAATGTTTTCTTTAATGTAGCCGAGTAATGAAGCCCATCCGACTACAGGTTTTAATTTTAATATTTTACAATATTCTAATAAAGACGTTTCATATAGCATCACCAACATCAATAACTTGTTCACTTGTTATTTGTAGATGTTGAAAATTATAAATATTAAAATCTAATACTAACATGACTTGATATTTTGTTCCTATAAGCAAAAAACAAATATTCCGTTGTTTCATCTGCAATAAGCAACGGCTACCGGCTGTTGAATTTTGCCCCTCTTGTAAAAAACTTATATATGGCCGTAAATATCCACAACTTATAGCAATTTTACATTGGATTTGAATACAACGATTGGGCAGGATTTGTAGCGTTAATAACCAGCCATACAGGAAATAAAGTGTTAATAGATGGATTATTTTCAGTGCCACTGGAATACAGAATACAGTTTACAGGGAGGGGGTATTTTGTAAAAGCGGTCATCAGAAAAATAAGACAGGGGGAGATAAAAACAACACACACATTTATTCGTTTATTTGCTAATAGTTTTGAAAAAATAAGATGGTAATCTCAATATTTAACCATCGGTCCTCTGTGCATATTTGTGTGCCACTTATTGCGAATCAAGCGCAAACTGTGTCTATACAGTAATGTTGAACAGGTAGCGTATTGTGTATCACGAAGTCGTGACACCCTTTGTCTCACTGGTAGAGTTCGCGTGGCGGGTGGGGTATCTACGGGTGTGCATTTTACCTGCATAATCAAGTAGATAAGTGAATGATTTATAATACACGGTGCTCTTTTGTTGCTCTTTGTCATTGATTTGTGATAACCTTGCTAAATGGGGCTAATTACTACGTGTAAATGATATCTAAATAGCAATAGAATTATGTGAATGATTTATTGTTTTTTACGGTGTGTATCGCTGAATTAATACTGCATGTATGATTTTTTCAGTGTGTTTGATTGCTTTGTAACTTGGTTTCTCCTGAGGTAGTGATATAATTATATACCAGGGTTCGAACCGGCACAGCCATTCCGCACTTACACATCAGGGCGAAGTGGCCTGGCATTAAATATTGTATTGTTTTTACGTCTATTTATCGTCGCTACCGGTTGCCCATATGAGCGACGCCTCCGGAAGAGATTAGTCATTTTAGATTTTTGGAGGATAGTGCAATGATACAGACAGGGACCCATTCCAGAATATCCTCTGGTTCTTTTACGTGCACGGTGTACAGCACTGACACGAGACCTCGTTTAAAGTCCCATCTGAAAGACTGTTAATTGTATTAGGGTCTGACGGGGGATCGAACCTGCAATCCCTGGATTACCAGTCCAGCGTGTTATCACTGGACTATAGACCCGTCTGTAAAACCACCCCCTAGTGCCGCACGTTAATATATATTTGAATGTATATTATAATGTTTCATTAAGGGTGTGATATTCGGACATTAGTATTCATCGTTCTTGCACTTTGTCGACATTTAAAAATGTCATCACCCGGTAGTTGCCTTCTGGACAGCAGATGTGATAAAGTCACCTAGTGCGAATCTAAACAAACGCACCTGCCAACATTATCATAAATTCTGTTACTACTGAATCATGTTTTATGAAAACTATCACTTTTCCTAACACCATTTTTAAGAACATATGGGACAGGCATGTTTTCGTTTTACGTATAAAGTCTGTTCGGACCCGTTCCTTCCTGTTCTTTGGTCTGGCTTTGCTAGGCCAGCTCAACCAATCTGAGTTTTGCCTGGCCATACGAACACTATTATGACCAAACCATGGCACGTCCAGCTATTGTATAAATTACTATTCTTGTAATTTTATAACGATCTATGTACTAGGTTTGCTAATAGCTACCACCACCGGAACACATGAGCGACTGTGTGTGTGTTTTATGTTTATTTCTCGTCGCTACCGGTTGCCCATATGAGCGACACCTCCTGAAGAGATTATTCATTTTAGATTTTGGAGGATTGTGCAATGATACAGAGAGATACCCATTCCAGCGTATCCTCTGGCTCTTTTACATGCACGGTGTAAGGTACTGACACAATAGCTCGGTTTAAAATCCCTGACTGTTAATATTATTATGGTCAGATGGGGGGATCGAACCTGTAATCCCGGGCTTTGCTGAGTAAACTGATCCTCCATGTATCTTCTAAGATGCTTAGATTCTTTCTACATCGGGTCGCTGGTCTAGCGTAGACATCCCTGCGATGTTCTGCCTTTGAATAGCGGGTGACCCAGCATCCAAAAAATACTTTCTCTTCTAAACAGCAGCCATTTATGGTTACACTCTTCGCTGTTGTTCAGCCCACAGCTGCACGAACACCGGTCAGACAGTTAACATCAACTCGTGGTAATGTCACTTGCCCGGCTTGGTCCGTATTAGTATGTAGTGTCATTGAGTAAGGCATCTCACACACATTGCTTAGTACTGGTTAATCGCTTAGGTCGGCTAGGCCTGCCCAGGAAAACATGTCTAAGTCCCCACGAGGGGTTTGACATTAAAGGAACATACATACATACATTATCCCATCAGACGGTATTCTGTGCTTCTCGAGCATTACCAGCTGAACAAAGAGGGCAAAGGCTGTCTAGTCATTCGAATTAGTTCTTCAGTCAATGTTCTGGGGTGTATCAACCTGTTGTGTACATAAATAGAGAGCATTGTGTTCTAATCTGATGTCTACCGGCCACGACGTGCATGGTTTTACAACTTTGATATCGACAGTTTAGCTGAATATAATAATACGTCTAGCTTAAGACCATTTTCCATGAGAAATATTCCTGCAAAATATTTACTGATGTCTATGCCCTGTATCAATGACAAATCAACGTTATTTTTATATGAAGATACAACTAGTCGTTATTGTAGTTTACTTGTATCTTGCATGAAGAGAAATACGCGCCCAATAAACACAACTAGGTGCTATTTGGCTGTGATGCAGCTAGTCGATATCGATAGGCGAGTTTGCAGTGGCGTTTTCGGGTTCGAAACCTGGCCTACGTCTATAGAAGTCTAAACTATTTTCCCTGTTTGTCGATCAGGTGGATGTTCTCCGGATACCCCGGTTTCCGACCACACGAGTCATATATACAAGCTTTTTCCCTCGCCAACGAGAGTGATTAATGTAGGTTCTAAGTCTACAGTTGATCAATTAATTGATATTTATCATAAAATTTGCAACTCATTCGATTCCAAAAAATCTACATGTATTGTATTTTGTGATATTTCGAAAGCATTTGATTGGGTATGTACAGTGGAGTACTATTATAGCTTCGCCAAATGGAATTGCAATCAAATAGTATCAGTGTGTTGACACCAACAGGTATTCGTAGGTCATCATTCATGATCATCATCATTATCATCAACATCATCATCATCAACATCATCATCATCATCACCATCATCATCATCATCATCATCATCATCATCATCATCATCATCCCTATCATCATCATTATCATCATCATCCGTATCATTATCATCAACATCATCATCATCAACATCATCATCATCATCATCATCATCATCATCATCATCATCATCATCATCATCATCATCATCATCATCATCATCATCATCATCATCATCATCATCACCACCATCATCATCATCCCTATCATCATCATTATCATCATCATCCAAGGACCAGTGTTAGGGCCATTTCTATTTCTAGTGCATAGCCGACACAATGTTAAGTATTACTCGTCTCTTAGCTGACGACAGTTTTCTATCTGTGAGTAGTTATACTTAATAATGAGCTTAATGAAATATTTGGGCTAAATAATGGCTAGTTAAATTACAAATCTTAATCCAAGTCAAACGGAAGTCCTATTTTGTCAGCTTACAACTCCAGCTAAACTAGTATTGCATTTTAATGAAATCCAGCTTTTATTGAACAACACACATACCTTGGTTTAACATTAAGTCAAGAAGGCACAAGACACGAACATATTTGGAAAATAACTAAATCGGCTTCTAAAATGTTAGGGTCAATGAGAGTCGGTGGAAGAAGACGTCCGATGCCCCAGTGAGCAGTATTTCAGATATGGGCGACACTCGGGTAGAACCATAGACAACCACCAAGCCTGTTGGATGGCTTCCACACATGAAATCATTCGACAACCACAGTGGAATTCGAACCTACATAGGTGAGAGGCAATGTGATGTGATGCCAACGACATTAACCACTCAGCCACGGAGGCCCGTTGAATATAAGACACGAAATAGAACATGTTACCACTTGCCGCACATGAAGCAATAACAGTTGATGGCTTTAAAGCACTCATCCCTGTTTCTGCCCTCCCAACCATGATCTAAAGCATTCATTCTATGTACAAAATCTTAAACAAGCACTGTAGTATATTTGTCTTTGGACATTCACTTATTTGTTAATTAATCATTGTAAATATCATCTCAAAATTCACCAGCGAAGACACATAATCCTCAATATTGAGGGAGTGCCGAAATCACCAAGAAGAAGAATCTATCTGGTTCCACCTTCGTACATCTCAGCTTAGTTTATCAAAATGCTAGAGTATATCTACCACATCGGTATCAGGTATATCTACCACATTGGTAACGGGTAGGTATATCTACCACAACGGTATCAGGTATATCTACCACATTGGTAACGGGTAGGTATATCTACCACATCGGTATCAGGTATATCTACCACATCGGTATCGGGTGCTGTGTCACATACACCTGATTAAACCATTTCCTTGTGAAATATGAAACACTATATCGCTTCGCAGTTAGTAATACGGTCATACCTTTATCTACAACATCGTTCCCTACTTGACGCGCATGACCCTAAGCAGGTATATCAACCCAGACAATAGATCTGCCATTCAAAACAAATTATCTGAGCTTATTCCCATTTCATACCTTTTAACAAGAGGTGTCGTAGTCAATGCGTGTACCATTTCTAAACGATCATACCCCAGCGAACAATTTCAAAGGCTAACAGTTGATGTATTGAATTCAATGTACGATTATTCAGATATGTGAAATATGTATACGTGATAGTATATTATATATAACATCACCGACCCACTGACATATATTACACGAAACGCCACAACACAAACACATTTCTTGTTTGGTTTTGGGTGACCTTGTCAAAATGTGGCCATGAGATATAACCATTTACATTATACACATCAACGTGTGGTGACAAATCTTGCGGTGAAGATAAAGTATGCACTAAAATATCATCATTAAAATGACAAAATAATCACAAGAATATAGTTTTACACACTACGCAATGCACTTGGAACTAGTATTCGAATGTTCATAGCCATCAAGTTATACCTGCTTCTATTTCCCAGATACATAGCACATAGTGCAACAGGTCCACTGTTTATCCACATAGCACATAGTGCAACAGGTCCACTGTTTATCCACATAGCACATAGTGCAACAGGTCCACTGTTTATCCACATAGCACATAGTGCAACAGGTCCACTGTTTATCCACATAGCACATAGTGCAACAGGTCCACTGTTTATCCACATAGCACATAGTGCAACAGGTCCACTGTTTATCCACATAGCACATAGTGCAACAGGTCCACTGTTTATCCGCAAACCTGTGACAGCCTCCCTAGAATAAACACTGTTTAGTTTATACAAATATGTTTTAGCTCGAGTGCCAATCAAATTCTTATAACTTATATTAATCACTCTCGAGACCTCATTACTTATGGAGAGAGAGAGAGAGAGAGAGAGAGAAAAGATGAGAAAAGGAGAGAGAGGAGAGAGAGAGAGAGAGGAGACCGACACCGACCGACCGACCGACCGACGACCGACCGACCGACGACCGACCGACCGACCGACCGACCGACCGACCGACCGACCGACCGACCGAACCGCGACCGACCGACCGACCGACCGACCGACCGAACGACCGACCGACCGACCGACGACCGACCGACCGACCGACCGACCGACCGACCCCCGACCGACCGACCGACGACCGACCGACCGACCGACCGACCGACCGACGACCGACCGACCGACCGACCGACCGACCGACGACCGACCGACCGACCGACCGACCGACCGACCGACCGACCGACCGACCGACCGACCGACGACCGACCGACCGCCGACCGACCGACCGACCGACCGACCGACCGGACGACCGACCGACCGACCGACCGACCGACCGACCGACCGACCGACCGACCGACCGACCGAAGACCGACCGACCGACCGACCGACCGACCGACCGACCGACCGACCGACCGACGACGACCGACCGACCGCCCGACCGACCGACCGACCGACCGACCGACCGACCGACCGACCGACCGACCGACCGACCGACCGACCGACCGACCGACCGACGACCGACCGACCCCGACCCGACCGACGACCGACCGACCGACCGACCGACCGACCGACCGACCGACCGACCGACCGACCGACCGACCGACCGACGACCGACCGACCGACCCGACCGACCGACCGACCGACCGACCGACCGACCGACCGACCGACCGACCGACCGACCGACGACCGAACGCACCGACCGACCGACCGACCGACCGACGACCGACCGACCGACGACCGACCGACCGACCGACCGACGACCGACCGACCGACCGACCGACCGACCGACCGACCGACCGACCGACCGACCGACCGACCGACCGACCGACCGACCGACCGACCGACCGACCGACCGACGACCGACCGACCGACCGACCGACCGACCGACCGACCGAGAGAGAGGAGAGAGAGAGAGAGAGAGAGAGAGAGAGAGAGAGAGAGAGAGAGAGAGAGAGAAGAGGTACGTGGAATTTAAATGCATTGACTAAGGGTACAATCGTTACGACCCCAGTGGGGCTCGAACTCCGTGCCTTTCGCATCTGAAGCGAACGCGCTACCACTGCGCTATAACGACTTCCATGTCCATATATGTATGCATGGTCCATTAATGTCAAACCCAATGCGGGGACCTAGATATATTTCCTTGACAGATTTAGCTGACCTAAGTGGTTAACCAGTACTAAGCAATGTGTGTGAGGTGCCTTGCTCAATGACACTACATACGTACCATGACCTGTATCGAACCCAGTACTCTTCGATTCCAAATCCGACATTCTACTACTGGGCCACGGTCGCCACGTAGTATAGATACATGCACATAATGAATAGAATAAATACTGCAAGCGATACCCCATATTCGCAATCACTTTTATTTCACGTTTATCTATCGTCGCTACCGGTTGCCCACATGAGCGACGCCTCCTGAAGATATTAGTCATTTTAGATTTTTGGAGGATAGTGCATGATACAGACAGAGACCCATTCCAGGGTCTCCTCTGGTTCTTTTACATGCACGGTGTACAGCACCGGCACGAGACCTCGGGTTAAAGTCCCATCTGAAAGACTGTTTATTTTATTAGGGTCAGAGGGGGAACGAACCTGCGATCCCTGGATTACCAGTCCAAAGTGTTAACCACTGGACTATACATCCGTCTGTTTCGCAATCGCGTGACCACCCATATGTATACGTTCACCGTTATTATTTAATAGTATAATTATATACGCATAGATATAGTAACACACGCACGCACGCACGCACGCACGCATGCACGCACGCACGCACACGCGCACACACACATATTAAATACAACAGGTCAAATACCATTAGATATATATTCTATGTCTGTATTTCAAAAGCTTTATAAATAAATACATTACATTTTCTAATTGTTTCATTTATTTCTGCTTATAAATGTTTCTTTCAATTTAAAAGTAAAATTTGGTCTATTTCAGAAATAGATATTGATATATTTAATTCTTATGTCGTTATATATCGAACAGTAAAATGGTATTCATCTTCTAAAACATGACATTCTGAACATTTCCAATCCTCAGTTTCGGCTACATGTACAATAGCATATACCTACTACCAATCTACTATCAACCTGAATCATATCATCACTGGTGGTCACGGGTTCGAGCCCCGCTCAGGCCGTGTCTCATTTATATGAAAGAGTTGGCAGTTTCTTACGGAGGTTGGTGCACCCAAGTACTGGTTAACCGCTGGAGCCTGCCCAGGAAAGGTGTTGTTAGGTAAACTGCCATCCGGCGATATAGCCCAAAATGGTGCTGATGTAAAACCCGAAATATAACATAATAACATAATCTACCTGTATCAATAAAGTACATGTACACTAGCTATATTCATATGCACATAATAAACACCAAGGACAGGTGAATCTGTACAAACTATGCAACCATGGATATTCACGGTGTACGAGTGTGTGTTTTACGTTTATTTATCGTCGCCACCGGTTGCCCATAATTATGAGCGACGTCTCCTGAAGAGATTAATCATTTTAGATTTTTGGAGGATAGTGCATGATACAGACAGAGATCCATTCCAGAGTCTTCTCTGGTTCTTTTACGTGCTCGGTGTAAAGCACCGACACGAGACCTCGGTTTAACGTCCCATCTGAAAGACTGTTAATTTTATTAGGGTCAGACGGGGGATCGAGCCTGCGATCCATGGATTACCAGTCCAGCGTTTTACCACTGGACTACAGATCCGTTTGTGTACGATGGTTAGGTGCACTCGTATGCTTGTCGGTTGCTGCATGTATGTCGTTACATTCCGTTAATCGTCTACGGCAATACAATCGCTCTATATATTCATACATTCGGGTAAATGCTCTCTTACAACTGACTTGTTCAAAGTACAATCAGATCTAAGACAAGGCTGTAGACTATCACCATTAGTGTTCTACCTGTAAATAAAATGACCAGGCTATATTTCTAAAATCATTAGGAATATGTACTTAATTCGATGATGAAGTTGTATGCACATAATACATTATTTAATGTATGCAGACATTATAGTTTTATTAACTGAATGTCACCTGCAGATTTGCATATTCTGTTAAATGCTCTACGTGACTTGTGTACAGACAATGATAATATTAGTAACTGTGTTAGGAATTAAATATTATACATTTCCGATCACCACCACCAACAACATCAACAACACCAACAACACCAACAACAACAACAACACCACCATCACCACCACCAACAACACCAATAACACCAACAACACCAACACCACCACCACCAACAACAACAACAACACCACCATCACCAAAAACACCAACAACACCAACACCACAACCACCAACAACACCAACAACACCAACAACACCAACACCACCACCAACACCACCACCACCAACCACACCACCACACCAACAACAACACCATCACCACCAACACACAACACACCACCACCACCACCACACCCACCACCACCACCACCAACAACACACCAACAACACAACACCAACACACCAAACACACCACCACCACCACCAACACAACAACACAACAACACCACCACCACAACATCACCAGCACACACAAACCACCACCACCACCCACCACCACCACCAACCCCCACCACCAACACCACCACCACCACCAACACCTCAACAACAGCACAACACCACCACCACCAACAACACAACAACAGCACAACACAACACCACAACCCACCACCACCCACCACCACCACACCACCAACCACACATCACAACAACACACCACCACCACACCACACCACCACACCACAACACCACCACCACACCACCACACCACACCACCACCACCAACAACACCACACCACCACCACACAACCACCACCACCACCACACCACCACCACCACCACCACCCACACCACAACCACAACCACCACCACCACAACCACCAACACCAACAACAACAACAACATCAACATCACCAACAACACCAACACCACAACCACCACCACCACCATCACCACCATCACCAACACCACCAACAACACCACCACAACCAACACCAATAACAACATCAACAACACCAACAACACCAACACCACAACCACCAACACCACAACCACCAACACCACAACCACCAACACCACCACCACCAACATCACCACCACCACAACCAACACCAACAATAATAACAACATCAACAATACCAACAACACCAACAATAATAACAACATCAACAATACCAACAACACCAACAACAACAACACCACCAACAACAACACCACCACCAACAACAACAACAACACCAACAACACCAATACCAAAACCACCACAACCACCACCACCACCACACACCACACCACCACCAACCCAACAACACCAACACCACAACCACCACCACCACCCCACCACCACCACCCAACATCACAACACCAACACCCAACCACCACCACACACAACACCACCACACCACCACCACAACACAACAACAACACCACACCACCACCACAACACCACACCACCACACACAACACCACACCACCACACACCACCACAACACCACCACACATAACACCACACCACCACAACACCACCACAACACCACCACCACACACCACACCACACCACCACACCACCACACACCACACCACCACCACACCACCACACAACCACACCACCACACCACCACACACCACACCACCACCACCACCACCACCACCACCAACAACACACACCAACGAACACCACACCACAACCACCACCACCACCACCAAACACCAACACCACAATCACCACCACCACCAACAACACCAACAACACCAACAACACCAACAACACCACAACCACCACCACCACCACCAACATCACCAACAACACCAACATCACCAACAACACCAACAACACCACCACAACCAACACCAATAACAACATCAACAACACCAACAACACCAACACCACAACCACCACCACCACCACCACCACCAACATCACCAACACCACCAACAACACTACCACAACCAACACCAACAACAACACCAACAACATAAACAACACCAACAACACCAACAACACCAACAACAC
>CM026394.1:37974707-38012909 GCA_014843695.1 Archivesica marissinica
CACTGTGTGGAGTAACCGCCGTGTAGCCGTGGTGTACATTATGTGGAGTAACCGCCTTGTAGCCGTAGTGTACACTATGTGGAGTAACTGCCATGTAGCCGTGGTGTACACTGTGTGGAATAACCGTCGTGTAGCCGTGGTGTACACTGTGTGGAGTAACCGCCGTGTAGCCGTGGTGTACACTGTGTGGAGTAACCGCCGTGTAGTCGTGGTGTACACTGTGTGGAGTAACCGTCGTTTAGCCGTGCCGTACACTGTGTGGAGTAACTGCCGTGTAGCCGTGTTGTACACTGTGTGGAGTATCCGCCTTGGTGTACACTTTGTGGAGTAAGAGCCGTGTAACCATGGTGTAGACTGTGTGGAGTAACTGCCGTGTAGCCGTGGTGTACACTGTGAGGAGTAACCGCCGTGTAGCCGTGGTGTACACTGTGTGTAGTAACCGCCGTGTAACCGTGGTGTACACTGTGTGGAGTAACCATCGTGTAGCCGTGGTTTACACAGTGTGGAGTAACCGCCGTGTAACCGTGGTGTACACTGTGTGGAGTAACTGCCGTGTAGCCGTGGTGTACACTGTGTGGAGTAACCGCCGTGTAGCCGTGGTGTACACTGTGTGGAGTAACTGCCGTGTAGCCGTGGGGTACACTGTGTGGAATAACCGCCGTATAGCCGTGGTGTACACTGTGTGGAGTAACCGCCGTGTAGCCGTGGTGTACACTATGTGGAGTAACCGCCTTGTAGCCGTAGTGTACACTATGTGGAGTAACTGCCATGTAGCCGTGGTGTACACTGTGTGGAATAACCGTCGTGTAGCCGTGGTGTACACTGTGTGGAGTAACCGCCGTGTAGCCGTGGTGTACACTGTGTGGAGTAACCGCCGTGTAGCCGTGGTGTACACTGTGTGGAGTAACTGCCGTGTAGCCGTGGTGTACACTGTGTGGAGTAACCGCCGTGTAGCCGTGGTGTACACTGTGTGGAGTAACCGCCGTGTAGTCGTGGTGTACACTGTGTGGAGTAACCGTCGTTTAGCCGTGGTGTACACTGTGTGGAGTAACTGCCGTGTAGCCGGGTGGACACTGTGTGGAGTAACTGCCGTGTAGCCGTGCTGTACACTGTGTGGAGTAACCGTCGTGTAGCCGTGGTGTACACTGTGTGGAGTAACCGTCGTGTAGTCGTGGTGTACACTGTGTGGAGTAACCGCCGTGTAGCCGTGGTGTACACTGTGTGGAGTAACCGCCGTGTAGCCGTGTTGTACACTGTGTGGAGTAACTGCCGTGTAGCCGTGGGGTAAACTGTGTGGAGTAACCGCCGTATAGCCATGTTGTACACTGTGTGGAGTAACTGCCGTGTAGCCGTGGTGTACACTGTGTGGAGTAACCGCCGTGTAGCCGTGGTGTACACTATGTGGAGTAACAGCCTTGTAGCCGTGGTGTACACTGTGTGTAGTAACTGCCGTGTAGCCGTGGTGTACACTGTGTGGAGTAACTGCCATGTAGCCGTGGTGTACACTGTGTGGAGCAACCGCCGTGTAGCCGTGGTGTACACTGTGTGGAGTAACCGCCGTGTAGCCGTGGTGTACACTGTGTGGAGTAACCGTCGTGTAGCCGTGGTGTACACTGTGTGGAGTAACCGCCGTGTTACCTTGGTATACACTGTGTGGAGTAACCGTCGTGGAGCCGTGGTGTACACTGTGTGTAGTAACTTCCGTGTAACCGTGGTGTACACTGTGTGGAGTAACTGCCGTGTAGCCGTGGTGTACACTGTGTGGAGTAACTGCCGTATAGCCGTGGTGTACACTGTGTGGAGTAACCGCCGTGTAGCCGTGGTGTACACTGTGTGGAGTAACCGCCGTGTAGCCGTGGTGTACACTGTGTGGAGTAACCGTCGTGTAGCCGTGGTGTACACTGTGTGGAGTAACCGCCGTGTAGCCGTGGTGTACACTGTGTGGAGTAACCGTCGTGTAGCCGTGGTGTACACTGACTGTGTGGAGTAACTGCCGTGTAGCCGTGGTGTACACTGTGTGGAGTAACCGCTGTGGTGTACACTGTGTGGAGTAACCGCCGTGTAGCCGTGGTGTACACTGTGTGGAGTAACTGCCGTGTAGCCGTGGTGTACACTGTGTGGAGTAACCGCCGTGTAGCCGTGGTGTACACTGTGTGGAGTAACCCGTTACCGTGTACACTTGTGGAGTAACCGCCGTGTACCGTGGTTACACTTGGAGTAACCGCCGTGGTGTACACTGTGTGGAGTAACTGCCGTGTAGCCGTGGTGTACACTGTGTGGAGTAACCGCCGTGTAGCCGTGGTGTACACTGTGTGGAGTAACCGCCGTGTAGCCGTGGTGTACACTGTGTGGAGTAACCGTCGTGTAGCCGTGGTGTACACTGTGTGGAGTAACCGCCGTGTAGCCGTGGTGTACACTGTGTGGAGTAACCGCCGTGTAGCCGTGGTGTACACTGTGTGGAGTAACTGCCGTGTAGCCGTGGTGTACACTGTGTGGAGTAACCGCCGTGTAGCCGTGGTGTACACTGTGTGGAGTAACCGCCGTGTAGTCGTAGTGTACACTGTGTGGAGTAACCGTCGTTTAGCCGTGGTGTACACTGTGTGGAGTAACTGCCGTGTAGCCGGGTGGACACTGTGTGGAGTAACTGCCGTGTAGCCGTGCTGTACACTGTGTGGAGTAACCGTCGTGTAGCCGTGGTGTACACTGTGTGGAGTAACCGTCGTGTAGTCGTGGTGTACACTGTGTGGAGTTACCGCCGTGTGGCCGTGGTGTACACTGTGTGGAGTAACTGCCGTGTAACCGTGCTGTGCACTGTGTGGAGTAACTGCCGTGTAGCCGGGTGGACACTGTGTGGAGTAACTGCTGTGTACCCATGGTGTGCACTGTGTGGAGTAACTGCCGTGTAGCCGTGGTGTACACTGTGTGGAGTAACCGCCGTATAGCCGTGGTGTACACTGTGTGGAGTAACTGCCGTGTAGCCGTGGTGTACACTGTGTGGAGTAACCGCCGTGTAGCCGTGGTGTACACTATGTGGAGTAACAGCCTTGTAGCCGTGGTGTACACTGTGTGTAG
The DNA here is from genome assembly GCA_014843695.1 of Archivesica marissinica. NCBI lineage: Eukaryota > Metazoa > Mollusca > Bivalvia > Venerida > Vesicomyidae > Archivesica > Archivesica marissinica. The sequence continues at coordinate 37,977,780 of CM026394.1, forward strand.
TAACTGCCGTGTAGCCGTGGTGTACACTGTGTGGAGTAACTGCCATGTAGCCGTGGTGTACACTGTGTGGAGCAACCGCCGTGTAGCCGTGGTGTACACTGTGTGGAGTAACCGCCGTGTAGCCGTGGTGTACACTGTGTGGAGTAACCGTCGTGTAGCCGTGGTGTACACTGTGTGGAGTAACCGCCGTGTTACCGTGGTGTACACTGTGTGGAGTAACCGCCGTGTAGCCGTGGTGTACACTGTGTGTAGTAACTTCCGTGTAACCGTGGTGTACACTGTGTGGAGTAACTGCCGTGTAGCCGTGGTGTACACTGTGTGGAGTAACTGCCGTATAGCCGTGGTGTACACTGTGTGGAGTAACCGCCGTGGTGTACACTTTGTGGAGTAACCGCCGTGTAACCATGGTGTAGACTGTGTGGATTAACTGCCGTGTAGCCGTGATGTACACTGTGTGGAGTAACCGCCGTGTAGACGTGGTGTACACTGTGTGAAGTAACCGCCGTGTAACCGTGGTGTACACTGTGTGGAGTAACCATCGTGTAGCCGTGGTTTACACTGTGTGGAGTAACCGCCGTATAACCGTGGTGTACACCGTGTGGAGTAACTGCCATGTAGCCGTGGTGTACACTGTGTCGAGCAACTTCCGTGTAGCCGTGGTGTACACTGTGTGGAGTAACCGCCGTGTAGCCGTGGTGTACACTGTGTGGAGTAACTGCCGTGTAGCCGTGGGGTACACTGTGTGGAGTAACCGCCGTATAGCCGTGGTGTACACTGTGTGGAGTAACTGCCGTGTAGCCGTGGTGTACACTGTGTGGAGTAACCGCCTTGTAGCCGTAGTGTACACTGTGTGGAGTAACTGCCATGTAGCCGTGGTGTACACTGTGTGGAATAACCGTCGTGTAGCCGTTGTGTACACTGTGTGGAGTAACCGCCATGTAGCCGTGGTGTACACTATGTGGAGTAACAGCCTTGTAGCCGTGGTGTACACTGTGTGTAGTAACTGCCGTGTAACCGTGGTGTACACTGTGTGGAGTAACTGCCATGTAGCCGTGGTGTACACTGTGTGGAGCAACCGCCGTGTAGCCGTGGTGTACACTGTGTGTAGTAACCGCCGTGTAGCCGTGGTGTACACTGTGTGGAGTAACCGTCGTGTAGCCGTGGTGTACACTGTGTGGAGTAACCGCCGTGTAGTCGTGGTGTACACTGTGTGGAGTAACCGTCGTTTAGCCGTGCCGTACACTGTGTGGAGTAACTGCCGTGTAGCCGTGGTGTACACTGTGTGGAGTAACCGCCGTGGTGTACACTTTGTGGAGTAACCGCCGTGTAACCATGGTGTAGACTGTGTGGAGTAACTGCCGTGTAGCCGTGGTGTACACTGTGGAGTAACCGCCGTGTAGCCGTGGTGTACACTGTGTGGAGTAACCGCCGTGTAACCGTGGTGTACACTGTGTGGAGTAACCATCGTGTAGCCGTGGTTTACACTGTGTGGAGTAACCGCCGTGTAACCGTTGTGTACACTGTGTGGAGTAACTGTCATGTAGCCGTGGTGTACACTGTGTGGAGCAACTGCCGTGTAGCCGTGGTGTACACTGTGTGGAGTAACCACCGTGTAGCCGTGGTGTACACTGTGTGGAGTAACTGCCGTGTAGCCGTGGGGTACACTGTGTGGAGTAACCGCCGTATAGCCGTGGTGTACACTGTGTGGAGTAACTACCGTGTAGCCGTGGTGTACACTGTGTGGAGTAACCGCCTTGTAGCCGTAGTGTACACTGTGTGGAGTAACTGCCATGTAGCCGTGGTGTACACTGTGTGGAATAACCGTCGTGTAGCCGTTGTGTACACTGTGTGGAGTAACCGCCGTGTAGCCGTGGTGTACACTGTGGAGTAACTGCCGTGTAGCCGTGGTGTACAATGTGTGGAGTAACTGCCGTGTAGCCGTGGTGTACACTGTGTGGAGTAACCGCCGTATAGCCGTGGTGTACACTGTGTGGAGTAACTGCCGTGTAGCCGTGGTGTACACTGTGTGGAGTAACCGCCGTGTAGCCGTGGTGTACACTATGTGGAGTAACCGCCTTGTAGCCGTGGTGTACACTGTGTGTAGTAACTGCCGTGTAGCCGTGGTGTACACTGTGTGGAGTAACTGCCATGTAGCCGTGGTGTACACTGTGTGGAGCAACCGCCGTGTAGCCGTGGTGTACACTGTGTGGAGTAACCGCCGTGTAGCCGTGGTGTACACTGTGTGGAGTAACCGTCGTGTAGCCGTGGTGTACACTGTGTGGAGTAACCGCCGTGTTACCGTGGTGTACACTGTGTGGAGTAACCGTCGTGTAGCCGTGGTGTACACTGTGTGTAGTAACTTCCGTGTAACCGTGGTGTACACTGTGTGGAGTAACTGCCGTGTAGCCGTGGTGTACACTGTGTGGAGTAACTGCCGTATAGCCGTGGTGTACACTGTGTGGAGTAACCGCCGTGTAGCCGTGGTGTACACTGTGTGGAGTAACCGCCGTGTAGTCGTGGTGTACACTGTGTGGAGTAACCGTCGTTTAGCCGTGCCGTACACTGTGTGGAGTAACTGCCGTGTAGCCGTGGTGTACACTGTGTGGAGTAACCGCCGTGGTGTACACTTTGTGGAGTAACCGCCGTGTAACCATGGTGTAGACTGTGTGGAGTAACCGCCGTGTAGCCGTGGTGTACACTGTGTGAAGTAACCGCCGTGTAACCGTGGTGTACACTGTGTGGAGTAACCATCGTGTAGCCGTGGTTTACACTGTGTGGAGTAACCGCCGTGTAACCGTGGTGTACACTGTGTGGAGTAACTGCCGTGTAGCCGTGGTGTACACTGTGTGGAGTAACTGCCGTGTAGCCGTGGTGTACACTGTGTGGAGTAACCGCCGTGTAGCCGTGGGGTACACTGTGTGGAGTAACCGCCGTATAGCCGTGGTGTACACTGTGTGGAGTAACCGCCGTGTAGCCGTGGTGTACACTGTGTGGAGTAACCGCCGTGTAGCCGTGGTGTACACTATGTGGAGTAACCGCCGTGTAGCCGTGGTGTACACTGTGTGGAGTAACTGCCGTATAGCCGTGGTGTACACTGTGTGGAGTAACCGCCGTGTAGCCGTGGTGTACACTGTGTGGAGTAACCGCCGTGTAGTCGTGGTGTACACTGTGTGGAGTAACCGTCGTTTAGCCGTGCCGTACACTGTGTGGAGTAACTGCCGTGTAGCCGTGTTGTACACTGTGTGGAGTATCCGCCTTGGTGTACACTTTGTGGAGTAAGAGCCGTGTAACCATGGTGTAGACTGTGTGGAGTAACTGCCGTGTAGCCGTGGTGTACACTGTGTGGAGTAACCGCCGTGTAGCCGTGGTGTACACTGTGTGTAGTAACCGCCGTGTAACCGTGGTGTACACTGTGTGGAGTAACCATCGTGTAGCCGTGGTTTACACTGTGTGGAGTAACCGCCGTGTAACCGTGGTGTACACTGTGTGGAGTAACTGCCGTGTAGCCGTGGTGTACACTGTGTGGAGTAACCGCCGTGTAGCCGTGGTGTACACTGTGTGGAGTAACTGCCGTGTAGCCGTGGGGTACACTGTGTGGAGTAACCGCCGTGTAGCCGTGGTGTACACTGTGTGGAGTAACCGCCGTGTAGCCGTGGTGTACACTGTGTGGAGTAACTGCCGTGTAGCCGTGGTGTACACTGTGTGGAGTAACCGCCGTGTAGCCGTGGTGTACACTGTGTGGAGTAACCGCCGTGTAGTCGTGGTGTACACTGTGTGGAGTAACCGTCGTTTAGCCGTGCCGTACACTGTGTGGAGTAACTGCCGTGTAGCCGTGGTGTACACTGTGTGGAGTAACCGCCGTGGTGTACACTTTGTGGAGTAACCGCCGTGTAACCATGGTGTAGACTGTGTGGAGTAACTGCCGTGTAGCCGTGGTGTACACTGTGTGGAGTAACCGCCGTGTAGCCGTGGTGTACACTTTGTGGAGTAACCGCCGTGTAGTCGTGGTGTACACTGTGTGGAGTAACCGTCGTTTAGCCGTGGTGTACACTGTGTGGAGTAACTGCCGTGTAGCCGGGTGGACACTGTGTGGAGTAACTGCCGTGTAGCCGTGCTGTACACTGTGTGGAGTAACCGTCGTGTAGCCGTGGTGTACACTGTGTGGAGTAACCATCGTGTAGCCGTGGTTTACACTGTGTGGAGTAACCGCCGTGTAACCGTGGTGTACACTGTGTGGAGTAACTGCCGTGTAGCCGTGGTGTACACTGTGTGGAGTAACTGCCGTGTAGCCGTGGTGTACACTGTGTTGAGTAACCGTCGTGTAGCCGTGGTGTACACTGTGTGGAGTAACTGCCGTGTAGCCGTGGGGTACACTGTGTGGAGTAACCGCCGTGTAGCCGTGGTGTACACTATGTGGAGTAACCGCCTTGTAGCCGTAGTGTACACTGTGTGGAGTAACTGCCATGTAGCCGTGGTGTACACTGTGTGGAATAACCGTCGTGTAGCCGTGGTGTACACTGTGTGGAGTAACCGCCGTGTAGCCGTGGTGTACACTGTGTGGAGTAACCGTCGTTTAGCCGTGGTGTACACTGTGTGGAGTAACTGCCGTGTAGCCGGGTGGACACTGTGTGGAGTAACTGCCGTGTAGCCGTGCTGTACACTGTGTGGAGTAACCGTCGTGTAGCCGTGGCGTACACTGTGTGGAGTAACCGTCGTGTAGTCGTGGTGTACACTGTGTGGAGTAACCGCCGTGTAGCCGTGGTGTACACTGTGTGGAGTAACTGCCGTGTAACCGTACTGTGCAATGTGTGGAGTAACTGCCGTGTAGCCGGGTGGACACTGTGTGGAGTAACTGCCGTGTACCCATGGTGTGCACTGTGTGGAGTAACTGCCGTGTAGCCGTGGTGTACAATGTGTGGAGTAACTGCCGTGTAGTCTTGCACATTGTATGTAGTATCTGCCTTATTGCAAATGTGAACATTGTGTAGAGGTTTACGTCGTGATACAGACGTGGACATTGTATATAGCTTTGCGCCGTCATACAGACGTGGACATTGTATATAGCTTTGCGCCGTCATACAGACGTGGATATTGTATATAGCTTTGCGCCGTCATACAGACGTGGACAGTGTATATAGCTTTGCGCCGTCATACAGACGTGGAAAATGTATAATAGCTTGGCGCCATCATACAGACGTGGAAACTGTATACAGCTTTGCGCCGTCATACAGACGTGGAAACTGTATACAGCTGTGTGCCGTCATACAGACGTGTAAACTGTATACAGCCGCTTGTGCCGTCATACACACGTGGAAACTGTGTACAGCTTTGTGCCGTCATACACACGTGGAATTGTATATAGCATTACGCCGTCATACAGACATGGAAATTGTATATAGCTTTGCGCCGTCATACACACGTGAAATTGTATATAGCTTTGTGCCATCATACACACGTGGAAATTGTATATAGCTTTGTGCCGTCATACACACGTGGAAATTGAATATAGCTTTGCGCCGTCATACAGACGTGGAAACTGTATATAGCTTTGCGCCGTCATACAGACGTGGAAATTGTGTATAGCTTTGCGCCGTCATACATACGTGGAAATTGTATATAGCGTTGCGCAGTCATACAGACGTGAACACTGTATGCAGCTTTGCGCCGACATAGAGACGTGGAAACTGTATATAGCTTTCTGCCGTCATACACATGTGGAAATTGTATACAGCTTTGCGCCGTCATACAGACGTGGAAATTATATATAGCTTTGCGCCGTCATACAGACGTGGAAATTGTATATAGCTTTGCGCCGTCATACAGACGTGGAAACTGTATATAGCTTTGCGCCGTCATACAAACGTGGAGACTGTATACAGCTTTGCGCCGTCATACAGACGTGGAAATTATATATAGCTTTGCGCCGTCATACAGACGTGGAAACTGTATATAGCTTTGCGCCGTCACACATACGTGGAAATTGTATATAGCTTTGCGCCGTCATACAGACGTGGAAACTGTATATAGCTTGGCGCCGTCATACAGACGTGGAAACTGTATACAGCTTTGCGCCGTCATACAGACGTGGAAACTGTATACAGCTGTGTGCCGTCATACAGACGTGTAAACTGTATACAGCCGCTTGTGCCGTCAAACAGACGTGGAAACTGTGTACAGCTTTGTGCCGTCATACACACGTGGACATTGTATATAGCATTACGCCTTCATACAGACATGGAAATTGTATATAGCTTTGCGCCGTCATACACACGTGAAATTGTACATAGCTTTGTGCCGTCATACACATGTGGAAATTGTATATAGCTTTGTGCCGTCATACACACGTGGAAATTGAATATAGCTTTGCGCCGTCATACAGACGTGGAAACTGTATATAGCTTTGCGCCGTCATACAGACGTGGAAATTGTATATAGCGTTGCGCAGTCATACAGACGTGAACACTGTATGCAGCTTTGCGCCGACATAGAGACGTGGAAACTGTATATAGCTTTCTGCCGTCATACACATGTGGAAATTGTATACAGCTTTGCGCCGTCATACAGACGTGGAAATTATATATAGCTTTGCGCCGTCATACAGACGTGGAAATTGTATATAGCTTTGCGCCGTCATACAGACGTGGAAACTGTATATAGCTTTGCGCCGTCATACAAACGTGGATACTGTATACAGCTTTGCGCCGTCATACAGACGTGGAAATTATATATAGCTTTGCGCCGTCATACAGACGTGGAAACTGTATATAGCTTTGCGCCGTCACACATACGTGGAAATTGTATATAGCTTTGCGCCGTCATACAGACGTAGAAACTGTATATAGCTTGGCGCCGTCATACAGACGTGGAAACTGTATACAGCTTTGCGCCGTCATACAGACGTGGAAACTGTATACAGCTGTGTGCCGTCATACAGACGTGTAAACTGTATACAGCCGCTTGTGCCGTCATACAGACGTGGAAACTGTGTACAGCTTTGTGCCGTCATACACACGTGGACATTGTATATAGCATTACGCCTTCATACAGACATGGAAATTGTATATAGCTTTGCGTCGTCATACACACGTGAAATTGTACATAGCTTTGTGCCGTCATACACATGTGGAAATTGTATATAGCTTTGTGCCGTCATACACACGTGGAAATTGAATATAGCTTTGCGCCGTCATACAGACGTGGAAACTGTATATAGCTTTGCGCCGTCATACAGACGTGGAAATTGTATATAGCTTTGCGCCGTCATACATACGTGGAAATTGTATATAGCGTTGCGCAGTCATACAGACGTGAACACTGTATGCAGCTTTGCGCCGTCATACAGACGTGGAAACTGTATATAGCTTTCTGCCGTCATACACATGTGGAAATTGTATACAGCTTTGCGCCGTCATACAGACGTGGAAATTATATATAGCTTTGCGCCGTCATACAGACGTGGAAATTGTATATAGCTTTGCGCCGTCATACAGACGTGGAAACTGTATATAGCTTTGCGCCGTCATACAAACGTGGAGACTGTATACAGCTTTGCGCCGTCATACAGACGTGGAAATTATATATAGCTTTGCGCCGTCATACAGACGTGGAAACTGTATATAGCTTTGCGCCGTCACACATACGTGGAAACTGTATATTGCTTTGCGCCGTCATACAGACGTGGAAACTGTATATAGCTTTGCGCCGTCATACAGACGTGGAAACTGTATATAGCTTTGCTCCGTCATACAGACGTGGAAACTGTATATAGCTTTGCGCCGTCATACAGACGTGGACATTGTATATAGCTTTGCGCCGTCATACAGACGTGGAAATTGTATATAGCTTTGCGCCGTCATACTGACGTGGAAATTGTATATAGCTTTGCGCCGTCATACAGACGTGGAAACTGTATATAGCTTTGCGCCGTCATACAAACGTGGAGACTGTATACAGCTTTGCGCCGTCATACAGAGGTGGAAATTATATATAGCTTTGCGCCGTCATACAGACGTGGAAACTGTATATAGCTTGGCGCCGTCATACAGACGTCGAAACTGTATACATCTTTGCGCCGTCATACAGACGTGGAAACTGTATACAGCTGTGTGCCGTCATACAGACGTGTAAACTGTATACAGCCGCTTGTGCCGACATACAGACGTGGAAACTGTGTACAGCTTTGTGCCGTCATACACACGTGGAAATTGTATATAGCATTACGCCATCATACAGACATGGAAATTGTATATAGCTTTGCGCCGTCATACACACGTGAAATTATATATAGCTTTGTGCCGTCATACACACGTGGAAATTGAATATAGCTTTGCGCCGTCATACAGACGTGGAAACTGTATATAGCTTTGCGCCGTCATACAGACGTGGAAATTGTATATAGCTTTGCGCCGTCATACATACGTGGAAATTGTATATAGCTTTCTGCCGTCATACACATGTGGAAATTGTATACAGCTTTGCGCCGTCATACAGACGTGGAAATTATATATAGCTTTGCGCCGTCATACAGACGTGGAAATTGAATATAGCTTTGCGCCGTCATACAGACGTGGAAACTGTATATAGCTTTGCGCCGGCATACAAACGTGGAGACTGTATACAGCTTTGCGCCGTCATACAGACGTGGAAATTATATATAGCTTTGCGCCGTCATACAGACGTGGACACTGTATATAGCTTTGCGCCGTCACACATACGTGGAAACTGTATATTGCTTTGCGCCGTCATACAGACGTGGAAACTGTATATAGCTTTGTGCCGTCATACAGACGTGGAAACTGTATATAGCTTTGCTCCGTCATACAGACGTGGAAACTGTATATAGCTTTGCGCCGTCATACAGACGTGGACATTGTATATAGCTTTGCGCCGTCATACAGACGTGGACATTGTATATAGCTTTGCGCCGTCATACAGACGTGGAAATGGTATATAGCTTTGCGCCGTCATACAGACGTGGAAACTGTATATAGCTTTGCGCCGTCATACAAACGTGGAGACTGTATAGAGCTTTGCGCCGTCATACAGAAGTGGAAATTATATATAGCTTTGCGCCGTCATACAGACGTGGAAACTGTATATAGCTTTGCGCCGTCATACAGACGTGGAAACTGTATATAGCCTGGCGCCGTCATACAGACGTGGAAACTGTATACAGCTGTGCGCCGTCATACAGACGTGGAAACTGTATACAGCTGTGTGCCGTCATACAGACGTGTAAACTGTATACAGCCGCTTGTGCCGTCATACAGACGTGGAAACTGTGTACAGCTTTGTGCCGTCATACACACGTGGAAATTGTATATAGCATTACGCCGTCATACAGACATGGAAATTGTATATAGCTTTGCGCCGTCATATACACGTGAAATTGTATATAGCTTTGTGCCGTCATACACACGTGGAAATTGTATATAGCTTTGTGCCGTCATACACACGTGGAAATTGAATATAGCTTTGCGCCGTCATACAGACGTGGAAACTGTATATAGCTTTGCGCCGTCATACAGACGTGGAAATTGTATATAGCTTTGCGCCGTCATACATACGTGGAAATTGTATATAGCGTTGCGCAGTCATACAGACGTGAACACTGTATGCAGCTTTGCGCCGTCATACAGACGTGGAAACTGTATATAGCTTTCTGCCGTCATACACATGTGGAAATTGTATACAGCTTTGCGCCGTCATACAGACGTGGAAATTATATATAGCTTTGCGCCGTCATACAGACGTGGAAATTGTATATAGCTTTGCGCCGTCATACAGACGTGGAAACTGTATATAGCTTTGTGCCGTCATACAAACGTGGAGACTGTATACAGCTTTGCGCCGTCATACAGACGTGGAAATTATATATAGCTTTGCGCCGTCATACAGACGTGGAAACTGTATATAGCTTTGCGCCGTCACACATACGTGGAAACTGTATATTGCTTTGCGCCGTCATACAGACGTGGAAACTGTATATAGCTTTGCGCCGTCATACAGACGTGGAAACTGTATATAGCTTTGCTCCGTCATACAGACGTGGAAACTGTATATAGCTTTGCGCCGTCATACAGACATGGACATTGTATATAGCTTTGCGCCGTCATACAGACGTGGAAATTGTATATAGCTTTGCGTTGTCATACAGACGTGGAAATGGTATATAGCTTTGCGCCGTCATACAGACGTGGAAACTGTATATAGCTTTGCGTCGTCATACTGACGTGGAAACTGTATACAGCTTTGCGCCGTCATACAGACGTGGAAATTGTATATAGCTATGCGCCGTCATACAGACGTGGAAACTATATATAGCTTTGCGCCGTCATACAGACGTTGAAATTGTATATAGCTTTGCGCCGTCATACAGACGTGGAAATTGTATATAGCTTTGCGCCGTCATACAGACGTTGAAATTGTATATAGCTTTGCGCCGTCTTACAGACGTTGAAATTGGATATCTAGCTTTGCGCCGTCATACAGACGTGGAAATTGTATACAGCTTTGCGGCGTCATACTGACGTGGAAATTGTATACAGCTTTGCGGCGTCATACTGACGTGGAAACTGTATACAGCTTTGCGCCGTCATACAGACGTTGAAATTGTATATAGCTTTGCGCCGTCATACAGACGTTGAAATTGTATATAGCTTTGCGCCGTCATACATACGTGGAAATTGTATACAGCTTTGCGCCGTCATACAGACGTTGACACCCGAATAGAGCTTTGCGCCGTCATACAGACGTGGCAATTGTATATAGCTTTGCGCCGTCATACAGACGTGGATACTGTCTAGAGCTTTGCGCCGTTATACAGACGTGGAAACTATATAGAGCTTTGTGCCGTCATACAGTCGTGGACACTGTATAGAGCTTTACGCCGTCATACAGTCGTGGGTAGTAACATGTACATGCATATATTTCAGGTTGTGTTTGTTCATGTTAACTGTCGTGTAGCCATGGTGTACAATGTGTAAAGCCGCGGGTAGAAGCATGTATATATATGTATAATTTCAGGTTCACCAGGTGTGTTTGGTCATTGTATCCGTCGTGTAGCCGCGGTGGACAATGTGTAAAGCCGCGGGTAGAAGCATGTATATATATGTATATTTCAGGTTCACCAGGTGTGTTTGTTCATTATATCCGCCTTGTAGCCGCGGTGGACAATGTGTAAAGTCGCGGGTAGAAGTATGTATGCTTTTCGCCGTCATACAGATTTGGAACTGTACATAGAGCTTTGCGCAGTCATACAGACGTAGACACTGTGTAACGTCGCGGGTAGTAACATTTATATATATGTATATTTCAGGTTCAACAGATGTTTTTGTACACAATAACCACCACATAGCCGCGGTGGACACCAGCATGTATCGTATGTCTCAAGCATCCGTCCTTACACACGAAGATCTCGAGAAGATCCAGCAGATTGTAAGACCCATACAATTTCAAGACGCGCATGCGCATCATGGTATATTAATTTTTGTGTTCATTTCTATGCTGTGAACCTCTCTAAACCGAACAGTCCCCGGACAAGAGGTAAAGTTCAGTTTGGCGGGGCTTTCGGTTTAGAAGAGTTTTCATGTTGGGGTAGATTTCTCCTAAATTAACAATTCAACTATGCGATGCTTAGAAGGCTGTGACGTGTTTATAGTTACGCAGTTAGTAAATAACTGATTAATTTTATGCGTGCAATACAAACGTCTGTGTCCGCCTCCGTGGTGGAGAGGTTATGGTTGCTAACTTGTATACCACTGTAACCTATCATCACTGATGGTCACGGGTTCGAGCCCAGCTCAGGCCATGTGTCATTTATATGAACAAATTGGCAGTTTCTTACGGAGGTTGGCGCACCAAGTACTGGTTAACCGCTGAAGCCTGTCCATGAAAGGTGTTCTTAGGTAAACTGCCCGCCGGTGATAAAGCCCAAAATGTTGCTGATGCAGGCGTGAAACCCGAACAAACAAATAAACAAGCAAATGTTTGATGCATCGTTTGTTGATACAAATTTATTTTAGCTCGATTGCGAAACAAGTTCGTACAACTTATATTAATCACTCTCGAGACCTCATTCCTGATGGAATCCATCGCCACGATGGAGAGAGGAGAGGCAACGTGGAATGTAAATGCCTTGCCTAAAGGCACAATCGTAACGGCTCCAGTGAGGCTCGAACTCCGAGCCATTCGCACCTAAAGCAAACACGCTACCACTGCGCTATCACGACTTCCAGGAACAGATGCACAGTTTAATGTTATTATCCTGTTTTAAAATAACAAATGCCAAGGCATGCGAGTTTCCAGTTTCTTTATGACCCCACTTTTAATAAAACAGTCTAAATTGAAATGTGATATAATCGCATTAATATCTTTGCATTTTTAATTTCTTACGGAGAAACGGAGCTATGAAGAGCCGATCCAAAAACACACTATCCTATTCAACATTACATGTACATATTCTTCAATGATGTTCAGGTGCGCAATTATATAGTCAACGATGTTCATAACGTTCGCTAACCTGGGAACAGGCGTCGATATATTTTGCCTGGTCAGTCAAGTAAATATAGTTTAACACCGAGACTATTAATTGGTCATATTGAGCTTCTCATCATGTCATTTTGCCAGACGTTAAAAAGTGAAAATCCAGGCTAACCGTTCACGTCCGCACCTGAAATATCGCTCGGACGGGCACCGGGTGCCTTCCTCCACCAACAATACCTGGAGAGTGTAATATGACCTAATCTGTCGGTTTGACTTTAAGCTAAACCTCCCCCACCACCAAAAACAAAATAATATTGCCCTTTGGTAAGGGGGATTATCTCCCTGGTCGTATATTATCTCCCTAGAAGGTAAATGTCCTCAAGTGCAGATAATTCTCAATCCCCCCCCCCAACCAAGGACAATATCTATGTTATTGTACCGAATACAGCTACATGATGACATACTAGTATTTCATACATTCAGTATTAACAATGGTTAAGCAGCGTACATTGGCAAACCATTCACGTATTTCCGTAGTTGGGAATCGGGTGTTGTCGGTGGGTAAGGGAATCGATATGTCTAGACATTTCGATCTAAACAGCTAACATATATTCCAGATGACGACAAAGAAGCCATTGACATGAAGAAGACAGTTCGCGTGCTATGCTGGGTTATGACAAGCCCGCAAAACCTGGAAACAAAGGCTATACACGTCAGAAACACGTGGGCGCATCGTTGTAATAAACTAATATTCATCAGCTCAGTCACAAACACCAGTTTTCCAACGGTCGGAATTGACGTACCGGAAGGGAGGGAGCACCTAACCGGGAAAACGATGCAAGCGTTTAAATACATTTACGACAATCATTTAGATGATGCAGATTGGTTCATGAAAGTGGACGATGACACCTACGTAATTGTAGAAAACTTACGTTATTTTCTCTCCAGTCAGGATAAAGAGGCCCCAATCTATTTTGGTCATCATTTTCATACCATTGTAAAACAGGGTTATTTCAGCGGTGGCGCGGGGTATGTTTTGAGTAAGGAAGCCTTGAGACGTTTCGGAGCACGAGGGAATGATACAACAATATGTCGCCAAGACGGCGGGGCGGAGGATGCCGAGTTTGGGAAGTGTATGCAACATTTAGGAGTCAAAGTTGGAAATTCTACTGATAAGCTAGGAAGAAGTAGATTTCATTGTTTCGACCCAGAAATGCATTTACGAGGAGGCTATCCAGCTTGGTATTATAACTATGATGCGCACGGTGCTCACAAGGTAATGCTTCAAAGTCGATCAGTTTTCGCTTATTTATGTATATACATGTATACTAAAGGACACACGTTTTGCACAGGTATTTTTATATCAGCAATTAAAGTCAGTATCAAGCAGTAGCACATTAAATAGTATGTAATCTAAATTGATATTGGAACAACCTTTCAGAGAATGTGTATGATACAATGACAATTTAGATTACATAATATTTAAGGTTGTACTGCTTGTTATTGACACATTACTGCTATAAAAATGCCCGTGCAAAACTTGTGTCCTTAAAGCAGCATTACATCGTATGAGATAAAAGATATTTGAAAAATTCAATTTTTACGTATGGGTAGCAATGCTGCTACACATTCTAACATTATACTTTGTATGCTTATGTTCATTTGGTAAACAGTGTTTTTTTGCGATAAAACAAACTCGAAACCGAAAGTAGGACTTTCCGAGTCGATCGGTCACGCACTTGTTTACAACCGGAACGCATCGTCCACACTTGTTTACATTCGGAATGCATTGTCACATCACTGCCCTTACAACCTATCTTAAATTGATGTTTTATAAATTGTTATGCAAAATAAGTCACGTGTGGTGTACACGCCATATATGAGACGTACACGGTATATATATGAAGCGTACACGTCATATATGAAGCGTACAGAGCATATATGAAGCGTACACGGCATATATGAAGCGTACACGGTATATATGAAGCATACACGGCATATATGAAGCCTACATGGCATATATGAAGCGTACACGGCATATATGAAGCATACACGTCATATATGAAGCGTACACGGGATATATGAAGCGTATACGTCATATATGAAGCGTACACGACATATATGAAGCATATACGGCATATATGAAGCGTACACGGCATATATGAAGCATATATGAAGCGTACATGGCATATATGAAGCGTACACGGCATATATGAAGCATACATGGCATATATGAAGCGTACACGGCATATATGAAGCGTACACGGCATATATGAAGCGTGCACGGCATGCATGAAGCATATATGAAGCGTACACGGTATATATGAAGCGTACACGGCATGTATGAAGCATATATGGCATATATGAAGCGTACACGGCATGTATGAAGCATATATGAAGCGTACACGGCATACATGTATCTACATCCCTGCATATGTTGCGTGTATGTATGAATGAGTTAATCTTTAGTTAAACCATTTATTACCTCCATATACTAGTACACGAAGAGCACAAATGACAGACATAATATACATACGAATAAAAAAGTATTTAAGAATGGCCAAGATAAGACAATTGTCGCTATTTCAAAAGCATTCTCGCTTCTCACCAATGCAACCCGGATTCGTTCCTCAGACCGGGAAGTATGAGAGCTGTTACGTTGGTCGCCATATCGAACAGGTGGGTTTTCTCCGGGTACTCCTGTTTCCTCCAACACGAATGAACTCAAACACGCTGTCATCCGAATCAATGAGAGTTATTAATATACGGTGCTACAGCTTGTTTCGCAATCGTTGTAAAATAAATAACGTTTATACTTTATTGATTCCAATTTCGCATTTTCTACTTCAGGGCAGGGAGAGCATAAGTGACTATGCAATCTCATTTCATTACATACCACCAGCAAAGATGTACGGCCTGGAATTCTACGTTTATCATTTGCGGCCATTTGGGATATATTCCGGACACCAGGAATTAAATCATGACAAATCTTAGCGCATACCTATAGTCCGTGTGTAGTATGTGTACTATAAATATTTATATGTATGAATTAAATCGTGACAAATCATAGCGCATACCTATAATCCGTGTATAGTATGTGTACCATAAATGTTTATATGCATGAATTAAATCATGAGAAATCATAGCGCATATCTAGTCCGTGTATCTATCTACCATTAAATGTTTGTATTTATGTAATATTTTAAAGAATCTATGTGAAATCAATTGTTAGTTTATATATATTTATGTTAGCTCGATTGCGAAACAAGTTGTCTACATTATTGCTTGTGCTTTTCCCTATTCTGTTTCTTTCAACTTGGCACCAGTAGAATTAAGGAACATAATAATAATATGTCACGTTTATTGACATATGAGCATACGCATGTGGGCAATAAATTAAAGCTAATATTATATGTGTGTACATCTACTGACAAGCATAGCCCAGAAAAGTGCCGGTTACATCCTACTCGATTAAACATTTGCACACCTACCCACATGTCATAAATCGAGCACAGCTATTTACATGGGCGGGGTTACTAATGGATTACGAATTATTGACAAGATGTAAGCAACCCGTTTTCAGTAAATTCTACCGAGGTATGATTAAATTTTATATTGTGATATAAATAGTTCCGTAAAACATTGTAATACTTACAACATGTCAGTTTGAATCTCCTCGCTGGCAGAATGTATTCTGAAATTGTTCGTCTGATATGTTATGCTAGAATTCAAACCGAGCCCAGCATCTTTGACCTATGTCACATTTTATAACAGTAAGCGGAGTTTCAGTGGGCATATCATCAACCTATGGGATTTATTACGGTAATCTTAGTTACACGGAAATGAACTCGTACGTACCCCGTCTGGTTATTGTTGCGTACCCCGTCTGGTGGGTCCCTAGAAATACCGAAATACTCCTAAACACCGAAAGACACCGAAAACCAGTATATAACAGCAATATAGGTAAGAAGTAACGTGTTCTATCTATTTATTAAGCATATTACACCTTATTGACTTAATATCTGCCCTTTATAATGATTAATTATAAAGTTATGAGAGTATTTCGGCGAATTCATTTTCAAGGGAGACTAATCCTACTCTACCGTATACCGAAAGACACTGAAGATATGTATAAAACAACACTAAAATGAATGAATTAATGTGTGTATAGCTACATATTAACATTTCTATACATTATAACTGTTTATTGAAATAAAATATGTCCTTTAGGAGTGTATTTCGGTATATATTACACAATATCGCCACCAGTTCTATACCGAAAGACACTTCATTTTCAAGGGAGACTAATCCTACTCTACCGTATACCGAAAGACACTTACGTTCTGCATACAAAAAAATAAAAATAATGAATTAGCGTAGTTATAGCTATTTATTAATATACCTAATAACTGTGAATTGACTTAATATCTGTCCTGTATAGTGATTTATTTTAATGTTCTGAGAGTAGTTCGGTGATTTCATTTATTTTCAAGGGAGACTAATCCTACTCTACCGAAAGACACTTTTAAGTTCTGCATTTCTGTATATATTACATAATATCGCTCCCAGTCCTATACCGAAAGACACATTCATTTTCAAGGGAGACTAATCCTACTCTACCGAAAGACACTTAAGTTCTGCATATATTACACAATATCGCCACCAGTTCTATACCGAAAGACACTTTTCATTTTCGAGGGAGACTAATCCTACTCTACCGTATACCGAAAGACACTTACGTTCTGCATACAAAACAATAAAAATAATGAATTAGCGTAGTAATAGCTATTTATTAAGTTTAATATACCTAATAACTGTGAATTGACTTAATATCTGTCTTGTATAGTGATTTATTTTAATGTTCTGAGAGTAGTTCGGTGATTTCATTTATTTTCAAGGGATACTAATCCTACTCTACCGAAAGACACTTAAGTTCTGCATTTCTGTATATATTACACAATATCGCTCCCAGTCCTATACCGAAAGACACATTCATTTTCAAGGGAGACTAATCCTACTCTACCGTATACCGAAAGACACTTACGTTCTACATACAAAACAATAAAAATAATGAATTAGCTTAGTAATAGCTATTTATTAAGTTTAATATACCTAATAACTGTGAATAGACTTAATATCCGCCCTTTATAGTGATTTATTTTAATGTACTGAGAGTATTTCGGCGAATTCATTTTCAAGGGAGACTAATCCTACTCTACCGAAAGACACTTAAGTTCTGCATTTCTGTATATATTACACAATATCACTTTTAAGATAAATAGCATACCCTGTCACGTTTGCCAACATATAAATTCCTTGTTTGTGTTTAAATACATTTGGCAAAGTTTATTCATGAATGAGAAGGAATTTATATGTTGTTTCCAGCTGGCACCATCGTGGAGGTGTGACTAGGACTTGTTGCTAAATGCAACCATCTGCCAGCCTTTTTTTATAAGCACTTCTTTTGTGGTGTCTTGCCAAACGACACTTCTTTTCTTGGTGCTTTGCAAATGAAAAAGTAACGCTATTATAAAAAATAAGCGTGCTTGGTGTCAGATACATCTTTTAGTGTTGCTGTTTCCAGCACATCTTTTAGTGGTAGCGTGACACATCTTTTGCTTTTTATAATACGAAGCACATCTTTTGAAGGTGTCGTAATAGAAGACACATCTTTTGAAGGTGCTCATTATTTTAATATCAAATTTCAAATTATTACAATCACATCAAATTATGGTAATAGGTACATGTTTAAATCACTGTTTTCAGGTTGCCGTTGACGTCGGTTGGTCCTGGATCTTGTTCTTTTTCAGTCGACATTGTAGAAGCGTGTAAACAAACAGATTAAATTTTATATTACCGACATATTTGAAAACATTCCAATACATAATATACAAAACAGAACTGAATATGTATCGATTATCAGGAAGGGACTAACAATGCCTACAATGCACTACCACCCCAGTATTGGGGCATCCGACGGGATCCAAGGCGTGTGTATTGTAATTATGTTAGCTGCTGATAGCCTAAAGTATAGACATGATTGAAAACAATACATAATACACAAAACAGAACTGAATATGTATATCTTATACAATACTACGATATTTTAAAAGTTATATATTTGATAGTACAATACATAGTACAATTATTCCCGAGAACTTGAGATGATTAATAAGTATGTTCGATTATCAGGAAGGGACTAACAATGCCTACAATGCACTACCACCCCAGTATTGGGGCATCCGACGGGATCCAATGCGTGTGTATCAACAAGATAGAAAAGAGACTGTACCAGGTCTGTCAGTGGCTTCGACTTCCAGTTCACAGTCTGTTTGAGAACATGATTTAGTGACTCGCAGTTGTTGTTTGTCCAATTAGTGTCGATTAGGTCATTCCGAGCAGGTTCGTTTACTTTAGTTTTCAGATGTGGTCCGAGTCTGTCACGTAAATATTTCACAAATTTGTCTGAAATGTTGGAACAATGTAGCTCCAGTTCGTCACATTTTTCGTCAAAACATATGCTGTCGTCTGCGTTGATTACACCGTCGACACCAAATATACGACCGAGAATGTCATTTCTGTCTTTAAGGTTTACACCAGCGTCAATCAGTTTCTGTTTTGCGTTCTGTCGTAAGTGCCTTGTACAAAGCACGTGAGTTGCTTCTGGAAATGCAGTTGTCACTGCTTTGACAAGAGCACGTTCGTCGTCACTGCCTATGACCAGTTTGTTTAATGGAACGTCTACAAGTTTCATTTTCAGGTGATGAAAGAAGTGACAGTATGACTCGAAATCACTGTTATCGTGTATGTATAACGGTCCGAAAAAAATTGGTGCCTGTTTTGAGGTAACCTTTGTCACAGTCGTCTGTTTGTAGCACTTCACTGTCACGTGCATGTCACACAAGTTAAATGTTTTGTCTACACCCAAAATGGATTGACCTGTGCTACACAAATTCTGTAATCTGTTCGTCCGTGTACAGAATGATACATGGTGTCTTGGCATTACTTCTTATTATTGACCTCACAAATTTGTCATTTTGAGTCGCCATGTTTTGCAATACATTGATTTGGTCGGCAATGTTTTTCTTTGGATTAGTGGTCGGTCGGTCGGTCTGAGTTATGTATTTTTATAACTCATTTAGACATTTAGTTGCCTCTTCTCTCTCCCTCGTGACGATGGATTCCATCAGGAACGAGGTCTCGAGAGTGATTTATATAAGTTGAAATAACTTGTTTCGCAATCGAGCTCAAATAAATTTGTATAAATTTAAACATATGTTTTGGGAATGTAATATGTGTCTGAAATTAAAAAAACTGTTATCAAATCTATCCTATGAAAATATATCATTCTGCAATGCAAATACTGCAAATTCTAGTAAATCAAAACCTGTCATAAACTTCATAATTCTATTAGCAAAATACTTTATTTTCAAGTGTAAATGTAATTCAGAAATACCATCAATTAGCATGTTTAATCTATATCTGAATCAAACTATAAAACTCGAAGAAACCATTGCAACAATTAAATGGAAATGTATGACAATAAATGGAAATACTTTTTCCAGTCAGTAATATGACAAGTCAATTATTACGTGTTACCCATTTATTAGCATAACAATCGTCAATTATAAACACATTCATAAGGGTATGGATATATATAACACAGTGTCAAATATAAACACATTCATAAGGGTATGGATATATATAATACAGTGTCAATTATACACCATATATTCCCCTCATTGTCATATTGAAATCTAAAAATACTTAAATGAACACAGAATATACAATGTTTATAATAATGAATATGCACATACTATATTAAGTAATGCATACGTTGATACTGATAACCAACATTGAATAAACACGGCACAATAAACGTGCGTCTACATCAGATCACATCAGATCAGATCAGATAATAGTCATGACAACGGATTGAATACACGGGTATAAGAGGCTTCTCGCGTGACGTCATTGCTAATGCGTCGGCCATGTTGGAGTACATAAACACGCTCCACTACACAAATTCAATAGCTCGTTCTGCAAGATTTCTTTTGTAAACACGGACAATAGGCGCATTATTAACGGATAATGGTTAACTTTTGTGGTGTATTCGGTTGTGCGAATCGGGGGAAAAGAGACAAGGTGTCATTTTATAGACTGCCTGCTGTAATTACTTCACAAGGCGAGAAAACAAATGAACTTTCCCAAAAAAGAAGAGAAACATGGCTGGCGCACATTAATAGACGCATCAAGCCGAGTAACTTGCAGTACACGAGGGTGTGTTCTGAACATTTTGTTACAGGTAAATTATCATTTTTATAATTCGACAGCTTTATAAATATGTAACGTTCATCATATTGCCGAGTATCAGTGAATGATGTTTTACAAGTTCTACCACTTACATCCCCGCCATGGCAGGGGTTCGACATTAGAGGAAGAAAAACTGCAGATTTCCACACATTTTCTCCACAAACATTCAAAGCTATGTTGCAAAATTGCGTCCAGTTTGATTAAATAGCCAGCACTGTATTATTTTACAAGCTGAATAATTGTATGCCTAAGTATGGGTGCCATAGTTTTTGATCAATACATGTATATTTCTGATCTGTTGGAGTCGGACACCTCGCCTCAAGACATCTCAATCTCAAATTAAATACAATGAGGCAGGTTTTAGGTGATATATATTATAGGATAGTAACTCTGCATGTGTATGTTACATTAATGTCAAACTCATTGCGGGGACCTAGATATATTTTCATTTATAATCCATATTTTCCTAGGCAGGCTTAGCCGACCTAAGCAGTTAACCAGTACTAAGCAATGTGTGTGAGGTGCCTCGCTCAATGACACTACATACGTGGCCTGACTGAGTATCAAACCACGGACCGTTTTATTCCAAATCGGACACTCTACCACTGGGCCATGGACGATAGTATGGTTACACTTGTAGCAGTCACTTTGACACTGGTGATATTAATTTATATGAAGGAATTCTTATTTTTATTTCAGGGAACCATCAACATTGTATGATGCTACAAATCCAGATTGGGCACCAACATTAAAATTGGGCCATGAGAAAGTTGATGGACAATCAACAGCTCAGGATGTGGACCGATATTACCGGACAATCGACAGAGTTGAGAAGAGGAAACGGCAGCACGATGCTGCCCAGACTATACCCCAACTGCAAATGGATGAATCCACTGAGACAGATCGTGAAGTGTCGTCACAAACTGAATTACATTCTGGTGCAATCCGCGGTATGGAGAATGAACGTCAACGTTTGTTGGTTGAAAATGCATGTATTAAAGAAAAGTTAATAAATTGTACACTTGATCGGGCATTTTTCAAGGATGATAATGAGAAAGTGCGTTATTACACTGGTCTTCCCAAATTTGACACCCTGGAAACATTGTATGAATATTTGGAACCACATATTCCACAGTCGACTACATTGTCAAAATACCAGCTTCTTGTAATGACAGTAATGAAGTTGAGACTCAACTTGTCGCATATGGATCTAGGAGTGAGATTTAGAATTACAAAATCTTCAGTCTCTAGATTATTTTTAAATATGCTGGATGTAATGTATACAAAACTTAGGCCAATGATTCTTTGGCCTGATCGCGAACAGCTGAGGGAAACCATGCCAATGTGTGTTCGAGTTCATTTTGGAACAGAGGTGGTAGTTATCATCGACTGCTTTGAGGTGTTTTTGGAGAGGCCATCCAATCTACAAGCACGTGCACTGACCTGGTCGTATACACATAATAATACTGTTAAATTCCTAATTGGAGTTACCCCACAAGGTACCATATCATTCATATCCGACGGCTGGGGTGGACGGACAAGTGACAAATATGTCACAGAAAATTCCAAATTTCTTGACAGGTTGCTTCCTGGTGATTTGGTGCTTGCGGACAGAGGTTTTGACATAAGCAATAGTGTGGGTATGGTTGGGGCCAAACTAGCTATCCCAGCATTTACAAAAAGAAAACCGCAACTAACTGGCAAGGACGTTGAACAAACGAGACGCATCGCCAATGTGCGGATTCATGTGGAAAGAGTGATTGGTTGTCTTCGGCAGAAATACACCATTCTCGAGGCAACTTTGCCTATTGACTATGTTTTGTCCTCAAATGGAGGAGCATCCACCACATTGGATAAGATAGTCACAGTCTGTTGTGCTCTTGTTAACATGTGCCCATCCGTTGTGCCATTCAACTGATTAACTCATCACAAGCTCCTAGATCCATATGCAACAAGTTGAGTCTCAACTTCATTACTGTCATTACAAGAAGCAAGCTAACACATTTTTAAACTTCAAAATAATATTCCATGAGCATCAGTTTATAGATATTTAGTTTAGCTCAATTACGAAACATGTTCTTACATTATTTTATACATGTATCATTCCTCATGGAATCCATCGCCATGCGTGAGAGAGGAGAGGAAATGTGGAATTTAAGTACACAAGCTTAACAGCTAGTCAGGCCTATCACACTCGAAGCAAATGCGTTATCGCGACTTCCGGGTAGAAACTGTTGCTCGTGGAATATTATTTGGAAATTTGCACAATATTCAAGCATGTGATATGTACAATGTAGCACCATGAATTGTTTAGCAATATCCATGTAGTGTATATATAAATTATATACATACATACATAATGAAGAATAAGATTATAATGCAATTGATTCTGGTTTTATTTTGTGTCTATCATCATGCCCCAGTAAATGCCTACTACCAGCATATGAAACATGTAATTAGGCAATAACAAATATATGTATAGAATCTCCATGCGTCCCTGAAATAAAATTATCTAACATATTTTTTATTTATATAATAATGTATTTCAGAAAAAGATTTCGTTTTTTTGTGTGTTTCAGTCGATAACCGGAAACGCATATATTTCAGTTCTTAGATAGTTCATGCTAAACAGTTAGTGTCATCGAGTCTTTACTGTATTGAACACTTGTGTTTAATGCCAATAAACTCTGAAACTGAAAATGTGTTGCGGAGGCCAATTAAAGTGTCCCATATAAAACAAACATTAGATACTCTTTATTTTCTTTCCACGTAACGCCTGTTCTATTTTTTCCTGGATGTTACCCTTTTGTTCTGCTCAAGTTTACGACAGTCAGGGCAGAACCATTTGCATTTCGGAACATTCTTAATTTTCAAACAAGACAAATGAAACCATTCAACTTTGCAGTTTTGATCATCGCATCCAATCATTTCATCTATATCCTCGGGCCCCCTACAATAGCAGTAAACATCTACCCCATCAGTAGCAGATGATGATTGAGCTGGCTGGTTAGTAGTATCCGACATGGCACCAAGCATATAGCCAGTTTTCGTATAAAACTTTCCTACCAGTTCTGGCAGAATTGCTTTGTGGAAGAAAAGATCGGATTGATCAATGATTTCCTGCCACATTGTTTCATTTGGCACAACCCTCTCGACATGCAAGTCTTGTTCTGTCCACAAAACAAAATATGCATACTCGACACCAGTAACATGTATCTGCGTGTGTATCTGGTACATGTAAGCATGGTCAGTTCTCAATGCTATTATGCCTGCATTATCTGTAATGCATGTACGTACTTTATTTATACAATAGTCCTGAATAGAACTGTTACGTGCACAGTAGGGGCATTTAATTTTGACTACACCAGCACCGCAACAGTCACATGTAATACGTCCATCTGGAGATGCACCAATGTGGGGGTATACTGGGTTCAGTACCAATCCTGATGCAGATAACTGGAAGTTATCATGTATGGCAGACATTTGCTCAATGTATACATGCCTGGCTGTAGCTTCATGTTTGCATCCCCATTCCACAGCATGATTACTGAATGTGGCTGAAGTACATGCAGGATAGCATATACTTCTGATAAGGGATTGCGATGGTTGATCAGGATTGGACTTTTCATTTTGGAAGCTGTCACTCGTCCGGCTCTAAACCTGAACCACATTTTATTGTCCGCCTGGGATTGAGTAGCTTGTTCCACTGCCACCGCTTGATCATGTGTCAAGCGAAGCTCAATTTTCTGGCAATATTCTAGCAGCTCATTGAATTGAAGTTTCACACATTCAGGCTTATACAAATTTGTCAATATTGTTGGGTAATCTCCAGAGAGCAAAGTTGGTTTAAATAACTGACAATGAACTGGCACAATACTAAGAATGGCTGCATTACAACTGTTTGAGCTTAACTTTTGAAAGAGTGTCGCAAGATCCTCAGTTGTCGGATCTGGTACTTGTTTCATTTTTCGCTTAGCAGGTGTCTGA
The DNA here is from genome assembly GCA_014843695.1 of Archivesica marissinica. Classification (NCBI taxonomy): domain Eukaryota; kingdom Metazoa; phylum Mollusca; class Bivalvia; order Venerida; family Vesicomyidae; genus Archivesica; species Archivesica marissinica. The sequence continues at coordinate 38,002,563 of CM026394.1, forward strand.
ACACTATCAGTAGTTATAAGCTCGACAATCTGCTTTTTTTTTTGTCTTCGCCGACGTGAAATCCATTTCAGCCACAGATTTATAGACAACAGTTTTCATGGCTGTTGGTAGCTTCCAATAGGCTGCTTCCTGTGTAACAGTTTTTGAGTCACGAATTCTCACTTTAGTCTCAACGTAGAACAACATCGCACTAATGTGTGTACACGTTTCTCCCAAACCTGCCATACAATCACAGTGACCGAAAAGTACCATTCCATTTTGTTCAGCAATTATCCACGGCTTCAGTGGTGTGTCTCTTGGTCTTTGGGAATGCAGCACCTGCAAGTAAAGTTTAGAAGACTAATTAAGAGTGTGATCGGGTTGGGGTATCGGAGCTGTAATCTCAAGCTGACATGGTCTACCATACTTGTAAGAACAGATTGCCTTTTATAGTACTTAAAATTGTAATTTTGGATAAAATTAAACAAATTTACAGACAACAAATTAATTGAAACGTCCAGACAGTCTATATTTTGTTACCGCCTCGATCATTAGCGGTTTTTTGCATCTACTATGAGCGATTTCCTATTCTGGCAGACAATACTGTGTTTACTACAGGTATGGATCAGTTCTGGTTAGATCTAATAAGGGCACACCAGGCAAGCAGCTCACACAAAGCTTGTGCCACTCAGTAATTTCATCAGGATAAGTTCACAGACCAGGACTGTATACGAGAAAGTCACCCATATTGATATAACATGCATATAATGAATGTTCCTGTTGTCCACTTTTAATCAGGACATGTCCACTTTAAATCGGGGCTTGTCCATTTTAAATTGAGACCTGTCCATTTTCAGAGGGGACAAGCTCTGTGCCGATCTGTTAAAATATTTCCGTGAACACTGATATAATCACTGATAATGTCCAACATGTTTCCATGACTGGAGGTGTGTAAATTCGGACACATTTGCTGCTACTGTTCTATGTGTGATGAACAATGAATATATGTACATACCCTTCCAATAACGACGTGTTTGTTGTTAATTTCAATCGCCGATACATCCCTCACCCACCCGCTAACGAACTGGTTGTATGCGTCTAGTCCTTTGTAACAACGTAGATCAGCCATTGTATATGGGCTGGGACTGAACACGAGATAGTTTACAATGTCGGGATATGTAATTGCTGGCAACAGATCGGGAGCGTCACTTAACCGATTGCGTTGGATAGTGTATGGATCAATGTCACTAATACAGCTGATTTTCCGAAGATATCTTTCTCGTGCACTCAAATCTAAGCAATCAAAATATTTTGATTTCGCTATTTCCGCGTTGCAATTCGCCATATTGGAATTTGTGTATGTAATCCAAGATGGCGGCGCCTCGTTTTCGAGTTCGATTTATAGCCTGCGTAGGAAGCTTCTATAGGACAAGTACGTACATTTTAGTATGCTATTTGGAAAGCACAGCGAGACTATGTTTCAATCATCACCGTTGATTAATAATTACATACATACATATTTAAATATAGATAAATAGCGGACACATATAATAAGCATATAAAGAAACTTACCTTGAAAGAGCAGCTCTTGAATTGTATTCCCCACCAATGAATGCACAACTTGTACACAAGTATTTAAGATATTTTAAAGACCTTTTAAGTCTACTGAACTTAAGTTTGCACAGCGAGCATGAATCCAGTTTTGACAATTTGAACATTGAATAGTGCCATCCTCGCACTCTTTTGCACAAATTACACAAGGATATTCAGCCATTATACAGATTCCAAAACTCAATAAATGTAAACACAACGGTAATGTTTCAATGAGGGGTGATTTGTAATATTAAACATACCAGTTTATATAAGGTTAGACATTTACTCGTGAAAAGTGAGCAACACAATAATTAGTCTTACCATCTCACCTTCTGTCTTACATCTTTGATGTTAAGTCGGCATTAATTGCAAAATAAGTCGTTGATGACCTATGCACTTTTCATGTTACCGAACCTGCTAATTGTAGCTGTTTGATGTCAGGGCTCACGCTGGCCATCGCAAATGGCGCCAAATGCGATAATAAATCAAAGATCAAAGAGGCATACGTCACAGCTTAGCTTTGAATGCAGTAAGTCACAGAGTTTAACAAGGAAAATTACTGGGTTTGTTTAGTGATAATTTCAATTTCTGAAAATGTGTGCAAGGCGTGTGCTTTATAATGAGACAAACCACTCGTATGAAAATACAAGTAAAAAATACACTACATTAACCAAATTAGTCTTTGTTCTAGTTAATACATTTCTGTCATTCAATTTCAAAAACTATTATATTTGTCAATTGAAGTGATGTGTATAACAGTTTAGAAAGTTTAAAGAATGTATCCGTTTGATTCTAAAGTGTTGGCATTGATTTTTAAGTCTGCCTAAATTTTTGGCTCCAACTTCACTGAAATGGCTCCAATTTTTTTCATTTGGCGAAAGTGATGGCGCAAAGGAAAAAAAAGCCAGTGTGAGCCCTGGATGTCACTGTCTCTATTGAATTAACATAATGCTTCATAGAATAATACAGAACTATTTTGTAAATGCATTCTATGATGTGAAAAAAACTTACATCTAAACTACAAGGACACTATCCTGGTCTACATTTCACAAATAAATACATGTACTACCATTTATATTCTAAATTTTACAGACGGATCTGTGGTCGCGACGATAAATAAACGTAAAACACAAAATATTGAGCCTAAAGAATGAGCCTAAATAAATAAATATATATACATATTACTATAAGGGCAGATATTAAGTCAATAGATTAAACTTAATAAATAGCTATAACTACGCTAATTCATTATTATCATTGTTTTTTATGCAGAACGTAAGTGTCTTTCGGTATAGGACTGGTGGCGATATTGTGTAATATATACAGAAGTGCACAACTTAAGTGTCTTTTGGTAGAGTATAATTAGTCTCACTTGAACATGAAATCAATGTACAAATATACAATATTATACATATCGTTATACATGTGATATCAATGTACATATATTTGAGAGATGCATGCATCAGGTACAATATGGGGACGGACATGGCAGTATGGAGACAGAAATGACAGTATGGGGACAGTTGACGGCACGTCGTATAGGGTGGCAGTATGGGTACATATTATAAAAACAATTGACAATATCTGAGAGCTAATTCTTTTTATTAATATGTATGGCCCTGAAAAGGGCCGTGGCTACTTATTATAGTTTCTTGTAGTTGCACAGTGTTCGGACAATCCTACACCACACCTACATTCGGCACTCTCGGACGTTACCCTATTATGACGTCAGAACGTCAGAACATCACGTGGTCAATTGGTCATAGCAACGTTACCGCATCCACAGATATTAGACAAAAGCATTCTCGTATTATCCGCTTGAAAAACAAGATGGGCTAATGAATCGAAATAGCACGGTTATTACCGATGAGGTAACTCGTGATGAGTGCCTCCGTTACGGTTATGACATTGTGGATAATATTGGCACGGGATAATTCGGTATCGTCGTTAAGTTAGCGAGAGTTATGCCATCCGCGTTGAAGATACATCCTGACATGGCAACAAAGGAAGATTGCGGAAATACCATGGTAAATATATCATATAAATGTATCAATGTCAATCATATGAACTTGATACCGTAGTGACCATTATTATTCAGTCAGACGGGGGATCGAACTATTGAACATTTTAGAAAAGCTTTCTTATATTCAGGGTCACACTTGTGGAATTCCCTCCCTTATCACATCAAAACAGCACATTCTGTGTTTGTGTGTTTTACGTTTATTTATCGTCGCTACCGGTTACCCATATGAGCGACGCCTCCCTCCAGAAGAGATTAGTAATTTTAGAATGTTGGAGGATAGTGCAATGGTACAGACAGAGACACATTCCAGAGTCTCCTCTGGTTCTTTTACGTGCACGGTGTACAGCACCGACACGAGACCTCGGTTTAACGTCCCATCTGAAAGACTGTTTTATTAGGGTCAGACGGGGGATCGAACCTGCGATCCCTGGATTACCAGTCCAGCGTGTTACCACTGGACTACAGATCCGTCTGTATTCTGTTCCACACTTCAAAGCTTTATATATCAGGTGGTGCAAAGAACATACCAATAACCAAATAAACTGATAATTTATAATTATGCATGAATATAGGTATTAGTTCTTGCAGCTTATATCTTATTTCCTATGAAAGTTTTACTGGTTACTGTTTACATGTTTCATTATGCTATTTCATGTTTTAATTTGTTGAGAGCCTCATGGTATATTGACTTAATTGTTCAAATGAGTTCTCTTGTTAAATAAAATCTTTATTACTATTATTATCATTATTATTATTATTATTATGGTTCACAACTTACATCACTCAATCCATATGTGCATGTAGAAAATCCTTATTAACATAATATAAATATTACCACAACTCTACTCGCAACAGTTTCTCTGGGATCTGACCAATGGCGGAGGTTATTATTTATTAGAATTATTAGTTACCACTACATGCAGAGCCTTCATCAGTCAGGCCCGTCGCTGGGCATACGCAAGTACGCACGTGCGTATCATTGGTCTCAGAAAATGAAACAAATATGAAAACTCCAAAAATGCATTAAAACCCCAGGGTGGGGGGGGTAGTAGGGATACATAGGCGCCGTGATGTGTGGAGTGGTGAAATAATTGAGCCCATTGCAAATATTGTGCATCTCGAAATTTAGTTTGTGCTATTTTACGTGCTTGATTAATTGATTAAGGGCGATATATCATTTATATTATACATCTAGCCTTAATGTATACGGATTGCCCTAAGAACTTTAGTCCTGCAATTGTATGCTACAAAATGCATTGAAATGCAGGAAATAGCTTCCTCATTTCAAAAAATCTCCAGGGGGCATGTCCCCTGACCCCCTAGCGTACTCGTTCACGGGACAAATAAGCACATGTTGCCGTGCGTATCATCAAAGTAGCCCCAGCGACGGCCCTGTCAGTGTTCATACAATCTTTCATTCATACAAATACAACAAACAAAACGATTGGACATAGAACAAGACATTGACATGTGTTCACGAGACAAAACACGTGCATGACATAATTGACCTGGGAAACATCGTCCATTTCCGTCTCCTACGTAGATCGCCGAGTATCCCCGATTCAATACCGTTGCATACAACACATTTGTGGTTCAATGGTAGAGCGTCGGATTTGGAATCGAACGGTCCGGGTTCGATACTCAGTCAGGCCACGTATGTAGTGTCATTAAGCAAGGCACCTCACACCCATTGCTTAGTACTGGTTAACCGCTATGGTCGGCTAAGCATGCCCAGAACACATGTCTAGGTTCCCGCAAGGGGTTTGACATTAATGGAACATACATTACATACACAAAGAACGATGATACACGAATTACAAAGGCTATTAACGCATGCGCGAAGTTTAAGTATATATATGTGTTATGACATACCGTTCACGTACCACCTTCTAACCCTAATACAATTAACTTTTTTTTTCCAAATGGGACTGTAAACCGAGGTCTCGTATCGGTGATTTACACCGTGCCCGTAAAAGAACCAGAGGAGGTTCAGGAATGGGTCTCTGTCTGTATCATTGCACTATCCTCCAAATATCTAAATAACTAATCTCTTCAGGAGGCGTCGTTCATATGGGCAACCGGAAACGACGATAAATAAACTTAAAACACTGTTCACGTTATGAACATCAGATGTACTCTTTTATGTACAACCTGTGACATATTACGGGTGGGTTCCCACTGCCAATCAGATCAACTCGATAAAGCTCAATCAAGCGATCGGGGACAGGTCTGGCAGACGTGATCACCCCTTACTCTACCTTAATCGGCTTCCTTCCCGAAAATAGTTGACATGTAAAAAAAACAAATCGTGTAGGGGTCGACAAGCCAAGCGCTCTTGAAGCCCCCGGGAATCGATCGGTATTGGTCGAGTAGAGATCGAATTGACCGATTGTAGTTTGTCGGGATAACAAAATTACGGATCAGTACCCGATCATTTGAACATCTACTCGAATAATATATGATCGCTTCAAGTCGACCTGGTCGGGTCGAGCTCGCGTAGAGGTCGAGTAGAGGTTGAGTAGAGATCGAGTAGAGGTCGAGTAGAGGTCGAGTAGAGATTGAGTAGAGGTCGAGTAGAGATTGAGTAGAGGTCGAGTAGAGGTCGAGTAGAGGTCGAGTAGAGGTCGAGTAGAGGTCGAGTAGAGATTGAGTAGAGGTCGAGTAGAGGTCGAGTAGAGGTCGAGTAGAGGTCGAGTAGATGTCGAGTAGAGGTCGAGTAGAGATTGAGTAGAGGTCGAGTAGAGGTCGAGTAGAGATTGAGTAGATGTCGAGTTGAGATTGAGTAGAGGTCGAGTAGAGGTCGAGTAGAGATTGAGTAGAGGTCGAGTAGAGGTCGAGTAGAGGTCGAGTAGAGGTCGAGCCTGTCGAATAGCAATGTGGAAGTCTCGGCATGATCGAGTAGAGATCGAAGTGAGTGTCGGATGGATGTCGGTGGGGAGTAGTGAATGGTCGTGTGTGGGTCGTGTACCATCGAGTAGCGGTCGAGAAGTAGTCGTTTACAAGCCTCGTCACGCAGTTGGTCGAACTCAGTAGGGGGAAATTGAGCGATCGGGGCGACCGAACTGATCTGATCGGCAGTGGGAACAAGCCATAAGATATATGTTATTGTCAAGATAATAACGGTATACAGGTGTATGACATTGAATACAGCTCATATCCTTCATAGCTTAGGTGGTACGAGAACATCTGTATGCGTGTATGTCGTTAATAAATGATGCCGACGTGTTTGATATCACCGACAAACCCAGGTTGTCGTTATCAAATAATGGAATCATATGAGGCATACTCACAGAAAACATGCTCCATACAATTGTATAACCGCCCGTGACCAATCCGTACGCACTCGAGGCTGTCGTATTTGACGACGAATAGACTACGGTGTTATATCCACTAGCGGGTCCAGGGAGGGCGCAGCCGGCACCTTGCCTAGCGCTTCCATCGCCCCATAAAATATGTAAAGCATAGGCTTAATACGATAAGATACGCTCTCGTAACGCACATGTATGTTACAAGTTGGCAAACTGTTCTCTCTCGCTCGTTAGTTTATACAAAATGCACTCTCGAGACATCATTCCTGATGGAATCCATCGCCATGAGGGTTAGAGAATAGGCAATGTGGAACCTAATGGCACAATTGTAACGGTTTCATCAAGGCTCGACATCCCGGAAGTTCGCACCTGAAGCAGAGGCGCTACCACTGCGCTATCACGACTATCTCTCGCTCGTTAATTACAATATAATAACAAAAATGTTCATCTGTACAGTATACCGGTATTATTAGAATCTATTTCATTGCGTAATAGTTTGTTTTCGACCATGACATATTGATATTGCCTATTATATTATATAGTTCACTGTTATTTGGCACAAACAAAACACCATGAACATTCACCGGAATTGCATTGCTCCCCCAACCGGTTTCGGGGGGGGGGTGGCATGCCCCCAGACAACCTAGTCCTATCACGTCTACTTAATGACAATTCCTGGAACCGCCCCTGAATAGTGTATTAGGTAACATATTCCTTTTCTGTTTGGTTGCAAAGTTTCGTAAGTTATATCCTAGTATTGTAGATTTGGATCATATGTCTCGTACTTGTTATCTATGGGCGCTACACGCCTCAACGGATATTCGGCACTCTCGGACTTTACCATATTATGACGTCAGAACGTCAGGTTGAAATTGCCAATAGCAACGTTACCGCATCCACAGATATTAAACAAAAGCATTCTCGCATTCTTCTGTTGAAAATAAAAAGCAAAGATGGGCTAATGAATCGAAATAGCACGGTTATTACCGAAGAGGTAACTCGTGATGAGTGTCTCCGTTACGGTTATGACATTGTGGATAATATCGGCACGGGAGAATTCGGTATCGTTAAGTTAGCGAGAGTTATGCCATCCGCATTGAAGATACATCCTGACATGGCAACAAAGGAAGATTACGGAAATACCATGGTAAATATATGATATAAATGTATCGATGTCAATCATATGAACTTGATACCGTAGTGACCATTATAATGTTTTTATTGGTTTGATCCGGAGAAGGTTTTACTGGTCGGGACAACTATTGGTTTGCCACCAGTCACGGACCTAGTACGAGACCAGTCACCGACTAGCAGAAAATAGACAACAAGAGTTGTTGGTGAATGGTCTGTGACCAATCCGAGACCGGTCCCCGTAAGTTGTTGGTGAATGGTCTGTGACCAGTCCGAGACAGGTCCCCGTGAGTTGTTGGTGAATGGTCTGTGACCAGTCCGAGACAGGTCCCCGTGAGTTGTTGGTGAATGGTCTGTGACCAGTCCGAGACAGGTCCCCGTAAGTTGTGGTGAATGGTCTGTGACCAGTCCGAGACCGGTCCCCGTGAGTTGTTGGTGAATGGTCTGTGACCAGTCCGAGGACCGGTCCCCGTGAGTTTGTGGTGATGGTATGTGACACAGTTCGAGACCGGTCACCGTGAGTTTGTGGTGAATGTGTCTGTGACCAGTTCGAGGAAACAAAACCGGTCCCCCGTGAGTGTGGTGAAGGGTCGTGACCAGTCCGAGCCGGTCCCCGGAGTGCGTTGGTGAATGGGTATGTGACCGTCGGGACCGGTCCCCGTGAGTTGTTGGTGAAGTCTTGCAGTCCGGAGACAGGCCCTTGAAGTTGTTGGTTGAATGGTCTGTGACCAGTCCGAGACAGGTCCCCGTGAGTTGTTGGTGAATGGTCTGTGACCAGTCCGAGACAGGTCCCCGTGAGTTGTTGGTGAATGGTCTGTGACCAGTCCGAGACAGGTCCCCGTAAGTTGTGGTGAATGGTCTGTGACCAGTCCGAGACCGGTCCCCGTGAGTTGTTGGTGAATGGTCTGTGACCAGCCCGAGACCATTGACACAGCGCATTGTATTAATCAACAATTACATTGAGTTATAAACTGTGTGCTATACGTTTATTTTATTTTGTTGATTTTGTACTGTTATTTGATATGATGTAGATTTTATCATTTCTAAATTTTCTGAACTATGCCATACATGTATATGTTTAATGTTTATGCTATAGTTATACACAGGCCTCCATTTACATGTGGTAGTGTGTGGTGTTAACCTGTTTTGTTGTTGTTTACGTTTATTTACCGTCGTTACTGGTTGCCCATATGAGCGACGCCTTCTGAAGAGATTAGTCATTTTAGATTTTGGAGGATAGTGCAATGATACAAACAGAGACACATTCTAGAACATCCTCTGGTTCTTTTACGTGCACGGTGTACAGCACCGACACGAGACCTAGGTTAAATGTCCTATCGGAAAGTCTATTAATTGTGTTAGGGTCAGACGGGGGATCGAACCTGTTTTCTTTGTTTAGATTCAAGTTAATGTTGTACTTTTATATATATTTCCGACTCGAAAGTTTCTTGTATCGTGTAGTGATTATAATTTTAATTTAGTTCAAAATGAACTCGAGCTGAGTATTCAGATGTTTCAAGTTGATATAATTGCAATAGATCATAGTCCGGCAGAATCTATAATTATATATATTTCGCAAATATGTGCATGCAAGGATAGGATTCGGGATTTCCTGAGGTTCATAATAAGTTAGAATTGGCTGAGTGTCAAGGAGTTCGAGCCCAGCTGTAGTCGTTACGACTGTGCCTTTAGGCAAGGCACTTAAATTCCACAATGCCCCTTCTTTCTCCCTCGTAGTGATATATTCCATCAGGAATGAGGGCTCCAGAGCAATTAATCTAATGGTGTTAGAACTTGTTTCGCAATCGAGCTATTATAAATTGGTATAAACTATACAAACGACTATTATCTTATAATGTTCAGGTAGCGATAAAGGTAATAGATAGGAAGACCGCAGATCGGCATTACCTGAAGAATGTTCTTCCCAACGAATGGTCCATGCACAACTTTCTGCCGCCTCACAATAACGTGGTAAGTGCAGCTTTAGTTTATCTATATATATATATATCTCCAGATACGGTCACACCCCCCTCTCTCTCTCTCTCTCTCTCTCTCGAGTGCTATGGACAGGAGTGGGTGCCATAAAATTAGCGAGAGGACATAATTAAAATCTACTGGGAAAATTTCATGTAGATAGTGAGTGTGGAAGATAAAAACAGTTAGCTTGCTAGTTAGCTATCTCTATGAACAATCAGGCTATGTAATTTTACTGGACAGTCGTGCTAGCTATCTCTATGAACAATCAGGCTATGTAATTGTATTGGACAGACTTGCTAGCTACCTATCTCTATGAACAACCAGGCTATGTAATGT
>CM026394.1:38013909-38148868 GCA_014843695.1 Archivesica marissinica
TGAGGTACGCATGTCTTTGGGATACTGTGTATGAGGTACGCATATCTTTGGGATACTGTGTATGAGGTACTCATATATTTTGGGATAATGTGTATGAGGTACACATATCTTTGGGATACTGTGTATGAGGTACGCATATCTTTGGGATACTGTGTATGAGGTACGCATATATTTTGGGATACTGTGTATGAGGTACGCATATATTTTGGGATACTGTGTATGAGGTACGCATATATTTTGGGATACTGTGTATGAGGTACGCATATATTTTGGGATACTGTGTATGAGGTACACATATTTTGGGATACTGTGATGAGGTACGCATATATTTGGGATACTGTGTATGAGGACGATAATTTTGGGATACTGTGTATGAGGTCGCATAATTTTGGGATACTGTGTTGAGTACGCAATATTTTGGGATACTGGTATGAGGTAGCATATATTTTGGATACGTGTATGAGGTAGCATTATTTTGGGATACTGTGTATGAGGTAAGACATATTTTGGGATACTGTGTATGAGGTACGCATATATTTGGGATACTGGTATGAGTAAGCAATATTTTGGGATACAAACCAAAAAAACAAAACAAACACAAAACTGTGTATGAGGTACGCATATATTTTGGGATACTGTGTATGAGGTACGCATATATTTTGGGATACTGTGTATGAGGTACGCATATATTTTGGGATACTGTGTATGAGGTACACATATCTTTGGAATACGTGTGCGGATAAGTAGATCTAGTTAATTTCTTGCTATGTCCAGTGACAGCAATTTGTCCTGTAATATAGTTATTGACACAAGTAGCTCTATAGCATCTAGATGTTTTTTTCGAATACGAATAGTGTATTCAGCATTAAACATTTAATAGCAATGTTAATAGCCTACACAATTAGCATACATAATTATATAATACAGTGTGAACACAAGTCTTTTCAGAAGAGGATGAGTTTTTAACAGTGTATATCAGTATACAAGTTAACAATCACTATAATTTATAAATACTGTAGTAAATGTATTTAAACAAAGCATTTTATTTGCAAAGAATACAAATTTTGATACGTTACAAATGGTTTTCTTAGACGTGGCATATATTAAGTCGTAATATTTATGCATAGTCGGCCTGTGACAATAATATCGTTTGAAGTATTTCTTTCTGATATCACGATAATGTGGACATATAAAGTAGAAAATGATATTCCGATTTAATGTGTTCCATAGTACAGGATTTACAAGTTCTTAGTTCTTGAGGTACGTTGTCATATCTGTCTGTTTCAATAAAACGCCAAATCGGACAGGTGGGTTTTCGACGACACGAATTACCACATATACGTTTTCATCCGCGCCAACGAGAGTGATTAATATAAGTTGTTGAAAATTGCTTCGCAATCGTTGTAAAATAGATAAAGTTAAAAAAATTCCATAAAATTGTTATGTGATTATGTTCTATATCTAGTCAAAGATCGTATATGGAAACAATTATCAACTTTAAATATATACATTGTTATTCCCCTCGCCATGTTGAACCTTCCATTATACTGCTGCAGTCCAAGAGACCATTGCTGATTGGTTAAAGTTCTTACGTTGGCAAGTTAAAGTTCTTACATTGACAAGTTAAAGTTCTTATGTTGGCAAGTTAAAATTCTTACGTTGGCAAGTTAAAGTTCTTACGTTGGCAAGTTAAAGTTCTTACGTTGGCAAGTTAAAGTTATTATGTTGGCAAGTTAAAGTTCTTACGTTGGCAAGTTAAAGTTCTTACGTTGGCAAGTTAAAGTTCTTACGTTGGCAATAATACCGCACGGTGCATTAGTAACATCGGTGATATACGACAATCAGCTAGAAATAATTTGTTTTATAAACAAATTCATTTTTACGGATTAAATCCAATGACGTTGACAAAACTATATACATCAACTGTTCTACCACAACTATTATCCGCATGGAAACTATGGAATCATATGACAAAATCCGGAATGTTTCAACGTTCGAACGTTCGTTCTGATATGACCGGTTGGTTAGCCGCCAGCTAGTTAAATAATGGTTACCGATTGCCTGATTCGGGAATTCGGGAAGTACTGATGTATCATAAGTAACAAATGACTGACCCTTTCAATATGGATCACACCATAATAAACAAACTTTATACACTTTACCTTTGCAAAGATACATCCAGCGCTAGCAGTGGCAGAGAAACTGCCCTGTTCCATTGCTTGAAAACAGTGAACAATATCATTTTCTTTCACTGAGAATGCTCAAGCAATCATTGGAAAGCATAAAAGAATATGTTCCAACCCAATCAAGTGATTCGTGAAAGTCGTGATAGCGCTGTGATAGCGCATTCGCTTCAGGTGTGAAAGGCTGTTGGAGCCGCTACGATTGTGCCCTTAGGCAAGGCATTTCACATCCACGTTGCCTCTTCTCTCTCCCTCATTCCTCATGGAATCCATCGCCACGAGGGAGAAAGAAGAGGCAACGTGGAATTTAAATGCCGTGCCTAAGGGCACACTCGTAACGGCTCGGGCGGAGTTCGAACTCCGGAACTTTCGCACCTGAAGCGAACGTGCTACCACTGCGCTATCACGACTTTGATTTATTTGATATACTGACATTGTATGTATGCTTTGCTCTGCTTGTAGCACGAAGAGACCCAATGGCAATGTCAGGATCGATTGATTTTTAACGAAGAAGTTCAACTGTTTGAAACAGGTTTTGAGTTGCTTTGGACTATTAAAAGAAATACTTTTCGGCAGGCAGACCGCATGTTTGAGGTTGACAATACTTTCAATGGACTGATGTTCATCGTCGAGACTAACATCACTTACTTGACCTTGACCTTTGTTAGTTGCCTAGAAGTGGGCAGAGTTGTCCACAAAGGCCATGGATTTAGGGCTATTCTGATGAAACAAGGTATTACTAGCTTGTTTATATAATTATATTTCATTTTTTTAAGTAAATTTCAAATTATACGTCATTATGGTTAAATCATCAGAGCAAGAAAATACAAGCACCTTTTTATCACAGACTAATATGTGGTGGTAACACGCTGGAGTGGTAATCCAGGGATCATAGGTTCGATCCTCCATCTGACCCTAATAAAATTAACAGTTTTTCAGATGGGACTTTAAACCGAGGTCTTGTGTCGGTGGTTTACACCGTGCACGTAAAAGAACCAGAGGAGACTCTGGAATGGGTCTCTGTCTGTAACTATGCACTATCCTCCAACAATTTAAAATGACTAATCTCTTCAGGAGTCGTCGCTCATATGTGCAACTGGTATCGACGATAAATAAACATAAAACACACAACTTTGTATTACCCTTTGAAATCGGGTTTATTACACTATGTATCATGATGTATATTTATTTATTTTTAATTTCAAGTTTTGACGTTTAGCGGAAACGGCTGGCCATGATTTAGAAGAAACCTGGTATTGAAGCACAATGATTTACCTTTCAGAAGTACCTGCCTGTTCCTCTTTGGATAATTTGGCTCAGCTAACCAACCGTCGGGATGAGAATTGTTACCAGCCGCACATGACATTATCGTCCATGTCGTATTATAATATACCGTTTGCTGGAGTAAACGAGATATGGCATATCTTCAGGAAGACTGGCTCTTTACGAATCGATATCATTCAGTTTGATGTAAAGTGCAACTCTGGTATATATCCTACCCATTTTGGATTATGTATTTTGTTTATTTTGTACAGGTTTAGGCCTAGGTTCCGCCTCCGTGGTCGAGTGGTTACGGTCGCTGACTTGTATACCACTGTAACCTATCATCACTGATGGTCACGGGTTCGAGCTCCGCTCAGACCGTGTCTCATTTATATGAAAAAGTTGGCAGTTTCTTACGGAGGTTGGTGCACCCAAGTACTGGTTAACCGCTGGAGCCTGCCCAGGAAAGGTGTTGTTAGGTAAACTGCCCTCCGGCGATATAGCCCGAAATGGTGCTGATGCAGGCGTAAGACCCGAAATATAACATATAAATAACAGGTTTAGGCAGTAGGAAATTATTATTGTAGTGATAATGATGGTCTATTTAAATCATGATCGAGGGTCTCACTTATGTTGATCATGTAAGAAAGCAAAACTCATGAATAAACAGTTCTCCATATGTTTTCAAAGCTCACTGTTGAAGCTCTTTCCAAACAAATACCTTGATCTTGATCCCCCTCTCTCACTCACTCACTCATTCACTCACTCACTAACCCTTCTCACGTGTCATTTGCTATACATAATTATCTTTTCAATCGTAAATCAACGTATATTACATTGAAAACGTTAACATTATTTTTGCTCTATAAATAAGCTTGTTTATAGCTGTTATGTGTGTTTAAACCATTACTTGGGAAGAGCCATCTGTAATGTTGTAAGAACTTGGGGTTCGACCCATTTCTGCTTTCTTTGCATATATTGTATGTAGATTCTTTGTCAAAATAGAGCAAAATAAAATATAGCACCAATAAGGAGCTGACACACGAGCTGGCACACGAGCTGGCACACGAGCTGGCACACGAGCTGGCACACGAGCTGGCACACGAGCTGACACACAAGCTGGCACACACACGAGCTGGCACACGAGCTGGCACACGAGCTGGCACACAGAGCTGGCACACGAGCTGGCACACGAGCTGGCACACGAGCTGGCACACGAGCTGGCACACGAGCTGGCACACGAGCTGGCACACAACGAGCTGGCACACGAGCTGGCACACGAGCTGGCACACGAGCTGGCACACGAGCTGACACATGAGCTGGCACACGAGCTGGCACACGAGCTGACACACGAGCGTCACACGAGCTGGCACACGAGCTGACACACGAGCTGGCACCGAGCTGGCACACGAGCTGACACCGAGCTGGCACACGAGCTGACACACGAGCTGGCACACGAGCTGACACACGAGCTGGCACACGAGCTGACACACGAGCTGACACACGAGCTGACACACGAGCTGGCACACGAGCTGACACACGAGCTGGCACACGAGCTGACACACGAGCTGGCACACGAGCTGACACACGAGCTGGCACACACTCTCACTATCTTATTTACAGTATCGTCAATGTTCCATCACATTGGAGAAGTTCAGTCGCTATTCTTTTAACACAAGTAATTACAAGGATATCAATTCAAGCTGTAGTGCTTCGAAACTATATGTGCATGTTTCGGTTTCCAGTATTATGACTGCCTCCGTGGTGGAGTGATTAAGGTCGCTGACTTGTATACCACTGTAACCTATCATCACTGATGGTCACGGGTTCGAGCCCCTCTCAGGCTGTGTCTCATTTATATGAAACAGTTGGCAGTTTCTTACGGAGGTTGGTGCACCCAAGTACTGGTTAACCGCTTGAGCCTGCCCAGGAAAGGTGTTGTTAGGTAAACTGCCCTCCGGCGATATAGCCCGAAATGGTGCTGATGCAGGCGTAAAACCCGAAACATAACAATATAACCAGTATTATGACTAATTCTGATAATTACGACCAACTAAGCCAATTGTAGCTTATACAAATTTATTTTAGCTCGATTGTGAAACAAGTTCTTACAACTTATATTAATCATTCTCGAGACCTCATTCCTGATGGAATCCATCTCCACGAGGGAGATAGAAGAGACAACGTGGAATTTAAATGCCTTGCCTAAGGGCACAATTGTAACGGCTCTAGCCGTGCTCGAACCCCGGACCTTTCGCATCTGAAGCGAACGCGCATCCACTGCGATATCACGACTTCCACGAAGTCAATTGTCAATCTCAGCTTATCAACTTCATACAATAGATCTTTATCAACCTCGAAAAATGGTAAACAAATTCTTATCGAATTAGCAAATTATTCACCACGGTTGATCACTGGGCGTTCGTGTTTTTACTTTTATTTATCGTCGCTACCGGTTGCCCAAATGAGCGACACCTCCTGAAGAGACCCATTCCAGAATCTCCTCTGGTTCTTTACGTGCACGGTGTAAAGCACCGACATGAGACCACGGTTTAACGTCCCATCTGAAAGACTGTTAATTTTATTAGGGTCAGACGGGGGATCGAACCTGCGATCCCTGGATTACCAGTCCAGCGTGTTACCACTGGACTACAGATCCGTCTGTTCACTGGGTGTTCACCACTTGGGCTGACCAAAACTAGCATTAGTTGGTGGGTAATCCTCCATTTTATTAGATGTAGACACATACTGTTTGCATATGGCACAATATGTAGGTATGTTCCATTAATGTCAAGTCCCTTACGGGGGACCTAGACATGTGAATCCTGCAATAACATGGCCGTACCGGTTTAATTGTGTCGGTGAATAACTTCTAGTCAGGATCGTTTATAGCAGATGAAACAATATTACTTTGTAAGTAAAGCTACCATTTCCACGTACCACATGTGAATTCAATATGGCGTCAAAAAGGACATGTTTCAGGTTTACGACCATTCAAGTTTCATGTAGCATAGATGTGTTTCCCGTCAGTTTCACATGACTTGCATGTTTTCTTCTCCAATTACTAAAATATGCTGTGGAAGTCGTGATAGCGCATTCGCTTCAGGTACAAAAGGCCCGATGTTCGAGCCCCACTGGAGCCATTACGAGTGTGCCCTTAGGCAAGGCATTTAAATTCCACATTACCTCTTCTCTCTTCATGGCGATGGATTCAATCAGGAATGAGGTCTCGAGAGTGATTACTATAAGTTGAAAGACATTTTTTCGCAATCGAGCTAAAATAAATTTGTATAAACTAAACAAAACTGGCATGTGACCGTGCACAGAGGATGAGGGTTAGTTAACACGTTACAATAAAACACACAAAATGTCGTTATATATAACGCTGCTTACATATCCAACTTATTGTTGTTCGTAAAATATCGGTAATCAGGGGAGCGATTCTTTAAATTTTACTAAGTTAAAAATAATATATTGCTAATATATTTTTATATCTTAGTACCTTATATCTTACTTAAAACACACTTATATAACAAGATTAAAAATTTTAACATCTACATATATACGCTTTAAACTTTATTTATTTTACAAAGATTGCTAAGCAAGCTTTGACAACTTATATTAATCACTCTCGTTGGCGCAGATGAAAGCGTAAATGTGATCATTCTCGTGGGAGGAAACCGGAGTACCCGGAGAAAACCCACCTTTCCGATCTGGCGACCACCGTATCATCTCACATACTTCCTGATCGAACCCGGGTTGCATTGGTGAGAACCGAGCGCACTAACCACTGCATTAATCAGACAGCCGATCTACGCTTAGTATTAATTAATATAATACTCTGGCCTTGTGGCACCAGTCCAATATTAATAATGATGGGCTGCATTGTGAAGTATGAATATTCTTGGTATCACATACCAGTTGCCTAACTTTTACCACTAAAATGCCATTTAAGAAAGGTATATGGATATATTTTTGTTATAATACGAAATATAGGGGCGTTGTCATCGAGAGAGAGAAAAACTAATATTGTAAAAAATAAAATATAATGATGGGCTGTAAGTACAAAGGTATGACGTCACGATAATGTTTTAATTTCAGAAACAAGCTTCTCAATTAACAGTAGATTTACCGGCGAAATGAATTTCTGCAACTTACGCAAACCTCCTAGTGAACTATTTACTTCATCCAGTACCGTAACCATCACGTTTAGCAAGCCAGATGTACAGTCGAAGGAATCGTTTCAACTCCGCTACTCCTCTTTCAATGACCCACCACCTCATTCCATTTCATCTAAAGCAGCCAATATTCCAGGTATTTGTGACTTCAGCTATTTCAATTTAGGATTAAGTATTGTTGTTGTCTGTGTGTGTTTTACATTTATTTATCGTCGCTACCGGTTGCCCATATGAGCGACGCCTCCTGAAGAGGTTAGTCATTTTAGATTGTTGGAGGATAGTGCAATGATACAGACCGAGACCCATTCCAGAGTCTCCTCTGGTTCTTTTACGTGCACGGTGTACAGCACGGACACGAGACCTCGGTTTAACGTCCCATCTGAAAGACTGTTCATTTTATTAGTGTCAGATGGGGGATCGAACCTGCGATCCCTGGATTACCAGTCCAGCGTGTTACCACTGGACTACAGATCCCTGGATTACCAGTCCAGCGTGTTACCACTGGACTACAGATCCCTGGATTACCAGTCCAGCGTGTTACCCCTGGACTACAGATCCCTGGATTACCAGCCCAGCGTGTTACCACTGGACTACAGATCCCTGGATTACCAGCCCAGCGTGTTACCACTGGACTACAGATCCCTGGATTACCAGCCCAGCGTGTTACCACTGGACTACATATCCATGGATTACCAGTCCAGCGTGTTACCACTGGACTACATATCCATGGATTACCAGTCCAGCGTGTTACCACTGGACTACATATCCATGGATTACCAGTCCAGCCTGTTACCACTGGACTACATATCCATGGATTACCAGTCCAGCGTGTTACCACTGGACTACAGATCCATGGATTACCAGTCCAGCGTGTTACCACTGGACTACAGATCCCTGGATTACCAGTCCAGCGTGTTACCACTGGACTACATATCCATGGATTACCAGTCCAGCGTGTTACCACTGGACTACATATCCATGGATTACCAGTCCAGCGTGTTACCACTGGACTACAGATCCCTGGATTACCAGTCCAGCGTGTTACCACTGGACTACAGATCCCTGGATTACCAGTCCAGCGTGTTACCACTGGACTACAGATCCATGGATTACCAGTCCAGCGTGTTACCACTGGACTACAGATCCCTGGATTACCAGTCCAGCGTGTTACCACTGGACTACAGATCCCTGGATTACCAGTCCAGCGTGTTACCACTGGACTACATATCCATGGATTACCAGTCCAGCCTGTTACCACTGGACTACATATCCATGGATTACCAGTCCAGCGTGTTACCACTGGACTACAGATCCCTGGATTACCAGTCCAGCGTGTTACCACTGGACTACATATCCATGGATTACCAGTCCAGCGTGTTACCACTGGACTACATATCCATGGATTACCAGTCCAGCGTGTTACCACTGGACTACAGATCCCTGGATTACCAGTCCAGCGTGTTACCACTGGACTACAGATCCCTGGATTACCAGTCCAGCGTGTTACCACTGGACTACAGATCCCTGGATTACCAGTCCAGCGTGTTACCACTGGACTACAGATCCCTGGATTACCAGTCCAGCGTGTTACCACTGGACTACAGATCCCTGGATTACCAGTCCAGCGTGTTACCACTGGACTACAGATCCCTGGATTACCAGTCCAGCGTATTACCACTGGACTACAGATCTCTGGATTACCAGTCCAGCGTGTTACCACTGGACTACAGATCCCTGGATTACCAGTCCAGCGTGTTACCACTGGACTACAGATCTCTGGATTACCAGTCCAGCGTTTAACCACTGGACTACAGATCCCTGGATTACCAGTCCAGCGTTTTACCACTGGACTACAGATCCCTGGATTACCAGTCCAGCGTTTTACCACTGGACTACAGATCCGTCTGTAAGCTTGTTGTTGTCAACATGTGGTCAGCTCTTTTATACATGTATTACCAACACGTGAGCATGTATATAACATCAGCCGATTACAAGTATCCCTGAAGTACTTTAGTCTAAAATGTAGAAGATGAAATACTCTTTATTTTCTTTTAGTTTATACACATTTATTTTAGCTCGATTGCGAAACAAGTTCTTACAACTTATATTAATCACACTCGATACCTCATTTCTGATGGAATCCATCGCCACGAGGGAGAGAGAAGAGGCAACGTGGAAATTAAATGCCTTGTCTAAGGGCACAATCGTAACGGCTCCAGTTCGAACTCCGGACCTTTCGCATCTGAAGCGAACGCGCGTCCACTGCGCTATCACGACTTCACGATTTTCTTTTGACCGAGCTACAAATGACTTCCACCAATTAAAGAAAATTGATAATCGTACAGTTATAATAATACTAACTACGTTCATGGGGACGATAGATCAATATATTTACATCTAAATGAAGGAAAGAATGAGTAAAAACAGAGACGGTGACGTTAGGCACATGTGAAATGACGTCATTAAATAACCCAGGTGCTGTTATGTACAGTGGTGGACGTAGCTAACAATCACTGACAGACATTCAAACCATACCGTCAGCTGTATTCAGACAGACAACATATGGCTCTCTGTAATATGGATAGACGGACGAACAACCAATACTTATAGGTGGCAATATGGCCAGACAGACGAAAAACTATACGTCTGCTGTATGCAGACGGACTGCTGTATGCAGATGGACAACATGCGTTTATCTGTAGGTAAATGTAATATGGACAGACGGACGAACAACCTATAGTTATATGTCTGAAATATGCACAGACAGACAGACAGACAGACGGACAAACAACCTATAGTTATATGTGACCAATATGGACAGATGTACAAACAACCCATATTTATCTATATGCAATATGGACAGACGTACAAACAACCCATATTTATCTATATGCAATATGGACAGACGTACAAACAACCCATATTTATCTATATGCAATATGGACAGACGTACAAACAACCCATATTTATCTATATGCAATATGGACAGACGGATGACAATCAACCTATGCCCAACTTTGATGGACGGACACATCTCACAGGAAATATCACTAGTATATCACTAGTAGAAACCACGCTTAATAGGTAGAAAAAGTAATTCAACAGCATGCGTTATGTGATTTATTTGCTTCCATAAATACGAATTTACTTCAGTCTTTCTTGTTGAGGATATTGAGCTTCTCCGTTCGGTTTGTGTGACGCATACATACACGGAGAGATTGCGTCTGCCTTCCAAGCAATCGCATTCGCAAACGGAGACATATGGAATTAACCTGGGTTCCAGTCTGTTGATTTTTCACTTTTTAACTTTCTGGCACAATGACATGTGATCAGAAACTCAATACGGCCCAATTAATAGTCTCGGTGATAAAATATTTATTTGACTGACCAGGCAAAATATATTGACGTCTGTTCCCAGGCTAATATGCAATCAACACATGGCATTACATGTTTTTTCCATTTGTTGTCGAATTCGCATACCGGTGTTTTCTTATCATTACACAAGAGGAGAAGGGATTCTTTCTCGTCTATAGTTTGGTATATGAACATTTGATTGACGTAACACATGCTAATAGAGTCAACTTCTCATAGGCTACTTCTCATACAGTTTACATCCGTTATGTCAAAATCCGCTATGTCGAATTATCCGGTTATCTCGAAGTCGGATCAAGTCCCGTTTCAGACACTTATCATTTTACATATAACTGGATCCATTTATATTGAATTTCGTTTAGTCACACTTCGGTTATGTCGAGGTATTTTGTTCGGACCGACGGAATTCGACATAACGGATGTAGTTTATACTAATTTATTAACTCGATTGCGAAACAAGTTCTACAACTTATATTAATCACTCTCGAGACCTCATTCCTGATGGAATTCATCGCCACGAGGGAGAGAGAAGAGATAATGTGGAATTTAAATGCCTTGCCTAAGGGCACAATCGTAACGGCTCCAGCGGGGCTCGACCTCCGGAGCTTTCGCATCTGGACCGAACGCTCTACCACTGCGCCATCATAGATGTAAACTATATTTGGAAATTATTGTGTTTGCAGATATCGTACAGAGCATTGGATATGAGTTTATCAGAACGAGAGATCAAGAACTGAGTAAGAAATCAAATATATTTCAAGGTTACATAGAATCGTATACAGTAAGGACTTTTCAATAGATAAGCAGGGGTCAGTTTAGAGGGCGATGTGGGCGAAATTGTCGCCCTAGGGACTCAGCCTTCGCCCTCTAGGGGCCCCACTTCTCCCTAAAAAAAATAATTAAAAAAAAATATTTTTTGGTTTTTACGATTTTCAAACAAAATTTTGTCTAGTATAGTAAGATAGATACACTGGCCCATTATAAAGCACTCCTTCTATTCTGGCCCATTATAAAGCACTCCTTCTATTCAAATGTTGTATTTAATGGTTGTACTGTGCATTTTAACCCTATTTTGCAGAAGTATATTAATGAACACCATTTAAGGAAGCGATCACGTGCTTTCTCACTTCTCCTAAAAATTCTGACCTAGAATGAACCCTGAGATAAGTTCCGAGTATTCTAATATTTATTCGTATATTCCAGTGCACGTTCCGTTCCAAATATTTCGACAATAATATACACTGAAAAATATGAATATATAATGGACTAAGAAATTATCAGTTTAGATATTTTGACAAGAATATGAACAATAGGTTCATTTCGCTAACTTCAAAGCACTTGCCCCTCACCGCTGTAGGTTCGAATCCCACTTTTGGCGTGGAATTATTTCATGTGAGGAGACTATCCAGCTGGCTTGTGGTAAGTCGGATGTTCTACACCCGTATCCTTGTACTTTAACCTCATAATCTATGCTGTATTTGCAGCCATCTCTGAAGAGTAGCCAGATGAAATTTGACTCATTGCAATATTGTAGTTTCTCATTATTATGTCCGACAGTGCTTTACATTTCTTCATGATGATGTCTGTCGGTATTTGCATTTCCCCATATGCACAGTGTGCGCGAGTGATGGGCCTGCGGAAAATTGCACACATGTTAGTGTTGGCTTGAGTGTCGCTAATACCTTGGATGTATGTACATCGGTTCACAGATGTTGCTCTGTTTTTAAGGAAGAGGTCTTGTATGATGTTGTCTCGTGTTGGAAAGTCAACAAGTGGGCGAGGTCTAATTCTGGTTGTAAGAGTAAGGGCTGTTTTTAGATGGCTTTTTCACAGACGGATCTGTAGCCCAGTGGTAGCACGCTGGACTGGTAATCCAGGGATCGCAGGTTCGATCCCCCGTCTCTCCCTAATAAAATTAACAGTCTTTCAGATGGGACGTTAAACCGAGGTCTCGTGTCAGTGCTTTACACCGTGCACGTAAAAGAACCAGAGGAGACTCTGGAATGGGTCTCTTTCTGTATCATTGCACTATCCTCCAAAATCTAAAATGACTAATATCTTCAGGAGGCGTCGCTCATATGGGCAACCGGTAGCGACGATAAATAAACGTAAAACACACAGATGGCTTTTCTGTACTGATGACCGCATACCGAGTTGTTTGACAAGTTAATTTCCGGGAGGTTAAAATCAATAACATTCCATATACGAGTTGTGTAGATTATGAATTTCTTCAGATGTAAGAAATGGCATTGCATAACTGAGTAGTTTGTTGGTCTGTTTGGCACACCGATGATCAGTGTGTCTTTGTTGATATTTTCAAATATTTGGAATAGGATGTCGCGTGGAATTGTGACCTCTACTGGTTCGCTGATTATGTTCTACTTCCTGAGACTTCCTGTGTAGCCATCATTTCGAGATGGTTGCAGAAGCTGTCCTTGTTCGTCATGCTTGATGTGCTTTGGTGTTAAGGATGTTTCTAATCGGATGTTGTTTATACGGAGTTTATGTCGATCTTTCTCTTTGTGGCTCGACCACGAAGGTGGACTTTTCAGCGCAGTGGTTAGCACGCTCGCTTCTCACCAATGCAACCCGGGTTCGATCCTCGGACTTGGAAGTATGTGAGATGGTACGGTGGTCGCCAGATCGGACAGGTGTGTTTTCTCCGGGTACTCCGGTTTCCTCCCACACGAATAAGCACATGTACACACTTTCATCCACGCCAACGAGAGTGACTAATATAAGTTGTTAGAACTTGTTTGGCAATCGTTGTAAAATAAATTATTAAGTTTAAACTAAGGGTTTTGTTCTAATCGGATGTTGATTGTACAGAGTTTATGTCGATCTTTCTTTTTGTGGCTCCAACACGAAGGTGGACATTTACTTCACTGGATGTACTGTCGGTAGTTTTTGTATATATTGGAAAATTCAGATATGTTGCAGCTGGATATACTATCATGATCAGACTTGTCATTGCTAACGACTGAACGTAGATTAGTACCACTGGAGTTAGATGGGCTTGAATCACATAGGTGGGTGTAGCTCCACTCAAAATGGATCTAGGTGAAATTTGGCACGCTACACGCAAAAACTGTGCAGGACATATCGTTGTCTTGTTTGGTGTATGATAGGAAGCCATTATCAGTCCGTATATACAGTTGGAGTTGTGCCCTGTTTTGCATTTATCACAACAGATTGATGTTTGGTGTCAATAGCATACTTTTTTGACATAGGCCATAAGTATCGATTATCTTAAGATTCACAAGCCCATGGTTCCCTATCCGATGCCCGTAGGAGTATATGAAGTATTGTATGTGTCTGGCATTTCAACGACTTGACCACATGTAGTGAGTGAATCGATGGAATATACGAATATAGACAAATAAACAGGTTGCAAAATACTATGCAACTTCCTTGCGACAAGACAAATAGTTCCGTATGTCCATATATCCACAGAGCCCGTACACACATATACCAGAACAGCTTCTTTCCTGCATCCATAGTACTCTGGAACAAGCTACCCCAGAACGCTATTGACCAGACCACCTTGGGTTTCCAATCGGTACTGGCCAATCGCTATGTCCACTAAACACACATGGACTATTTTATCCATTTTTAAGAACCTCTTGTAAATATGGAAACTTTTAATTGAGAGTGACGCAATCACTATAGACGATGATGATGATGATGATGTGGTGTGGTGTGGTGTGGTGTGGTGTGGTGTGGGGTGTGGTGGGGTGTGGTGTGGTGTGATATATAGAGACATTATTATTGTGATTAGATCTGGTAATGCTGATCAAACCTTCCAGGCTGTGATGTCCTATGTTGCGTCCTCGAAATTGAATAAAGGTGGTACTTATTGACGTTGTATCAATGTCCATACGTGAATGTATATTAATTATGCTGAAACTATTAAACATTTACATTATAATAATGATTTACCTTCATACATGTATTTATTTCTTTAGCTTTGCTGATCGACCTGAAATGGTTTGGAAGAGGTGAGCTTAAATAGTTATATATTTGGAAACTTTGACGTGCAGTGCAATTAATGTAAATGGTTTTTTTATTAATTGAATACATTCGAAATGTGCACTTGCTATCACTGTGTAAGCAACTTTATGAGTATATTGAGACGTTATTCATTTAAACCAATTGTATACTATGGCACTGCTAATGATCAGCCTTGGCACACGTCTTTATAAAAGTGTATGTTTACATGCTCGTGGTGAAAGAGTGGTTACGGTCGTTAACGTATATTCACTTGCCACTCACCGCTAACGGTTGGTGTCGGAATTAGTTCATGTGAGGAAGTTATCCATCTGGTTTGGTGGAATATCGTTTTCGCTGTCCATATGTCGTATGTCGTTCCTCACCACTAAGAGGTGGAGAGTTGCATTACGACCTAAGCTGTTTGGTACGATTTTAAACCACCAAAAAAGTTGGCAGTTTCATACGGAGGTTGATGCACCCAAGTACTTGTTAACCGCTGGAGCCTGCCCAGGAAAGGTGTTGTTAGGTAAACTGCCCGTCGGCGATATAGCCCAAAATGGTGCTGATGCAGGCGTAAAACCCGAAATATAACAAAACAAACCACCAAAACAAACAAGCAAATACGTGCTGGTAATAAACCGACTGCCAATGCTATTGAACCGCCAGTGAACACACGAGAACACACAATCATACTATTATCGCATTGTCTTTTCCTCGAATCAGTTACTTTCAGTGGGTATTAGGCACCTGTGTTCATATACATGTTCCGCTAGAAATATTCAATGTTACAAGGCATTTAGTATCCTCTTTAGCATGTTCTTTGTTCGAAGGAACGCATGATTCCAGTTGTACCGCATGAATCCATTTCTACGCTTATTGTCAAAGCGTAGTGATTTTCTTTCGATGACTGTACAGCATGAATCCATTTCTACGCTTATTGTCAAAGCGTAGTGATTTTCTTTCGATGACTGTACAGCATGCATCCATTTCTACGCTTATTGTCAAAGTGTAGTGATTTTCTTTCGATGACTGTACAGCATGCATCCATTTCTACGCTTATTGTCAAAGCGTAGTGATTTTCTTTCGATGACTGTACAGCATGCATCCATTTCTACGCTTATGGTCACAGTGTAGTGTTTTCTTTCGATGAATCCATTTTCTGTTACAGGATCAACCTCAAATATGCCACGATTATTGTATAAAGGTATGTCTTTTTCATTATAGACATGTAGGTGTGTGTGAGTGTGTGTGAGAGTGAGTGATTAATATAAATTTTTATAACTTGCTTCGCAATCATTGTAGAATAAATAAAGTTTAAACATATATTAAAATTGTACAAAAACCGCCACCGTTATTGCTTTGAAACTTAATATACACACAGGGGTAGTAACGTAAAGTCTCTTCGACCAACAGAAATTCCCCACCCCCAATAATGACCTGGAATATGAAATATGGCCAAATATAGTGTTATTTCAATACTTCAAACATTGTCATTTCTCAAAAACCATCAAAGTTATTGCTTTGAAGTTTCGCTTGCACACCGATGACTAATTCTATATACCAGCAGTACGTTTCCACATTCAATAGTGACATTGAAGATGAATGTTGGCCTCCACACACATTAACCACGCCCAATGTAGTTGTTCATACCTCAATGGAAACTATTAACTCGCGATTCATTCCTTAACACATAAGAGCAAATATATGTGTGATAAATTAATTACAGCTTGTTCGGAGATATTTTCGAAATGCTACAGCATATATTCCAGTTATATGTATGACAAATTAATTTCAGCTTGTTCGGAAATATTTTCGAAATGCTACAGCATATATTCCAGTTATATGTATGTTAAATTAATTTCAGCTTGGTCGGAGATATTATCGAAATGCTACAGCATATATTCCAGTTATATGTGTGATAAGTCCGCCTCCGTGGTCGAGTGGTTAAGGTCGCTGACTTGTATACCACTGTAACCTATCATCACTGATGGTCACGGGTTCGAGCCCCGCTCAGGTCGTGTCTCATTTATATGAAAAAGTTGGCAGTTTCTTACGGAGGTTGGTGCACCCAAGTACTGGTTAACCGTTGGAGCCTGCCCAGGAAAGGTGTTGTTAGGTAAACTGCCCGCCGGCGATATAGCCCGAAATGGTGCTGATGCAGGCGTAAAACCCGAAATATAACATATAATAATAAAATTAAAATGATAAAACTTCTCTGAATGACTTCCTCAAGTTGTTGCGATCCCAGAAAGAGGCTGCATAAATAAATGGGAAAGAACTACCCAAAGGAGATGAAAATAGAAGTAACGGAAAGAAACTCTAATGTATAAACTCTACCCCGCTACCCCTATAGACCAACCATCGTTACAAATGTAAATTGCTTTATAATGCTACGCTATATAAATCGTGTCTTATATGTATGATAAATTAATTTCAGCTTGTTCGGAGATATTTTCGAAATGCTACAGCATATATTCATACCGTGGACCATCAACGTTTGTCGGGGACGAATGCTGGATTAGACGTCAACGACTTGTATCCTTGACATCTTTAGCAGAATTGAAAACAATCAAATATCTTCTGAGAAACTTCAAATTGTTGTTGGATATTGACTCCGACACAGGCATCAATCCCGATATGTTTGCATCAACATTTAGACATAATGAAACGGACTACTATTACGCATATATAGGTAAGAATCTAGTTGGGTTTGATGCTCTATCATTGTATTTTATACACTCCGACAAACGTTAGGCACCACCTGACTTGTTTCAATAATATATTTTCTAATAATGAACTTATTTCAAATCGGTTTGCTGTTTTCGTTACCTGTACATACATACTTACGTACCCGTGAAAAACAGGTTATTGGTCGGTTTTATTTATGTGTGTATGACAAGGTGTGTAAAGTGCCACGTTTAGTTTTCATCATTTGTGTTTGTGAACGAAAGCTGTTTTGTTTTTGTGTAGAGTTTTAAGTTTAATTCTCTATTGGTTTGGTATGGTGCTGCGAAATTGAACCATGCCAGAAAGGTGGCAAGCTGTTGGCATGCATAACGGTGGTTTTAGCCATAGAAGGGTGGTAGACCACTTCAGGGTTAACCATTCCATCATTGTTCGTCAAACTGTGAATGTTACTGACCGTCCACGTGCAGGTAGACCTTGCAAAACAACGCTCATATCCAGACGGGCGCGG
This sequence comes from Archivesica marissinica, assembly GCA_014843695.1. NCBI lineage: Eukaryota > Metazoa > Mollusca > Bivalvia > Venerida > Vesicomyidae > Archivesica > Archivesica marissinica. Next base: position 38,032,092 of record CM026394.1, read on the forward strand.
CTGCTGTACTTCGTGGTAATATAGGGTTTGGAGGCCACATTAGTACACTCACTATAATCGGACGCTTCCACCATCAGGGAATGCGAGCGCGACGACCCATAAAACGTCCACAGTTGACATTACGTCATCGCCATGCTCGATTTGACTGGTCACATGATCATTTGTGGTGGACTATTCGCACATGGAGACGGGTCCACTGGTCTGATGAAAGTCGTTTTTGTTTCGCCCTACCGACGGTCGTGCAAGGGTATGGCGACAATGAAACACTTCATTTCAGGACAACCACAGTGTGGGCACAACTGCATTTGGGTGTGTGGTGTAACTGTCTGGGGTTGTTTTTCCCTTGACTGTAAGTTGGACTTGTACGTTCTTGATGGTAATCTGACATGCCAAACATACCGTGACAATGTGCTCGCTCCACGTGTAGTCCCTCATTTCGACAATCATGCGTTGGCTGACAGGCCATTGTTCATGGACGACAACGCTAGGCGACATAGAGCCCGAATTATACAACATTTTTACAGCAAGAGGCTGTTCAGACAATTCCATGGCCTACGATGTCGCCAGACATGAACCCTATAGAGCATGTATGGGACTTTATTGGCCGAAAAATTAACCAACGCAATCCATAATGTCAACAATTGGTAACAGTTCCCCAAAGAACGGCTTTGGCGTCTTGTGCGAAGCATTACGAGGCGTGTTACAGAACTTCACAATAAACGCGGTGGATATATTCGTTATTGATTTGTATGCCTTACACATACGCACGGCCATACACATATGCACAATAGATGCATTTAAAGACAATGGTTCTTAAAATCTGAAGATTCTGTATTTAATGCAATGTTAACAACTTCCATCAAAGACAAACTGGTTTTTCCAGCGCCTGTTTTGGACCACATTTTTGCCACGTCATAGTCACGTCTATCAGGTTGATAAATACTTCGTAGATTGGTAAATTAAGAGCTCTTGGTGTAGTCTTTTAAGAAGTGTAAGAAAAATGGTGATATCTATTTTATTGTTTAACAGTATTGATGTAGCAAATATATCTATAAACATATAGGGTAGTGCTTAACTTTTGTCGGAGTGTATATATTAATTAGCCAGTTATTAACTACAGATGTCGTATGTTTGCTCTCCTATTATATATTTGGCCATTTCTGTAGTGTACAAACAACCAACATAGCAAAGGTTGTTTTAGTTTATACAAATGTATTTTAGCTCGATTGCGAAACAAGTTATTTCCACTTATATCAATCACTCTCGAGACCTCATTCCTGATGGAATCCATCGCCACGAGGGAGAGAGAAGAGGCAACGTGGAATTTAAATGCCTTGCCTAAGGGCACAATCGTAATGGCTCCAGTGGGTCTCGAACTCCAGAACTCTCGCACCTGAAGCGAACGCGCTACCACTGCGCTATCACGACTTCCACCACAGGTTGTTTTGGATAGTTTGCTGTTTCATAATGAGAGAAATTTGTTAGTTACTGCCCCTGAATACTCTATAAAATTATGTAGGTCCTCTTAAGTTGTTTCCTCTGTTTTTATCGTTGTTTCCCTTACACTACATGTCATCAATTTTCTTCTACTTTCTTATCTTATAATTATTATGTTATTATATCTCGATATATATATCCTACAGGCTACAGTATTATCCAATGGGTAAAAAATCTGTAATTTATTTTTATCAATTAATTAACATAATTTGGATAAAATCTATTTTAATAAAAACTCATTTATCATAGCGCAACATCAGGTTAGGGAACAACTGTAAGAACAAAGGATTCCAACTGAAATGACCGCTATGCATTTAGGGATAAATCGGACTGTATCTGTCAAGGAGGTAATACAAAAGCCAGCATGTGTCAATACATGTAGGCAAACCAATCTAAGATTATTTTATTTTGTTAGTTTACTCTAGTAACGTCCATGTATAAAGAGCCGACAATGGCTTAATGTGTTAATTAGTATTGGTCTGTACCCAATGTATGAATAAATAATCATAATGCGAAATGCTTCGAGTTCGCGTCCAGCCGTAGTCGTTATGACTGTGCTCTTAGGCAAGGCATTTAAATTCCACAGTGCCTCTTTGCTCTCGCTCGTGGCGATGAATTACATCAGGAATGGGGTCTCGAGAGTGAATAATATAAGTTGTAAGAATTTGTTTCGCAATCAATCTAAACTAAATTTGTATAAACTAAGCTGTTAATATGATTCATTTGCTTTTACATGCCTGTGTGCACAATCACGTTAGCGAATAAACCGTTTGGTTAGTTTCATCTTTTACTATCGATCATTATTCCCATGTTTAACAGTATGGTTGGTTTGCTATTTTTAAAAGGGATGTGAGAACGGACCAACACATGGACTGCAAACTAAACAACACCAACTGTTGATTGGTTGGCTTTTTATACATGCAATGTACCAGTAGAACAAACCAATAGGAAACATATCAAACCTTTGTCCACCAGAATGTATCCCTTGCCAAGAAGATTTTACAATCAAACATATTTTGACTGAATGTATCGATGCGAATGAGATTAGTTCCCGCTACTATGTAGAACATTCTATGGAAAATAGTTTTAATAATGTAAAGCCAAAGCTGATTTTATCCTTTTTAAGGGAAATAAATATTTTTAGCAAATTATAATATATATTTATTAAAATGCATCAATCTGTATATTGAAATGTAGTAAAATATAATTTTAAAAGTTTACATATTGTATCAACATATCATTTATCACACGTTCCATGATCGGTTGAGGCGTCTATAAATAAAACGAGTAAATGTTCAACGTATTGTCAACGTATATTACAGACGGATCTGTAGTCCAGTGGAAACACGCTGGACTGGTAATCCAGAGATCGCAGGTTCGATACCCTGTCTGACTCTAATAAAATTAACAGTCTTTCAGATGGGACGTTAAACCGAGGTCTCATGTCGGTGCTTTGCACCGTGCACGTAAAAGAACCAGAGGAGACTCTGGAATGGATCTCTGTCTGTATCATTGCACTATCCTCCAAAAATCTAAAATGACTAATCTCTTCAGGAGGCATCGCTCATATGGGCAACCGGTAGCGACGATAAATAAACGTAAAACACACACACTCAGACGTCGATTGAGGTTCAACTGGGTTGTCGAAAAATAGAATGCTTTGATTTAATGGAACTAATTGGTCGTTTGCATATAATCCTCACTGAATATCTAAATGCGAAAAGCAGACTGACATTGTTTGATGTTGAACATCCCTCCATATTCCGGCCGGCCGACCGATAGTCTATTAGAGGATACTAGTATAGCCTTATGAATACTGGCCTGTTATGCAGCCATACTGTCTGTATAGTTTAATTATCCTAACGAATATGTGTATATATCGCCGATTTGCATATGTTGTTACCAGGTTTACACCGGGATATGGAAAACAGAAAACGGTTCATGTGGGAAGACAAGACGCCCGTGACTTTCTCCGCCTGGTACGATATGCTCATTGTATAGACCTTTGTAATGTAATCCGTATAAACGGACTGTGAACGGTTAATAGAACATGTAACGTATGCAGAATACAACGCGTTTGGCGACGTCCAATTCTGGTATAAGAGTAAGAACTGTTCGTAATTGGATTTTCTGTACTGATGTACATATCGAGTTGTCTGGAAAGTTAATATCCAGGAGGTTGGTTTGTTGGTTTGCATGAGTTTGTGTCGATCTTTCTTTTGGGGCTCGAGCCACGATGGTGGAACGTTTCTGCACTGGATGTAGTGTCAGTAGTTGAAAGGAACATGTAAATTATTCAGTATATAATACTGTTCACGTAACTAGTTCGGAATACAATACGTTATCAATTGAACATGTAAACGGAACACTTAATGTATATGCAATACTTAGTTCACCTAAAGTATACGGAATACAAAACGTTAAAGGAACACAAAATGTATACAGAAAATAATTTAATCGTTATGCATTCATTCTAAATGGAACGGGTAACGTGGTTGAAAGTTTACTTAATATATTAATCACTTCCGTTGGCTCGGATGAAAGCTGGCTCGGATGAAAGCTGGCTCGGATGAAAGCGTAACTGTAGTCATTCCTATGGGAGGATATGATTTATATGACTACAATACGTTATAAATGGAACATGTAAACGACACACCGAATTTATATGTAATACATTAAGTTAATCGAACACGTTACGTATATGGAATAGAACACGTAAATAAACAGTTTAGCTATACGGAATGTAGCACATAAATGGACCATGTAAACGACACACCGAATTTATATGTAATACATTAAGTTAATCGAACACGTTACGTATATGGAATAGAACACGTAAATAAACGTTTAGCTATACGGAATGTAGCACATAAATGGACCATATACCTTACACGGAATACAATGCACCGACGGAACACGTAGCTTATAGCCGGGTTAATGCTTAACTCAAAGTTAAATGCGTATATGTGTTAAATGCGAAATTTAGTATATATTTTTCTCTCCAAATCTCGAAGTAGTTTAGCTGGTTTTACTGCCTCCTTGAATCGACTGCATACATGTATATGTGTGTAATATGGAGTCTGTATAGTCATTTTTAGGAAGTATGGGCAACCGTCTACAGGCGATTGTACACGAATGGGGTTTTACTTGGCACACGAAGATAACACATGGGAGAGCCACGATTGCTCCGTGTTTGCAGCTTATTATTTTGTTTGCGAGGCACCGATTACAAAGTCTGCTATAGGTATAGTATACTCTTTATTTAATTATTATTTTGGTGACCCTCTCGGGTAACCTCGTTTATTTCATGATAATCAGAAAATAGCTAAAATACAAAAGTACAACTAACTGCGCATGAATATGAAACTCAACCTGCGTGAGAGAATATGCCACCTTTCGCTGTTTCAAAACGTGTAAGATGGAGTTTTCATTCATTGGAAGGTATACAAGAGATAGTAATCGTTGTTGTATATTTATTATTTTGGTTTAACCCTTTCAACCCCACAGGCCTCTAAATAGGCTTATGAAAAGTGTAGATCCAGATGAGCCGGCTCGTAACGAGCCGTCTCATCAGGATCTGCACTTTTTTGCCAGTAATAATTATTACTATTTTTAGATAAAATTACCCATTTTGATAAATGAACTGATCCAAATGTAATTTTGTTATTAATTTATTGGTCTAAAAATATCATGGACCAGTCCATGTCAGTTACTTGGGGTTGAAAGGGTTAAACAGTATTTATTACAAGACATAAATCACATATAACATACAACGACATACATAATGCAAAGGATAACGACATACATAATGTAAAGGATAACGACATACATAATGCAACGGATCAAGTAGGAAGCTAAGCTAAAATTAGCTTTTATAAAAAAAACTTTCCTTGATCCTGTTATTTTTAGGGTTCACTAATATTTTCTCTTGTATTTTACAAACCAATCGGCAGATTTGCGTGATCATGGATATTCGCATTTGTATAAAGGCAACCACAGCATAACAGCAAAGGGCTTCACATGCCAAAGATGGGATACCGATTCCCCCCATCCCTTACCCTTGAGAGATGTTAATTTCCCCGATAAATCAGTATCCGCAGCTGAAAATTATTGTAGAGACCCTACAGATTCATCGATTCTATGGTGCTATACGTCTGACCCGGATGTACTATGGGACGCTTGTTATTTTAACGGTTTGTGAAATTACTGTACATTGTCTGTAAATGTTTGTTAAACTTTCCTATCTACATGATTGTATTTTCATTTACATTAAACTATATTAATTTTACTTTACAACGATTGCGAAACAAACTTATATTAATCACTCTCGTTGACGCGAATGAAAACGTATATGTGGTCATTCGTGTGGGAGTAAAAGCCGGAGTACCCGGTGAAAACCTACCTGTCCGATCTGGCGACCACTGTACCATCTCACATACGTCTCGGTCCGAGGATCGAACCCGGGTTTCATTGGTGAGAAGCAATCGTGTTAACCACTGTGCTAATCAGACAGCAATCAATATGAACAATGGAGTCGTTGTGTTAAAAGTTTAATAAAAAAAGGTAAGCTGACTTGCGGTATGTCGGTGGTTCTAACTGGGTCCGTAGCTGAAATACTGCTCTGAGTGGTAACTGGTGTCTTCCTCCACCAATAATAGCTGGAGAGTCACCAGATCGGACAGGTGGGTTTCCACCAGGTACTCCGGTTTCCTCCCACACGAATGACAACATAATATACGCTTCCATCCGCGCCAACTAGAGTGATTAATATAAGTTGTTAGAACTTGCTTTGCAAGCGTTGTAAAATAAATAAAGCTTAAATAAACAAAGATATATATATATCATACTGATTTATAGAATTGTTAAATCACTTATAAATGCCAATCTAATCTTCTTCTTAATTATTTATTTGGCTTTAAAGTTGCTCCGACAGCTGAATTCATATGACGAGTCTACCGCTATTCATTGAGTTGGAAGGTCCATAGTTCCACTTCTAACAGTATTAGTCAGGGTGCAGAAGAAAATTTGCGGGAAAAAAGTAAAGGAAAAATAATTCTTAGTTTTTCTGAATCAGTACACCCCATAGTGCCTCAGAAAAAAAATCCCCATGAATTGGGCTTGGGGAATTTTTTTCCAAGCACTGAAATTTCGGCCCCAAGACCCAATCGAAGATCCATCAAGATAGGGGGTAGGACTAACAAATTTAAGTCTCTAGTCACTTCTGGTCTAGGTATGATAATGGAAATTGGCAGGAGGTTACAAAGGTGATTACTCTTCCCTGGGGTCAATGGAGCAAATTGATGTGATGATGTAATCATGGCGAAATCCAAGATGGCATCCATTTTGGCGGGAAAAACGAAAATATTGGTTATCAGTCAACTCACGTCATTCTGACTTGAGAAATATATTCTATACCAGCCTGAAGAATGCGGAGACTTTTTGACTCCTAGTTTACGTGTGTTCCTGGAAACACTGATTAAAGATGAGCTAAAGTGTGACGTAATTGGGCAAGCCATCACACAAGCCGCACGTCCGAACTCTATAATTTCACCACTGCTGTTCGGTCTTGGTATAGAGTTAGATCACGTCTTTGGATCAAAGTGGCTCACAGAAGAACTTTCCTCATTTGGCTTGTCCATCACCTACAATGAAGTTCAGCTTTTCAAGCAGTCCATTCTTCAGCAGCAAACATTGCAATCGTTGTCCCCACCGCCATTCCCGACGTTAGGACAGTACATTGCAGATAATGCAGATTCAAACATACACACCTTGGACGGGACCGGAACCTTTCACGGTATGGGTATTATTGCTTGGTACCAACGCCGAAGTAGCCAGCAAATTACCGACCAGTGTGTAAAACGTATGGCAAGGGTCAACATTTCCGATCTTACTTACGATAAAGGCATACCAATTATTCTTTATGTCACACCAGCCATCCCCGCCTTGTCTCAACATTCAAGTTCAATGCGATATGTGAAACGATATTACCATTCACTATCCCACCTGTGTCATATTATTAAGCTGCTCTGGAGTTCTGCCAAAGTACTTGCAACAAAAATGACTCCTAGCCCGGATTGGACAAATTGGTCTGGATTCATGCACTGTGTCTATCAAACCGACACAGATGGAATTAGTGCCGATTAAGTGTTGATGCTTCCAATCATAGACCTGAACCCTAGTGATGAAACCTGCATCTACTCCACGTTGTCTTACGTACAAGACCAAGTGACGAAACTGAAACTGCCAAGTACATCAGTAACATTTGACCAACCGCTCTTCATTAAAGCTGTTGAAATTGCTGCCACCAAACAGCTTAACAAACTTGTGATTAGACTGGGTGGGTTCCATACATTAATGAGCGCAATCAGTAGCATCTTTCATACGATGCGAGGATCTGGAATATATGAAGCTCTGGGTCAGATATTTGGCCCCAATGCTATTTTGCACATATTGTCTGGCAAAGCCATTGCACGGGCACTACGGGTTCTCTATCTTCTCGACGCATGCCTGACCACCAAATTACTGGAACAGATAATATCGGACTGCGAGGCACATCGTGACGAGAATGGTGATTATGACGGTGGTATCAATGAGAAATTTCAGTCCAGTCTTACTACAAAGGATGTGGAGGCCTTGCAAAAGCTTCTCGGTGACGTATTGAATTCCGATGCTGAAACTCGTTGTGATGACATTGTAAACTCGGAGCCACTTGTCTTGTTAGATACATGCATTGAAGAATTGAAAATATCATTGTCATCACAGTCTAGAACAGCAAAATTATGGATCCAATTACTGAATTATATTCGGAAAATAGAAGACTTTGTAGCATGTGAGAGACTAATGGACTGGAACAGACATTTGAGAGTATGTCGTGAGTTTCTGAACTTATTTGCAGCAACAGGACATATTCACTATGCAAAAAGTGCAAGGCTTTACGTGCAAAATATGGCCAAGCTACCAGAACAGCATCCCTGGCTATATCAGAAGTACATAGAAGGCGCTCATGCCGTGGAAAGAACAGAACACTATTTTAACGGACTCTAGTCAGACTTGGTGATAGAGCAAACGCTCATGTGTTCGCTAAAAAGTCGTGGTGGTTTGACACATGGACGAGGTCTGACTGAATCTGTCCGTCACCAATGGGTGTTCACCTTACCAATCTGTGTGGCAATCCATGATGCAATGACAGCTCGCTCGCAGAAGAAGATACGGACGTCCGAACAACACGTAGATCTCAGCATTGCTCGAAAAGACCGCGACCTCACTGATCTTGATAAACTGTTAGACTGGTTTGGTGATCACAATCCATTCGTCAGCAACGGTTGTGACTTGCGTTAGTTGTCAACCGGTTTGACAGCGGAACAAGGGGATGGTATCAACTGTGATATCACCGAGGAAGTTGGCTCTAAATTACAGTCAAAGATAGACTCCGTGTCATATAACGGCGCAAAGATTAAGCGATCTGAGCAAATTAAGACTTTGCAAGATCTCCAACCCGGAGTAAGGGTAGGACGAAAGAAAACACTGCACATTGATCCGGCTATTCTACTCAGTCGATGTTCGGCCATCTCACAAAGAATCAGCGAGAACATGGAGCCATATTTCCAATGGGAAATGTGTGCGAGTCCTCCATCCTTGTTCAAGGACAATTTCATGAGGAAGCCGGTGAAATCTGAATTAGCTAACGCACTGTATAAGGATGTAGCAGATACTAGGCCATCTGGTGAGCAAATGCGTGTTGTCGACGGCGGTTGGCTTCTTCACTACATACGGTGGAAACACAACACATACCAGGAAGTCTTCGAGCAGTACTCGTCATATCTCACACATCAATTCGGTCAGTGTATTGTTGTATTCGATGGATATCCTGAGTTTTCAACTAAGGATCACGAACACCACCGACGCAAATCAGATCGACTTCCCGCCGCTACAATAGAAGTGAACCCGTCACGTCGTAGGTACAAGGATCAGGAAGCGTTCTTTACTAACAATGCAAATAAAGTTGGCTTCATTGCTATGCTCACTGATCACTTGGAAGCAAATGGTCATATCATAAAGCAAGCACAAGCAGATGCCGATACACTAATAGTCTCTACCGCACTAGATTATGCCAAGAACCAGCAAACTGTTGAAGTAATCGCAAATGACACGGACATCTTGGTTTTGTTTCTGCATCACTGGAAAGAGGATATGGCGAACATATACGTTCATAAGGTCATCGGAGGAACAAGGCGAAAACTAATGGGGCCTTCCACAATTCATTCCGTAAAGGATGTGTCATCAAAGGTTGATCCAGTCATTAAAAAAACATTCTGTTCATACATGCATGGAGTGGATGTGACACAACATCTTCAACATTCGGACATAGCAAGACTAAACTGATGAAAACTATAGCAAAAGACCGCTCAATTCAAGCGATTGCCGACAATTTCTATTCAGCTGAAACTCAGGACAGTCGGGAAGCTTGGCATAGATTTATTCACTTTGTTGTTTGGTGAATATTGCAAGGAAAGGACTCGACGACCATTCGCTTTCACAAGTACCTGACGATGATTGCGCAGTCAAATATCTTGAAACCGCAATGAATGCCTCCGACAGTACGTGCCGCCCATTTCCACAGCCTCAGGGTATTTCTACAAACTATTCAATGGATGAACTTGGATACTGAAATGCTTGATCCATGCTCATGGGGTTGGCAACATGATCGTTCCGGACTTGTACCATTAATGACGGACATGGGCGTAGCACCGGAGAGTGTGTTGAAATTCATTAGGTGCAAGTGTAAAAGCCAAAATCCCAACCAATGTGGTACGAACTTGTGTACCTGTTTCAAGCATGGAATCCAGTGTGTTGAGGCTTGTGGAGGATGTCATGGAGTAAGCTGTAAAAACACTGTCAGAGTCGATATCCAAGAATAATTGGTAGCCTACATGAAACAAAAACAGTGAGTCAGAATGACGCGAGTTGACTGGTAGCCAATATTTTCGTTTTTCCCACCAAAATGGACGCCATCTTGGATTTCGTCATCACATCAATTTGGTCCATTGACCCCAGTGAAGAGTAATCATTTTTGTAACCTCATGCCAATTTGCATTATCATACCTAGACCAGAAGTGACTAGAGACTTAAATTTGTTAGCCCTACCCCTCATCTTGATGGATCTTCGATTGGGTCTTGGGGCCGAAATTTCAAAGTGCTGGGAAAAACATTCCCCAAGCCCAATTCATGGGGATTTTTTTTCTGATGCGCTATGGGGTGTACTGATTCAGAAAAACTAAGAATTATTTTTCCTTTACTTTTTTCCTGCGAAATGTTCATATAGGAGTTATACAACCAGACTATATTCCCTACACTGACGGATACCTTGATAATACAACCGAAGTTTAGTAAGCCAGCTATATAGCTTCCAAACGCGACATAATTGAACACCCTTACCCTGTGGGATTCGAACCTACAGCGGTAAGTGGCAAGTAATTTGAAGTCTATGACCGTAACTGCTCCGCAACGGAGCCCCCAAAATTATATGTATTTTAAGACTATAAACAATATACCAATAACAGGTTGCATAAGATATCCACGTATCAATTGATGTTTCTGTAGAGTTGAATGAAGATTATTCACCGATGGGATACACGGGTCAATTGGACAGAACTCACAGTAACAACACCTGTTTACCATGGAGCACCCGTGGTTTGGAAGACGATGTCATAGACGCCATGTCAAACTACTGCAGGCATCCATATTGGAACTCGATAACGCCATTGAATATGTACAGCTATCTATGGTGTTACGTACAAATAAATGAAGAGGTGGCTGCTCACATGTGTTCATTTAAAGGTAACCTTAATAATAAAAAACATCACTAGGAAATGTCAGATACATTAATACAAGTGTAACACATATGATTGTGGCGTGTCCTTGAAGTGACATAATGGATAGGATTTGTAATACTTGTGTACAAACTTGTAATGTGTGCCTGTGCACACACAGACGGATCTGTAGTCCAGCAGTAACACGCTGGACTGGTAATTCAAGGATCGCAGGTTCGATTCCCCGTCTAACTTTAATAAAATAAACAGTCTTTCAGTTGGGACTTTAAACCGAGGTCTCGTGTCGGTGCTTTACACCGTGCACGTAAAAGAACCAGAGGAGACTCTGGAATGGGTATCTGTCTGTATCATTGCACTATCCTCCAAAAATCTAAAATGACTAATCCATTCAGGGATGGACCCCTGGGGTACACCCGCTCGTATTATGTTCCAACCAGACTTGACACCAGGGATAACCACCCGTTGTCTCCGATTATTTAAGTATGAAGAAAACCATTTAAGAAGACTACCAGTGATACCAAAGCATTTTAATTTATGTAAGAGTCCAGTATACCATACTCTATCAAAGGCCTTACTAATATCACAGAATACAGCTCGAACCTCCTTTCCAGAATCCATTGCTTCTGCGAAAAAGTTATGCATATATGTAAGTTGGTTGACACTATAGAGTCACCAGGAATGAATCCAGATTGAAAATAAGTTAAAAGACTGTGTCTGAAGATATGTATGTGTTTTTGATAAGACAAATCTATCGAAAGCCTTTCCTAAAGTGCACAAGAGAGATAAAGGACGTCAGTTACCTGGTGCAGACTGAAAACTGACGTCACGAAAGCATCTTTCCATGAATCTGAGAAATCAGATGTGCCTAGAGATTGATTGATAGGTTGTCTACCTGAGCGAAACCTTCAGAAGAGATTTTAAATTATGATAGATAGTGCAATTGTAGAGACAGTGGCCATTTTCAGAGTATCCACTGGTTCTTTTGCTCATGTATACTGCTTGTCTCATCCACTAAGTAGCGCTAGAAAGGACAGTTACTTTTTTGACGAATATGGCTCATGAAAAAGATAGCATATAATATAGAAATACATGTATTTAAATTATAAATGTTTTGAATATTATATACTGTTAGGCAAATACAATTATTAACAGAGAACATATTGCTAAGCATTTTTAATTATATTGTGTGTATTAATAGATACATCGTCTGATAGATGCATTTCATCTCGGTATTCGTACAGCGGTACACAGAATGTAACAGTGTCGGGTAAACACTGTCAAAGATGGGACCTGTTCTTTCAAGAAAAACAGTTCGGTGAATATGACTTTCCGGAGACAGATCTTGAAGAAGCTTCCAATAACTGCCGTGATCCCACATCCTTTGGGTTTACTTGGTGCTACACATCATATCCTGGACAACTTTGGGAAGTTTGTAGTGTGGGCTGTGAGTACTTTTGTTTCTTGGATCAAAGAAACATGTTTTAGGAATATGATCAACGAAATACCGAGTTCAAGAGTGGAGTTTTGAAAACGTGATGCACATGTCTGATTTGATGTGTCATACTGAATGTATCCATTCATATTTACAATGACTATGGTTATGGAATTTAAAATCCTCACCCACGCCATCCTCGTACTATTAAAGATCGAGCCCAAAGTCATGGTTATACGGTCATGTCACCTGAAGCACACTGTATTGTTTTGAGTTTTAATCATTATCTGTTTATTGAACAAGACTTGAAACATGCATGTGCATATCATGCTTAAATGTATGTAAATGGGGTGACTTGTCAGTGCAGTAGTAGCCAGGATTCGATACAAGACCTGTTTATTTTCACCAAACCTGACTTGTTGGTTTCTGAAATTGCTGTTGTTTTCTTCCACAATAAAACAAACATACACCAACACTTCTTGCCCAACTGACCGTTGTTTGTTTGTAGATTTCTGACTTCCATCAAGTATAGGGTTTTATGATTTTTGTTGTTGAAATATTTTCTTACTGAAAAACATATGTAGATCTATGGTATATAAATCATGCAATAATATAAAGACAAATGCACGTAACACATTATATTGAAAACATAAATGGTTAGTTGACTTTCACGCTATGCGAAATGTTCAACATGAAAAAATGTTCGGAACGGTCTAAATTTTGCCACACATACGGCATAAATGGGCACGCATGGTGACGTTCGGGGAAATCCAAGATGACGTCCAAAATGGCGCCAAAAATTGAAAGTCTACTACAAGGACTATAAATGATTCAGAAGTTTACATTTTGTGATTTTATTTCATTTCTTTTGTATTCCTGCGTAAGAATATACATTGTCAATTGGATTTTATGACATTTTGGAAAGAAATTAGTGTGCCGATTATGGGTATTTGATCATTTAAATACTTCCTTTGTGATTTACGTTGCAGATGGAAATGACGTCTTGGGCAATTTTGAGGGAAACCAAGACTACAGGCATATGCCAGTAACGGAAGATCATTTTAGATGTGACGACGGACAAATAGTAACAGCGCATGCCTATTGCAATGGAATAGTCGATTGTAACGACCTTTCTGATGAGTCTCAGTGTGCCAAGGGTGAGTTTATTATTACTGATATACAATACTTTAAATAGTGAGATCGATTAATATTCCATTGTGAACTCATATCTAACTGTAGAAGTGCATGTTGCACTTGATGACAACAAATCTTGGATGACCGATAATAGTTCTTATCCAACTAAGCGTAGGCTGTCAGATTAGCGCAGTGGTTAGCGCGCTCGTTTCTCACCAATGCAACCTGGTTCGGATCCTCGGACCAGGAAGTATGTGAGATGGTCGCCAGATCGGACAGGTGGTTTTCCTCTGGGTACCCCGGTGTCCTCCCACACGAATGACCACATTAACGCTCTCATCCGCGCCAACGAGAGTGATTAATATCAGTTGTTAAAACTTAAAATCGTTGTAAAATAAATAAAGTTTACACTAAGCGTAGGCACATATACGAAATGAATCGGGGGGGGATGGCAAAGAATGCCACGTTTCATTAGTTACTGTTTTAGAATCATATTTAAGGTTGATAAGTAGATTACATAGTTACGATAACAAGTAATGGTTTTGTAGATACTTCGGCGTGGATGTTAAGTACAATGAATGTTTTTGGTTTAGTGGGCTTTTCATAGGGAGCGTGGATTTCTACTAAATTCAACTCTGAAATTCTTAGACAGAGGCTGAAACATGTTAATAATTTGGCAGATAGTAATGAACTGAGTCCGCCTCCGTGGTCAAGTGGTTAAGGTCGCTAACTTGTATACCACTGTAACCTATCATCACTGATGGTCACGGGTTCGAGCCCCGCTCAGACCGTGTCTCATTTATATGAAAATGTTGGCAGTTTCTTACGGAGGTTGGTGCACCGAAGTACTGGTTAACCGCTGGAGCCTGCCCAGGAAAGGGGTTGTTAGGTAAACTGCCCGCCGGCGATATAGCCCAAAATGGTGCTGATGCAGGCGTAAAAACCCGAAATATAATAATAAAGTAACTGAATTCAATTTAAGTATACAATACACTATTCTGAGAGAAAAAATAGCTCAACGTTTGTTTGTTTAAACGAATATTCAGTTTCATATATCATCTAGAAAAGTTGCTGTTCAGTTTGCAGGTTTATAAATTACAGTTGAAAATGCACGTAAAAAATCTGATCGGCATTCGGAAGAGATGGATTTTGGCGTACAGGGTTTTTTATACAACGACCAAATGGAAAAGTTCGGGACAAAGATAATTATGTTTTCGGTTTGAAGGGAATTCCAGTTTAGAGGGTTCCGGTTTTGAGGGGTTTCACTGTCACGTTACATTGTATGGATATACTGATTCCCCATAGTAAATGTTAATTGGACACTGTTGTGTTCATGCGAACCTTAGAGTTGTGTAAACAAATGTCCTAAAATGCCGCCAACATTAAGCTCCGTCGTATTCAATATAGCTCATGTTCTTAAAGTGGGTGTATGGTCTGTAGCAATCTTAGTAGAGACTTTTTCGAAATGGATTTTTTCTTTGTCAAATGAAACAATTTATAAATTGCCTTAGGGCTTGCTAATTGTGAGTATTTTTTATAGTTCTCTGCCACAAAAAAGTGATTGCAACGTTGTAAACATCTCATTAATAACCTATACACGTGATTGATCTAACGTAAAAAACTATAATAAAAATGTTGTTTGTTGTTGTTTTATATAATAACACCATCCAGGGCATCATTCCTAGAAAATGGGGTAATCTCCCCTGACTATTGTAACATAGCCGTCTACCGTAGCTTGTCACACGGAAAATAATCGATGTTGTCTAAATGTTTTTATTGGAAGCATTTCTTAAAACATTAAGCTAAATGATGACAAAATATATTTGGAAATGTGAGGTTTGGTGAATGAGCTAGTGCTGATTAAAGTCTTAGTACCTCGAGAACTAGGTCAACTGGTCTATAGACACAGGATAATAAGCGCATGCAGTTGTGTACTACTAACCAGAGTGTCGATTGTGTCATATGACATTTGTTGTAAGTTGTATTTCAAATAGTAAGTTTGTATGATGTGTTTTCAACGTAATACTGATTCGACGAGGTAAATTTAAGTTAATATACTATTATATATCCATACAAACGACAGCCATTTAACCCATTCCTTCATAGAGATTTAGGTTAATATACTATTATATATCCATACAAACGACAGCCAGTTAACCCATTCCTTCATAGAGATTTAGGTTAATATACTATTATATCTCCATACAAACGACAGCCATTTAGCTATCATGCAGTCCGTGAGTAGTCGCCATATCTATCCCACCTCCATAGATATTACTGGGACTACATGAGATTTAGGTTAATATACTATTATATCTCCATACAAACGACAGCCATTTAGCTATCATGCAGTGGATAAGTAGTCGCTATATCTATCCCACCTCCATAGATATTACTGGGACTACATAGAGATTTAGGTTAATATACTATTATATCTCCATACAAACGACAGCCATTTAGCTATCATGCAGTGGATAAGTAGTCGCCATATCTATCCCACCTCCATAGATATTACTGGGACTACATAGAGATTTAGGTTAATATACTATTATATCTCCATACAAACGACAGCCATTTAGCTATCATGCAGTGGATAAGTAGTCGCCATATCTATCCCACCTCCATAGATATTACTGGGACTCATAGAGATTTAGGTTAATATACTATTATATTCCATACAAACGACAGCCATTTAACCCATTCCTTCATAAAGATTTAGGTTAATATACTATTATATATCCATACAAACGACAGCCATTTAACCCATTCCTTCATAGAGATTAGGTTAATATACTATTATATCTCCATACAAACGACAGCCATTTACCTATCCTTCATAGAGATTTAGGTTAATATACTATATATCTCCATACAAACACAGCCATAACACATACCTACATAGAGATTTAGGTTAATATACTATTATATCTCCATACAAACGACAGCCATTTAGCTATCATGCAGTGGATAAGTAGTCACCATATCTATCCCACCTCCATAGATATTACTGGGACTACATAGAGATTTAGGTTAATATACTATTATATCTCCATACAAATGACAGCCATTTAGCTATCACACAGTGTATAAGTAGTCGCCATATCTATCTCGCCTCCCATAGATATTACTGGGACTACATGAGATTCTGGCCTTTATTATGAACATTTGGTTTGGCAACCACATTGTCAATGTATGTCGTATTGGTAATGGCGTCAAGAGGTGCTTCTATGAGGGAAAGGGTTAACCTGTCCTCTATCGATTTAAAAACTACATCATATTAGAATACTTTATTCAATGTGTACCTTGTTTGATCACAAATGGATGGCATGTTTAATATACCGTATGGCAATTTTCTACAGTGCATCGACTGCTGCAGATGACATCGGTGAAGAACAATATCAGCTGGGTGTCCAGTCTTGAAGAAAGCTCATTTTTCCGCTGTGGAAGTGGAGAACTGGTCTCGTTTCTTGCCTACTGTGATGGAGTTATAGACTGCCATGATGTATCGGATGAGTTCAATTGCTCTTATAGTAATCACGGTATGTTTGAAAACCCTTTCAAAATATAAGTATCTCTCTTATGATTTCCATCTTACACCGCTTTGAAACAGTGAAAGATTGCATTTTCTCTGCCACCGGTTGCCCATTCGTATTCCTGCGCAGTCAGATGAACTTTTGTATTTTAGCTATTTTCTGACTATCATGAACAATTATTTATTAAGTAATATAATTATTCTAATGAATTTGTTTTGTCTGTTGTGTTTAATTTTGACAGCAAACTCGAAAATTATGTAGGAACTATTTCTTATTACCAATGTTTACACTAACAGAAGTGGTTGTGTCACGTAGTGCAATGTGCCTCCAGACAGGGCAGCTAAAATGAATAGAATTTGAAAACAAATATTTTATTAGCCAAAGTCATTAGGAAATCATATATGAAAAAGAAGATTTGTGTTTATTAGTGTAAGATAAGATTTTTATTTCATCTCCTGATCAACGAAATATGCAACGCCACTCGTGGAAATACACATTTCGTTGATCCCTTGATGAAATAAAGTCGTGATAGCGCAGTGGATGCGCGTTCGCTTCAGGTGCGAAAGGTCTGGAGTTCGAGCCCCGCTGGAGCCGTTACGATTGTGCCCTTAGGCAAGGCATTTAAATTCCACGTTGCCTCTTCTCTCTCTCCCTCGTGGCGATGGATTCCATCAGGAATGAGGTCACGAGAGTGATTAATATAAGTTGTAAGAACTTGTTTCGCAATCTAGCTAAAATAAATTTGTATAAACTAAATAAATGCCTATCTTACACTAATATACACAAATAGCCTCTATGCACTGCTAGATAAACTACCTAAATGTAACATTATGTAAATCTTCGTGTAGTTAGTATATTGTGTAAAGCAGTATACTAATTATTGTAAAATGTTAAAAAAAATAATGGGTCCATCTCCGTAATCGGGTGGCTATGGTCGCTGACTTGCATACCACTGTAACCTATCATCACTGATGGTCACTGGTTCGAGTCCCGTTTAGACCATATTTCTTTACCTGAAGCAATTGGCAGTTTCTTCGGTTAGTGCACCAAGTACTGATAAACCGCTGGAACCTGCCCAGGAAATGCGTTGTTAGGTAAACTGCCCGTCGCTCATATGGGCAACCGATAGCGGCGTTAAATGAACTTTAAAAACCTCACAAAAACCCACGCAATAGATTCATTTATTTCAAAGTTATTTTTATCAGATCATATTTGTGTGTGATAATGTTGCTTTACTATTTATTCCATATATTACTGGCGCATATGTTTAGATTAATCATATTTTAGTGCTCGATTCGTTTTGCATATATATGTGAATACAAAACATGACAGATTTAAGAAAAGCAAACGGGTCTGGCCACAGGTTCTAGCAACATTAGCTCCGGCCCTTCCTGCATATGTTGCTATGGTTTTCTCGTCGACTGAGCTTAAGTGTGTGCTTTATGCAATGTGGGAATGTGAACGTATGTTGACGGAAGTGTATACCTTTAAAGAGATATGCACAACAAAACCTGCTATGTACACCAATATCTTTGAAGGTATCCTTCTGTACATTATAAAATAATTAGCACAGTGGTTAGCGCGCTCGCTTCTCACCAATGCAACCCGGATTCGATCCTCGGATCGGGAAGTAACCGTGTGGTCGCCAAATCGGACAGCTGTGTTTTCTCCGGGTACTCCGGTTTCCTATCACACGAATGACCACATATATATGCTTTCATCGGCGCCAGCGAGAGTGATTAATATAAGTTGTTAGAACTTGATTCGCAATCGTTGTAAAATAAATGAAGGTTAAACTTTAAAATATAAAAGAAATCAATGTTATTTTTCTCCGCTGTGGAAATATTTTTCCGCTGACAAATATATGTGTTGGATTAAACTAAATCTCCTCATTTGTTGTAGATGGAGTTGGTTGTGCCGCCGATCAGTTTAGTTGTGGTGACGGAAGCTGTATCCATCTCAGTCTGGTCTGCAATTTTATCACCGATTGCATCGACGCTTCAGACGAAATTTGTGGTATGTGTTCATATATTAAGCATCTTATATCATCGTAGATTATTAGGTTTATTGGAGGAATACATACAATTATAATGTTTATTCCATTTGTTGTTTTGTCCGTCACAGACTGATGGTCACGGGTTCGAACCCCGCTCAGCCCGTGTCTCATTTATATGAAAAAGTTGGCAGTTTCTCACGGAGATTGGTGCACCCAAGTACTGGTTAACCGCAGAAGCCTGCCCAGGAAAGGTGTTGTTAGGTAAACTGCCCGCCGGCGATATAGCCCAAAATGGTGCTGATGCAGGCGTAAAACACGAAATATATATATATAATTGTCCCTCACATCTTCTTGGCCGCAGCATATGTCCATAATTGCTCAGCCCAGGACGTAATAAATCATATTTTGGTTATTAGACGAGAATATAGACACTGTCGGAATTGTAGCATGAATATCTTAGAAAACGAATATCACTTCCTGTTAGTATGCCCAAAATATAGGGAATTACCTACCAAGTATCTTAAACCGTATTATAACCATTGGCTCAATATTAATACGTTTGAACATATCATGTCGGAACAGTCAAAACGTTGTATGCTTAATACTTCTAAGTTTATATATTATGCATTAATCAGTAGGAGTAGACATTAATACATTTTAATATTTAAATAATCATATTAATACATACAACTCACCGTAAACATATTTATGCAGAACAGATCCTTGTAATTCGAAGTGTTATCTGTTCACAAGATTTTATTGAAGAGACCTCTCGGTAATTATGTTTGTGTATCCACTACACTGTGTAACTATTGTATTTGCTTTAAGATCGTAATACCCATAAAAGTGCTTATTTATTATAGTGCCACCCCTATTTAAAGGGCCAGTTATTTCTGACTTATGAGACACCTCTCTTTATTCTATGCTTGTATGGCAGGTGCTAGGCTGGTCGGCAATCGGTAACCATTATTTAACTAGCTGGCGGCTCACCAACCTGTTATATGCTTGTATGCCAGGTGCTAGGCTGGTAGGCAATCGATAACCATTATTTAACTAGCTGGCGGCTCACCAACCTGCTATATGCTTGTATGCCAGGTGCCAGGCTGGTAGGCAATCGATAACCATTATTTAACTAACTGGCGGCTCATCAACCGGCTATATGCTTGTATGCCAGGCGCCAGGCTGGTAGGCAATCGATAACCATTATTTAACTAACTGGCGGCTCATCAACAGGCTATATGCTTGTATGCCAGGGGCCAGGTTGGTAGGCAATCGGTAACCATTATTTAACTAACTGGCGGCTCATCAACCGGCTATATGCTTGTATGCCAGGCGCCAGGCTGGTAGGCAATCGGTAACCATTATTTAACTAGCTGGCGGCTCATCAACCGGCTATATGCTTGTATGCCAGGCGCCAGGCTGGTAGGCAATCGGTAACCATTATTTAACTAGCTGGCGGCTCATCAACCGGCTATATGCTTGTATGTCAGGCGCTAGGCTGGTAGGCAATCGATAACCATTATTTAACTAGCTGGCGGCTCATCAACCGGCTATATGCTTGTATGCCAGGCGCTAGGCTGGTAGGCAATCGGTAACCATTATTTAACTAGCTGGCGGCTCACCAACCGGCTATATGCTTGTATGCCTGGCACCAGGCTGGTAGGCAATCGGTAACCATTATTTAACTAGCTGGCGGCTCACCAACCGGCTATATACTTGTATGCCAGGCGCCAGGCTGGTAGGCAATCGATAACCATTATTTAACTAGCTGGCGGCTCGTCAACCGGCTATATGCTTGTATGCCTGGCACCAGGCTGGTAGGCAATCAATAACCATTATTTAACTAGCTGGCGGCTCGTCAACCGGCTATATGCTTGTATGCCTGGCACCAGGCGGGTCGGCAATCGGTAACCATTATTTAACTAACTGACGGCTCACCAACTGGCCGTATCAGAACGAACCCCTGACGAGGTTCGAACCTCGACCTCCCGCTCTGTAACCACTAGGTCATATCTTCGTTTCAGCTCCATTCCTGTATAGTTCCACATGGTTTGAATACATGTCATGGTTCAGATATGCCATGAACGCTGTACACATGATAGAATATTATAAGTGGAATGTAACGCGCATGTGTGTGCTTTACCTCTACTTATCGTCGTTACCGGTTGCCCATATGAGCGACGCCTTCTGAAGAGATTAGTCATTTTAGAATTGTTGAGGATAGTGCAACAATGCAGACAGAGACCCATTCCAGTCTCCCCTAGTTATGTTTACGTGGACGGTGTAAAGCACCGACACGAGACGTCGGTTTAAAGTCCCATCTGAAAGACTGTTCCTATTATTATGGTCAGAATGGGGGATTGAACAGGCATTAATCATTACATGTATATTATATTGATGATACTTGATTCTCATTGGATAGTGTTTTTCTGTATTAATTACTATCTGGAAGTACATGTTCACTGAAACATTGCTGTTTACGGCTAGCGAGAAGACATGTGGAACTCTGCCTTATTTTATAGCAGAGTTATTTTCATGATATGTCATATTTTATTATTATTTGTTTGATACATATGCTTGTCAATTTCATAACCCATATAAATGTTTAATACGTGCATGTATGTGTATGTATGTATATATGTATATGTGTGTAATTTGTTCTTGTAATGACATGAAAAGGAAAATAAATAATATTAATACAAAAAATAAAATAAATGTAACAACCAGTTAAGATAAACGATATATGTTGATACTAAATTAGGTAAAGCGCACGAGCATTAATATAATCTGTTTTAAACATTGTTACCGGAACAATGATCAATTTCATAACCCATATAAATGTTTAATACGTGCATGTATGTGTATGTATGTATATATGTATGTGTGTAATTTGTTCTTGTAATGACATGAAAAGGAAAATAAATAATATTAATACAAAAAATAAAATAAATGTAACAACCAGTTAAGATAAACGATATATGTTGATACTAAATTAGGTAAAGCGCACGAGCATTAATATAATCTGTTTTAAACATTGTTACCGGAACATAACCCATATAAATGTAACGACCAGTTAGATAATCGATATATGTTGATATAAAAGTGTTGGTTTATTATAGTGTCACCACTATTGAAAGGGCCATTCATTTCTGACTTATGACACTCGTCTTTTTTTATCAACACCAGTACTTCCCGAATCCTATACTTGACAGGCTGGTAGGCAATCGGTAACCATTATTTAACTAGCTGGTGGCTCACCAACCAACCATATCAGAACCCCTGACTAGATTCGAACCTTCGACCTCCCGCTCTGTATGCGGACGCCTTAACCACTAGGCCACGGAGATAATAATACATTATGTAAAGCGCACGATCCTTAATATAACCTGATTTAAACATGTCTTCCATAATTATTGAGCTTTTATTGCAGATTATCCGGCATGTTCCACTGATGAGTTTACGTGCTCCTCTCGTCAATGTATACAACTTACTAAGCGGTGTGATGCTTTTGGTGACTGCTTCGACGGCACAGATGAAACTAACTGTGGTACTGTTCTGTATATTTAACAAACGTAAATGACACTCACTAATATTTGAAACTTCAATGATAAATTTCTGACTTATAAGACACCTCTTTATTCTGTCTTGTAAGCCAGGTGCTAGGCTGGTCGGCAATCGGTAACCATTATTTAACTAGCTGGCGACTCACCAACTGACCCTTTTGTTCTATCCCATACACCTAACAATAGTGGTCTCTAAATATCTTCCTTTTCCCGTCGTGTGTCCTCTAGTAATTAACTAAGCATCACTTAGACCAGGCATTTTGAAACATGCTTCCAAAAGATAATGTGCAAGTGAACACGTTTTGGGTTTATTTGAACCCCAAGCATATTCTATTAGCAGAGATTTAATATTGTCCGTGATTGCCGAGTGAGAACTTTCGGTTTGCTTCGTCTGCTTAATATTGTCCGTGATGGTCGAGAGAACTTTCGGTTTGCTTCGTCTGCTTAATATTGTCCGTGATGGTCGAGTGAGAACTTTCGGTTTGTTTCGTCTGCTTAATATTGTCCGTGATGGTCGAGTGAGAACTTTCGGTTTGCTTCGTCTGCTTAATATTGTCCGTGATGGTCGAGTGAGAACTTTCGGTTTGCTTCGTCTGCTTAATATTGTCCGTGATGGTCGAGTGAGAACTTTCGGTTTGCTTCGTCTGCTTAATATTGTCCGTGATGGTCGAGTGAGAACTTTCGGTTTGCTTCGTCTGCTTAATATTGTCCGTGATGGTCGAGTGAGAACTTTCGGTTTGCTTCGTCTGCTTAATATTGTCCGTGATGGTCGAGTGAGAACTTTCGGTTTGCTTCGTCTGCTTAATATTGTCCGTGATGGTCGAGTGAGAACTTTCGGTTTGCTTCGTCTGCTTAATATTGTCCGTGATGGTCGAGTGAGAACTTTCGGTTTGCTTCGTCTGCTTAATATTGTCCGTGATGGTCGAGTGAGAACTTTCGGTTTGCTTCGTCTGCTTAATATTGTCCGTGATGGTCGAGTGAGAACTTTCGGTTTGCTTCGTCTGCTTAATATTGTCCGTGATTGCCGAGTGAGAACTTTCGGTTTGCTTCGTCTGCTTAATATTGTCCGTGATGGTCGAGTGATAACTTTTGTTTCGTCTGCTTCTCTGTCTTTATGACTTGTGCCCAGGCTAAAGAGATGGCTGCAGAGGGAATCAGTCTTAAGATTGTTCGGTCATATATGCACGGGGTGGGTTATCGGTTTAAATTATTTATCACTGAAGTAAATATGGGAATATTTCAGAATCTTGCACATCTGGAACATTTCACTGCGATTATGTTAAATGCCATTCTGCAAGACTGGTGTGTGATAAGTACCCGGATTGTGAGGACGGAAGTGACGAAACGGCATGTGACATGAGCGACATCACTTCCTGTAAGGGGTGGTGGGAAGCTGGATATAGGGAATCCGGAAAGTATACAGGTACAAGACGAAAATATATATAATACATGTACGTAGATTATTGGGTTTGTAAATTATTCTTAACTGCCCATGCAATGGAAGAATTGTATGAATCGTGGAGATGTGTTACATAGTAAACAGTCCTGTATATTTGTCATGCGTTTCCAGTGTTTGGATCAAGGGTTGTAGTGGAAGTCGTGATAGCGCAGTGGATGCGCGTTCGCTTCAGGTGCGAAAGGTCTGGAGTTGGAGACCCGCTGGAGCCGTTACGATTGTGCCCTTAGGCAAGGTACCTTTAAGCAAAGCATTTAAATTCCACGTTGCCTCTTCTCTCTCCCGCGTGGCGATGGATTCCATCAGGAATGAGGTCTCGAGAGTGATTAATATAAGTTATAAGAACTTGTTTCGCAATCGAGCTAAAATAAATTTGTATTAACTAAGGGTTGTAGTGCAGGTGAATAAACAAAGTGCGTCTCATACACAATTCATGTAAACATTACATACAATGAAATAAACACAAAGCAACTCTTAGTAAATATAGTCTTTAATACACACCTATTTGTATTCATAATGCAAAATGTGGGTAGAGTTTAAACTTTATTTATTTCACAACAATTGCGTAGCAAGCTTTAACAACTTATATTAATCACTCTCGTTGGCGTGGATGAAAGCGTAAATTTTGTCATTCATGTGTGGGGAAACCGGACTACCCAGAGAAAACCCAACTGTCCGATATGGGGACTACCGTATCATTTCACCTACTTCCCGGTGCGATGATCGAACCCAGGTTGCATTGATGAGAAGCAAGCTCGTCACCACTGCGCTAATCGGACAGCCTAGATGTATGTGTATGTTATAATTGCGTTTATAGTAATATTTAGTCCATGGATGTTACTCTACGATGAGTGAATAATTGAACCAACATAAACACATTTGAAAATAAATAGATTGGAAAAATATGACTAGAGTAACCCATTTCTTATGTCGGCTATATAAGTCGCCCATAAGTAAGGAAATTCGTACACAGACGGATCTGTAGTCCAGTGGTAACACGCTGGACTGGTAATCCAGGGATCGCAGGTTCGATCCCCCGTCTGACCATAATAAAATTAACAGTCTTTCAGATGGGACGTTAAACCGAGGTCTCGTGTCGGTGTTTTACACCTTGCACGTAAAAGAACCAGAGGATACTCTGGAATGAGTCTCTGTCTGTATCATTGCACTATCCTACAAAATCTAAAATGACTAATCTCTTCAGGAGGCGTCGCTCATATGGGCAACCGGTAGCGACGATAAATAAACGTAAACACACACTCGGAAATTCGTACTACTCGGGATTGGCCATGTGTTGGTGTTGTTCTTTTTTAAAACTTTATTTAACGTCGCTACCGGTTTCCCATTTGAGCGGCGGGCAGTTTACCTAACAAAACCTTTCCTTGGCAGGTTCCAGCGGTTAACCAGTAATTGGTGCGCCAACCTCCGTAAAAAACAACTGCCAACTTTTTCATATAAAGCGGGGCTCGAACCCGTGACCATCAGTGGTGATAGGTTACAGTGGTATACAAGTCAACGACCGTAACCACTCGACCAGGGATGCGGACTGAGTGGTTTAGTTGTTTAGTAGATTCTACCAAAAGTATTTAGATGAAGTCAATATCCAGGTTGTGTTAGAGATAAGTGTAAGTGCCCTTATCTAGGACTGATTATGTAAAAACGTTATATTTATTAAGTTGTAGGGCGTCTAGGACCATTGGAAGTACACTGTGATTTCAAAGATGTGCTAGAAAAGAATACACTGTACACAATCATCAATGTGGATAACATGGAATGGTTAGATTTATTTTATACAAAATTGTGTTCCTGTTAGCAAGCAGTGAATTGGTTTAATTATTATATAATTATATTTATCCTTTACTGTGAAATTCATTTTGCTAAGTAAATATTGTGTGGATTGGTTTAATTTATTTCATACATCCGCTTAGTTTGTCTTTGCTAACATTGCATGAGTTGGTTTCATTTATTGTACGCATTTTTTTTTTACTTCACAGTGGTTTATTTGTCTCAAATGTGAAATGTTTTGGTTTTTCAAGTTTTATTTCCTGATCATTATACATAATATTTACACATACTCAAAACAGGTACATGAAAACAAAACAACAATATATCAATTGGAATTTGTAATCATATTATTAATCATTTTGGTATTTCCTATCACTGTGTGAACTAGTTTAATTGATGTTTGCATCATGATCTCTCACCAATATATTGACAGACATATTGTTTTGGTATAGCTGTCTGTCCGTCGTTTTCCTCTCAACCACTTCAAAAGCATTTCATAGTCGGTTTGTGATTTCTTGCTATACAAAATACGACAGGTTCTATATTTATAATTTCGTTATTCTACAAATGACA
Organism: Archivesica marissinica; assembly: GCA_014843695.1. Classification (NCBI taxonomy): domain Eukaryota; kingdom Metazoa; phylum Mollusca; class Bivalvia; order Venerida; family Vesicomyidae; genus Archivesica; species Archivesica marissinica. Next base: position 38,058,891 of record CM026394.1, read on the forward strand.
CGAATGTGTGTGATTTACGTTTATTTAGTGTCGCTACCGGTTGCCCATATGAGCGACGCCTCCTGACGAGATTAGTCATTTTATATTTTTGGAGGATAGTGCATGATACAGACAGAGACCCATTCCAAAGTCTCCTCTGGTTCTTTTACATGCACGGTGTAAAGCACTGACACAAGACCTCGGTTTAACATCCCATCTGAAAGACTGTTAATTTTATTAGGGTGAGACGGGGATCGAACCTGCGATCCCTGGATTACCAGTCCATCGTGTTACCACTAGATCCGTCTGTAAATGACCAATTAAATACACAAACGATTTTCTATTGAGCAGGAATACAGTGATGTCCATATGGGTGTGTGATTAGTCGCCAGTCAAGTAGTTCTTGAAAATAGTTAATAATTATTTCATTTTACTCAAGACAAGAATAGTAATTAAATTAAATAAATAGATCATGTAATATTTTTCCTCACATAAAGGACATAAAAACTGGTAACTTTGTGTTTTTTGTTGTGGACCGGCGATCCGAATATAATGAATATTCTCTGTTGCTCGGAGACACATAAACAGAATTTGTTATTTCTATTTGGGATGGAATGAAGTCCGATGAGTGGTATTTTGTTCTTTACTATTTAAGTTATTGTGTATGTGTATCATGGTTTGCTCGATAGCTTCGGCTATGATTATCTAGTTTATAGTATGCACAATGCTAGTGGTGTATATTGACTATCGTTTCATATCGATCTGCCAGATAAACCGTCTCCGTGGCCTAGTAGTTAAGGCGTCCGCCTACGGAGAGTGAGGTCGAAGGTTCGAATCTCGTTAGGGGTTCGTTCTGAAATGGCTGGCTCTTTAAATAAAGTTTATACAAATTTATTTTAGCTCGATTGCGAAACAAGTTATTTCAACTTATATAAATCACTCTCGAGACCTCATTCCTGATGGAATCCATCGCCACGAGGGAGAGAGAAGAGGCAACGTGGAATTTAAATGCCTTGCCTAAGGGCACAATCGTAACGGCTCCAGTGGGGCTCGAACTCCGGACCTTTCGCACCTGAAGCGAACGCGCATCCACTGCGCTATCACGACTTCCTCTTTAAATAGGGGTGACACTATAATAAACAAACACTATAACACAGTCTTTGTTGAAAATAATTACTGTCTGAAATATGATCGTTAGTCGCGAAAGGATGTATTAATTTTCACTTTTGTTGTTTTTAGGAACGGATTCAGAATAATATACAGTACACACCCAATAGGATCGGATCCATTGGACGACGTCATTGAGTACTATTTTGAATCGGACGGCAATGCTGTTTGCACACACAAGGTGACACAACCCAGTCTTAATAATTACTTGTATCCTTTATCCTACTCACATTGGATACCATTTAGCCCTTTCCTTCATAGGGATTTAGGTTAATATACTATTATATCTCCATACAAACGACAGCCATTTAACCCGTTCCTTCATAGAGATTTAGGTTAATATACTATTATATCTCCATACAAACGACAGCCATTTAACCCGTTCCTTCATAGAGATTTAGGTTAATATACTATTATATCTCCATACAAACGACAGCCATTAACCCTCCTTCATAGAGATTTAGGTAATATACTATTATATCTCCATACAAAGACAGCCATTTAACCCTTTCCTTCATAGAGATTTAGGTTAATATACTATTATATCTCCATACAAACGACAGCCATTTAACCCTTTCCTTCATAGAGATTTAGGTTAATATACTATTATATCTCCATACAAACGACAGCCATTTAACCCTTTCCTTCATAGAGATTTAGGTTAATATACTATTATATCTCCATACAAACGACAGCCATTTAACCCTTTCCTTCATAGAGATTTAGGTTAATATACTATTATATCTCCATACAAACGACAGCCATTTAACCCTTTCCTTCATAGAGATTTAGGTTAATATACTATTATATCTCCATACAAACGACAGCCATTTAACCCGTTCCTTCATAGAGATTTAGGTTAATATACTATTATATCTCCATACAAACGACAGCCATTTAACCCTTTCCTTCATAGAGATTTAGGTTAATATACTATTATATCTCCATACAAACGACAGCCATTTAACCCGTTCCTTCATAGAGATTTAGGTTAATATACTATTATATCTCCATACAAACGACAGCCATTTAACCCGTTCCTTCATAGAGATTTAGGTTAATATACTATTATATCTCCATACAAACGACAGCCATTTAACCCGTTCCTTCATAGAGATTTAGGTTAATATACTATTATATCTCCATACAAACGACAGCCATTTAACCTTTCCTTCATAGAGATTTAGGTTAATATACTATTATATCTCCATACAAACGACAGCCATTTAACCCTTTCCTTCATAGAGATTTAGGTTAATATACTATTATATCTCCATACAAACGACAGCCATTTAACCCTTTCCTTCATAGAGATTTAGGTTAATATACTATTATATCTCCATACAAACGACAGCCATTTAGCTATCATGCAGTAGATAAGTAGTCGCCATATCTATCCCACCTCCATAGATATAACTGGGACTACATGAGATTTAGGTTAATATACTATTATATCTCCATGCAAACGACAGCCATTTAACCCTTTCCTTCATAGAGATTTAGGTTAATATACTATTATATCTCCATGCAAACGACAGCCATTTAACCTTCCTTCATAGAGATTTAGGTTAATATACTATTATATCTCCATACAAACGACAGCCATTTAACCCGTTCCTTCATAGAGATTTAGGTTAATATACTATTATATCTCCATACAAACGACAGCCATTTAACCCGTTCCTTCATAGAGATTTAGGTTAATATACTATTATATCTCCATACAAACGACAGCCATTTAACCCGTTCCTTCATAGAGATTTAGGTTAATATACTATTATATCTCCATACAAACGACAGCCATTTAACCCTTTCCTTCATAGAGATTTAGGTTAATATACTATTATATCTCCATACAAACGACAGCCATTTAACCCGTTCCTTCATAGAGATTTAGGTTAATATACTATTATATCTCCATACAAACGACAGCCATTTAACCCGTTCCTTCATAGAGATTTAGGTTAATATACTATTATATCTCCATACAAACGACAGCCATTTAACCCTTTCCTTCATAGAGATTTAGGTTAATATACTATTATATCTCCATACAAACGACAGCCATTTAACCCTTTCCTTCATAGAGATTTAGGTTAATATACTATTATATCTCCATACAAACGACAGCCATTTAACCCTTTCCTTCATAGAGATTTAGGTTAATATACTATTATATCTCCATGCAAACGACAGCCATTTAACCCTTTCCTTCATAGAGATTTAGGTTAATATACTAGTATATCTCCATGCAAACGACAGCCATTTAGCTATCATGCAGTAGATAAGTAGTCGCCATATCTATCCCACCTCCATAGATATAACTGGGACTACATGAGATTTAGGTTAATATACTATTATATCTCCATGCAAACGACAGCCATTTAACCCTTTCCTTCATAGAGATTTAGGTTAATATACTATTATATCTCCATACAAACGACAGCCATTTAACCCGTTCCTTCATAGAGATTTAGGTTAATATACTATTATATCTCCATACAAACGACAGCCATTTAACCCTTTCCTTCATAGAGATTTAGGTTAATATACTATTATATCTCCATACAAACGACAGCCATTTAACCCTTTCCTTCATAGAGATTTAGGTTAATATACTATTATATCTCCATACAAACGACAGCCATTTAACCCTTTCCTTCATAGAGATTTAGGTTAATATACTATTATATCTCCATACAAACGACAGCCATTTAACCCTTTCCTTCATAGAGATTTAGGTTAATATACTATTATATCTCCATACAAACGACAGCCATTTAACCCGTTCCTTCATAGAGATTTAGGTTAATATACTATTATATCTCCATACAAACGACAGCCATTTAACCCTTTCCTTCATAGAGATTTAGGTTAATATACTATTATATCTCCATACAAACGACAGCCATTTAACCCTTTCCTTCATAGAGATTTAGGTTAATATACTATTATATCTCCATACAAACGACAGCCATTTAACCCTTTCCTTCATAGAGATTTAGGTTAATATACTATTATATCTCCATACAAACGACAGCCATTTAACCCTTTCCTTCATAGAGATTTAGGTTAATATACTATTATATCTCCATACAAACGACAGCCATTTAACCCTTTCCTTCATAGAGATTTAGGTTAATATACTATTATATCTCCATACAAACGACAGCCATTTAACCCTTTCCTTCATAGAGATTTAGGTTAATATACTATTATATCTCCATACAAACGACAGCCATTTAACCCTTTCCTTCATAGAGATTTAGGTTAATATACTATTATATCTCCATACAAACGACAGCCATTTAACCCGTTCCTTCATAGAGATTTAGGTTAATATACTATTATATCTCCATACAAACGACAGCCATTTAACCCGTTCCTTCATAGAGATTTAGGTTAATATACTATTATATCTCCATACAAACGACAGCCATTTAACCCGTTCCTTCATAGAGATTTAGGTTAATATACTATTATATCTCCATGCAAACGACAGCCATTTAACCCTTTCCTTCATAGAGATTTAGGTTAATATACTAGTATATCTCCATGCAAACGACAGCCATTTAGCTATCATGCAGTAGATAAGTAGTCGCCATATCTATCCCACCTCCATAGATATAACTGGGACTACATGAGATTTAGGTTAATATACTATTATATCTCCATGCAAACGACAGCCATTTAACCCTTTCCTTCATAGAGATTTAGGTTAATATACTATTATATCTCCATGCAAACGACAGCCATTTAACCCGTTCCTTCATAGAGATTTAGGTTAATATACTATTATATCTCCATGCAAACGACAGCCATTTAGCTATCATGCAGTAGATAAGTAGTCGCCATACCTATCCCACCTCCATAGATATTACTGGGACTTCATAGAGATTTAGGTTAATATACTATTATATCTCCATGCAAACGACAGCCATTTAGCTATCATGCAGTAGATAAGTAGTCGCCATATTTATCCCACCTCCATAGATATTACTGGGACTTCATAGAGATTCTGGCCTTTATTATGAACATTGATTTGGCTACTACATTGTCAATGTATGTCATAGTGGTAATGGCGTCAAGAGGTGTTTCTATGAGGGAAAGGGTTAACCAAACATTTTTCACTTTTTTATATTTAACTCGACCATCATATGTTTGTCTTTTTTTGTTGTTTAAAATACCACTGACAGATTAAGTCATATGGTGACTCCCCAGCTTGTGCTCCGAGCAGTATTTATGAAACGGACGAACACCCGTGTAGAACCACTGACCTTCCACGAGAAAGTTAGATAGCTTTTTCAAATGAAAGAATTTGACACGCCAGTGGGATTCGAACATACAGCAGTAAAGGGCAAATTATTTGAAGTCAACTACAGTAGCCACTCATCAATGGAAGCCCCCAAGCTAGTTAATCGATACAGTCCGGCGTTGACGAAGTTTGATCAACCACTATGAACTAGTGAATTGGAATTATAAGTAATGCTATGACTAACGATTCCGTAATCAGTGAAAAACTTGAGAGATAAGCAAACAACAATTCATTGTATGCGAGTATCACTTTTTTATTAATAGAAAGTACTAAAAGTGATGTATGCACATTAATTGCAACGCCACGGGCGGATCTGTAGACCAGTGGTAACACGCTGGACTGGTAATCCAAGGATCGCAGGTTCGATCCCCCCGTCTGATCCTAATAAATGTAACAGTCTTTCAGATGGGACAATAAACCGAGATCTCACGTCGGTGCTTTACACCGTGCACGTAAGAGAACCAGATGAGACTCTGGAATGGATCTCTGTCTGTATCATTGCACTATCCTCCAAAAATCTAAAATGACTAGTAACTCCAGGAGACGTCGCTCATATGGGCAACCGGTAGCCACGATAAATAAACGTAATACACACACAATTGCATCGCTGTTACGGATAATTGGAGGTAAAAAGAGTACAATGAAAAAATCATAATCTAGTAAATATAAGAGGTAATGGATTCCATCATTTTTAACAGTTTTGATATATTTGAATATTTTTGAAACATTACATTAAATTGTCCAAATACATTAATTTCAGATCACACAAATCTGTGTTCCAGCCCGTGATGCGGCATCGGAGATCGACGACCCCGAACACAAGCATATATATTCATACTGCAACTGTATTGAGATGACTGTGCTCTTAGACTGGTACCCACATATAAAGTTAGTATTACACACATTATATATATACAGACAGATTGTACAAAATGTACAGACAGATTTTTAATAAATTAAAATATGATTTATAAGCAATATAAAAACGTCAATTATAGCGTCATTAATAATGTTTATGGTTTAGGTATCTAAATAAGCATTGCTTTATATATGTCTGAAGCCTATTTTTAGTTTAACCGTTTCACTCATAGAAGCACCTCTTGATGACATTACCAATATGACATACATTGACAATGTAGTAGCCAATCCAATGCTCATAATAAAGGCCAGAATCTCATGTAGTCCCAGTTATATCTATTGACGTGGGATAGATATGGCGACTACTTATCCACTGCATGATAGTTAAATGGCTGTCGTTTGTATGGAGATATAATAGTATATTAACCTAAATCTCTATGAAGTCCCAGTAATATCTATGGAGGTGGGATAGATATGGCGACTTACTTATCCACTGCATGATAGTTAAATGGCTGTCGTTTGTATGGAGATATAATAGTATATTAACCTAAATCTCTATGTAGGAAAGGGTTAAAGGCGTTCTCTACAGTTGTTTAAAAAACGTTTACAATAATATAATGTTTTCATACTTGGTACATCACTACATTACTATGAAATAAAATTGATATACTAATGACTTCGGGTTTCTTTATTAATTTTTTTATAACATGTCTATTTTCCATTTCGGCCAGTAATTTTCTCATTTTGGGGACAAAAGTAAATAAAAACATATTTGCAATTATTATGTGTGTATTGATATACTAATATGTTACATATGACTATTAATCATAATTGCATGTAACTACAAACATAAAATATGCATATTTAGAATACAATAATCCTAAATCATGAATTTACCATGTTCAAGTACTTAATTTTGGTGAGAATTATTTTGTGTTTTTCATGTAATATTTAGGATTTAATTTCAAATATTTTTTTTCTCACAATAATAGAATTTCTTCAAATGTTGTATAAATGTTCAATGTATGCCTAAGTAAAACATTAATCCTGGGATGCTACTGACTTTGTTTTATTTTATGAATTAATTTGTAACATGTCAATTTTCCTACTTTTTCTTTAAAACGGTTGGAAATCTATGTATCTCGTCAGTAGGCTTACAACAGGTATATTATTATATAACAATAACTTTTACAACATTATAGAAGATCTAATTATGTTCATATGTATTCATTAACATCATTGTTGACACAGGAAATAAGTAACATAATGTAAGGGAGGTAATTTTTCTATCATAAAAATGAAAATTGCAAATATTGTGATAATATTTAAAACTAAGCACCATATATGATAACACTGATTAATACAGTCACACTTGCCCAAGAGAATACTTCAATAAAGATACTACCTGTCCTAAGAGGCCAAGTTAGGTGTGTATTGAGGTATTAACTAGCTATAATTGTGGAAGTCATGAAAGGTGTGAACACCTTTCCTGGGCAGTACTTGAGTGCACCAACCTCCGTAAGAAACTGCCAGCTGTTTCATATAAATGAGACACTTTCTGAGCCGGGCTCGAACTCGTGACCATCAGTAATGATAGGTTACAATGATATACAAGTCAGCGACCTTAACCACTCGACCACGGAGGCGGACGATAATACATTTGATGATGATTCAAAGCATATCGAACTTAATGAAAGACCTTATAAACTACGAATCAAATCATTATTCAAACTGAAGTCTATCATAAATTAATGAAATGTGACAATATTCACGCCTAAAGACCCCACAAACACAAAAAAGGTGTTCGTAGAGGTTCTGTTTGTAGAGTATGGTTAGATTCATTGTTTAATGGTTGACGGAAGATTTATTGTCCGGCTAAAATCCAAAATATTTCGTTTCATGCCTTATTGAATACAATTAAATCTGTCTTAATAGAAGTGACCACTGTAATATGACTGTAATAACACTGTTGAATAGGAGGATCAATGTCAGGTTTTGCACCTGATTTCTCAAGATTTGTAAAATACACACTTATGAATTGTATTCAATATTTTAGATCCATAGCTTTCTGTAACAGCACAGACTCCCTTTCTGACAATGATATTGAGGAAATGCTGCTCTTCAATTATAATTATACACCACACTACAGGATAATAGACTGGAAAGATACACCTGTTAACTTAGAACATCTTAAGCTTGAAATGGGTCCCGCCAATTGCAAAGAAGGTATCTGTAATGGCTGTTAGTATGTTTTTGTGTTGAATTTAATAATGTTATTTTTTTTATACAAATTTATTTTAGCTCGATTGCGAAACAAGTTATTTCAACTTATATGAATCACTCTCGAGACCTCATTCCTGATGGAATCCATCGCCACGAGGGAGAGAGAAGAGGCAACGTGGAATTTAAATGCCTTGCCTAAGGGCACAATCGTAACGGCTCCAGTGGGGCTCGAACTCCGGACCTTTCGCACCTGAAGCGAACGCACATTCACTGCGCTATCACGACTTCCACAATGTTCCTTTCGCAAGTGATGATGTTTATTTATTTATTTATATTTCGGGTTTTACGCCTGCATCAGCACCATTTTGGGCTATATCGCCAGCGGGCAGTTTACCTAACAACACCTTTCCTGGGCAGGCTCCAGCGGTTAACCAGTACTTGGGTGCACCAACCTCCGTAAGAAACTGCCAACTTTTTCATATAAATGAGACACGGCCTGAGCATGGCTCGAACCTGTGACCATCAGTGATGATAGGTTACAGTGGTATACAAGTCAGCGATCTTAACCACTCGACCACAGAGGCGGACCAAATGTGATGATTTAACAGACTTAAAGACCTTGACATTATTCATTCTATTTCTGAATTATGCTGAATGTAGTTGCTTGTCTTTAATAATTCCAAACCACTAATAGGGGCATCATGATCACAAGAGAAGACAATTATCAGTTACCACTTTCTAAGGAATTGTAGGATGTACAATGGTTATAACCATTTGCATGTCAGCATCATCATTATATAAAACGTTCACTGACAATCATCCAGAGTCAGTAGTCCAGTGGTAATACGTTGGACTGGTAATCCCGGAATCGCAGGTTTGATCGCAGGTTTGACCCTAATAAATTTAACAGTCTTTCAGATGGGACTTTAAACCGATGTCTCGTTTCGGTGCTATACACCGTGCACGTAAAAGAACCAGATGAGACACTTGAATCGGTCTCTGTCGGTATCATTGCAGTATCCTCCAAAAATCTAAAATGACTAATCTCTTCAGGAGGCATCGTTCATGGGCAACCGGTAACGACGATAAATAAAGTTTATTTATTAAACTTAAAACACATATCCAGAGTTAAACACTCTGCGATGGCTAGTATAAATAAAAGTACACCAGGAGTTACGTGATCATGGCAATTATTTCATAATGCAGCTTCAGTTTTGTCTGTTTCCATGACTACACGCAATTACCCATTGTACATGGTAGACAATCGCGGGTGTCCAATATGTCATAAACATGACGATCATGCAATTTATGTCTTTCAGTAGTGTTCTATAATGGACAATGCCTGTGAGGTGTATAGTACATTAAGAAAACAATATATTAAACGTTTATATTCTAATCGACCAAGTATGTTCAAATTATTGCAAATATTTCAATGTGACAATTCCCCAGAGCTGGTTAACTTTAGTAAATATATTCATGAAGCTTTATCCCTTCGTAATTCACTTGTTTAGGATATATGAATTACCAGTTGAATACTCCCTACACTCTTAATACAGTCATGATCATGTTTTGCATAGTCTATAATCCTTCATGACATTGTCATTATTTTTCCATGTATGTCCATAATCATTACATCATTTGTCCATCCTCATCATGATTGCATATATCATAATATTGTACTATATATATTGTAAATATGTTTAAATGTTACAGACGAGAAACTGTAAAGTTTAAGTCTTAATAAAGCATTCTTCTTCTCTTCTTCCTATTACCCGTTTCAATATATTTCACAGAGTACATTCCTGATGGTCAAACAATCGGTTGCAGTGAAGTGTGGAATGTATACAATGAAACAATACGGTGTGTGTACGATGTGGACAGATCTGGTACAATTATAGGTTGTAGAACCGGCTCACATTTGCAAAATTGTGGTAAGGTAATACCGTACTAAGTTGTAGTTTGTTTATTATCAAGCTTTGATATGTCACCGCATCTTCTAATGTATGCTTGCTTGTAACATAGAATCACAGGTTGTTTTTTCAGTCTTTTTGTCTCTTCCTTTTATATCAAAACGAAAGATTCCAACAAAATCGTATATTTCCGAACGTTTTTGTTGCATGTTTTATGTCCTTCGTGTCTGCTTAAACTCGCTTCATAGCATTATGAAATATGTCATACTATACAATACTTGTAATGTAACCTTTCATAATAGAATATGTATGTGTAAGTGGCCTCAAAATTAAAATTAACAGACGGATCTGTAATCCAGTGGTAACACGCTCGACTGGTAATCCAGGGATAGCAGGTTCGAGCCCCCATCTGATCCTAATAAAATTAACAGTTTCAGATGGGATGTTAAACCGAGGTCTCGTGTCGGTGCTTTACACCGTGCACGTAAAAGAACCAGAGGAGATTCTAGAATTGGTCTCTGTCTGTATCATGCACTATCCTCCAAAATCTAAAATAACTAATCTCTTCAGGAGGCGTCGCTCATATGGGCAACCAGTAGCGACGATAAATAAACGTAAAACACAGACACAAAATTAAAAAATTAAATTGGCACAGAGCGCTTTTTATGATCTTTATGTGATCGCATACCTACATTTTCGTTTCAATATTAATCACATACAGTTGTAGAGTTGTCATAAAGTACGTTCTATCTCACGCTTGATGTCTCCTAGATTATGGTACGGTATTGCACATACTAATTTATGCTTCTTTTCCATAAAAGCACGGTGGGATACTTGACCTTCAATGTATGTACCATCTAAAGCACGATTGATTTCTAAAAAACTAATTAGTTTAAACTTAGTATATTTCAAATCATATAACATATACAAATATACATTTTACACAGAATTTAGATACATGAATGCAAAATGATTAGAACCGAAAGCTATAGCTTATAGAGGTCTTCTCCTATAGCAAGGTACTTAATGCAGCTACGATATGAAGCGAAAGCTATAGCTTATAGAGGTCTTCTCCTATAGCAAGGTACTTAATGCAGCTACGATATGAAGCGAAAGCTATAGCTTATAGAGGTCTTCTCCTATAGCAAGGTACTTAATGCAGCTACGATATGAAGCGAAAGCTATAGCTTATAGAGGTCTTCTCCTATAGCAAGGTACTTAATGCAGCTACGATATGAAGCGAAAGCTATGCTTATAGAGGTCTTCTCCTATAGCAAGGTACTTAATGCAGCTACGATATGAAGCGAAAGCTATAGCTTATAGAGGTCTTCTCCTATAGCAAGGTACTTAATGCAGCTACGATATGAAGCGAAAGCTATTGCTTATAGAGGTCTTCTCCTATAGCAAGGTACTTAATGCAGCTACGATATGAAGCGAAAGCTATAGCTTATAGAGGTCTTCTCCTATAGCAAGGTACTTAATGCAGCTACGATATGAAGCGAAAGCTATTGCTTATATAGGTCTTCTCATATAGCAAGGTACTTAATGCAGCTACGATATGAAGCGAAAGCTATAGCTTATAGAGGTCTTCTCATATAGCAAGGTACTTAATGCAGCTACGATATGAAGCGACAGCTATAGCTTATAGAGGTCTTCTCATATAGCAAGGTACTTAATACAATTACGATATGACAGTGTTGTTATATTTTCTAAACTATTAATAAAATTATTTCACTTTATAATTGTGATCTTTTAAAGAATGATTAAATCTGCAGTAAAAATATACAATGGCAAGATAAATCAAACTTACGATATTATTACAGTAATGTAAAGAAATAGTATACAATATTATAATTAGTTTGTTACTAAATACAGTCTACATCCGTTATGTCAAAGTCGGTGTTATGTCGAATTCTCCGGTTATTTCGTAGTCGGATCAAACACTACCATTGTAGATATAACTGGCTCCGTTTATATCGAATTTCCTTAAGTCAAACTTCGGTTATGTCAAAGTATTTGGCTCGGTCCGATGGAATTCGACATAGCCGATGTACACTGTATGTGAAATATCGGAATATTCCCATCCATAACTTAATTGTCGTAGAGCTGGTAACGATGATAAATTTTAGTGAAATATATGATAACAATTTAATTTCCTAATTTTTTCAGAAATACACTCAGTAGGTTTACCGTAATAATGTTTTACAGCATTGATCTATGCAAACTATAATGAGCTATTCTTATCATAGAGGTAGTGTTAATGTATCTTATGCACTCATAAACTGCATCATTATTTATAGTATTTAATCTCTTTTAGAACACTACCCGTGTCCTCCTGATACCGTAAAGTGTCCTGGCAGTTACTGTATACCATTACGGTTTCTCTGTGACGGAACGGAACAATGTCCCAATGCTGAAGACGAGTACGATTGCGGTATGTCTCACTTACATGTCGTAATAAATATTATGTTATTGATATAGAATGGGAAGGTCCACCTCCGTGGTGGAGTGGTTAAGGTCGCTGACTTGTATACCACTGTAACCTATCATCACTGATGGTCACGGGTTCGAGCCCCGCTCAGACCGTGTCTCATTTATATGAAAAAGTTGGCAGTTTCTTACGGAAGTTGGTGCACCCAAGTACTGGTTAACCGCTGGAGCCTGCCCAGGAAAGGTGTTGTTAGGTAAACTGTCCGCCGGCGATATAGCCCAAAATGGTGCTGATGCAGGCGTAAAACCCGAAATATAACATATAACATAATATAATAGGCAGAGCAGCTGGCCCTGAATAATGCTAAACTGGGACATTTCTGGCACAGAAATGAAATTTATGTTTTCATATAGTTCAATGTCCATAGAATCCTGCACCATAAAGTTCCCAAAAGTTCCCACTTGGGAAACTGAACAATCCAAGATGGCCGCCAAGATGGCCGACAAAAAACAGAAAAATACCCAATTATCTAGATAAAGATTTAAATTCTTCTGGCATTTTGAAATGACTATATTTTATTATTCATAGTGATGCTAAATGCATGTAACTACATGAAAATAATGCATTTTCTTACCTTTTTTGTATATTTTCTGAAAAAGTTGACTTTATCCACAGAAAAAGAGGTAAAACATGCTGTATTTTGAAGACATACCTAAAATCATTTCTTATAAACTCACATATATTGACATATCATCTTAAATATGATATAGAATCATGAGTTGGAGAGACTGGACGTAAGTTTAAGTGGTTAGAGATAGATATGTACTGTTTTCTAAAAAATAACGGCCATAAAAGTGGGTGGGGTAAATTGACCCCTGGAAATGATAATAAAAAATATATTAAAACTCAATTTATTTAATAGTTTTTCATACTTCTATATTACAATTATTCATTTTATAAACGTGTACATCCACTTCCATTGTTCACTGTTTAAGAACAGTTTATAAACATCTGATGTTTGGCTCACGAATGCTGATCGATACACTTCATGAAATGGGGTTCTGTGCATCATACTATGAAATACAGAAGTATGAAAAATGTGCTGCGGTGACACAAAACTATAGCATTCCACCTTCTAGTGGTAATGGGGTAGTAAACTTCATGGCGGATAATGTTGATCATAACATTCGCACGATAGACGACCTTGACACATTTCACGGCATGGGGATCATGTTCACCCCAGGGATAAACATGAACCGGAATATACCTCGAATTAATGTTACATCAGCCGACATTGTAGCTGTGGGGAAAATCGACATCATCTTTAAAGATCCAGTTCGATGTTTCCCAACTGTATTTGAAGCACTGCTACAATCAATTGCCCATGACAAGACATATAACATTGACATACTGTGGAAAGTGTCTTGGCTGTTAAGACCGAACACCCCCCAGTGGAATGGCACCATGCAGTTGGTGCATACTGGTCACCACCCTGGAATATCGACAACAATGTTCCTGCCAATGATCGATATGGATCCCAGTAATGACTCGTGCATATTATCCACGCTCTCATATGTTACGAAGCTGGCGTTGACATACAATGTGGATCCTATCATTACATTTGACCAGCCATTGTGGTGCAAGGCACAAATGATTGTTGACACACAACCACCAAACAGTTCGCTGAGGCGTATCATCTGTCGCCTCGGAGGTCTCCACATCCAGATGAGCTTCCTTGGTACCATTGGAACCATTATGACCGACTCCGGTCTCAAGGAGTTATTGGAGACCGTGTATGCCGAGAACGTAGTTCCACATCTCCTGAGTGGAAAGGCCATCAGCAGAGCCATTCGTGGGCATTTACTGGCAGAGTCAGCCCTGTGTTCGCTGTTAGCAGCGAATATATTCAATATTGAAATCCCTCATAATAGTAATAACCGAAAGGAGGATAATGATTCAGCTGTAGATGTATCTAGTGTTGAAATAGAAGAGAATGACATAACTGACAATGGATGTAACACTAATGTGGATGAAGAAATGAGTCAGAGTTGTGATGAAGGTGGTCTAGTGATTGCAAATGATGTAGTAAACATAAATAATAACAGTCCCAGTAAATCCCCAGGCGTAAATGGTGTTGAGCCAGACATGAATGCTGAGAATGCTGAAGATGATGAGTATGGGGACAATGAGCATGAGAACGACAATAGTTCACAGTTAGAAGAAGCGATGAAAGTTCTAGATGGTCTTTTAGCTGCGGAGGTAGACATTGAATCGGTTGTGAAATCTACATGTGTTGAACAAATGAAATTCAAGATGCAGAAAGCCATTTCAAAAATGAAAGAAAGCCGAACAGCCCAGCTATGGCTCCAATACATAGAATTGCTAGACATCCTTAAGGCATTTATAAAAGCAGAACGCACAGGTGATTGGAACCTTCACCTTCAGTCATTGTTAGAAATGCTACCATTTTTCGCTGCCACTGGCCACAACGCATATGCAAAATCATCGTACATATATTTAAACAAAATGCTTGCCCTATCAATAACACACCCCCAATGTTCACAGTATGTTCATGGAAGGTATGCATGTTGTACGAAGATCGGACCGATACTGAGCTGGACTGTCAACGGACCTCATCATCGAGCAGATGCTTATGCGTAGTGTGAAGACAGTTGGAGGCCTAACTCGGGGGCGAGGCATGGACGAAACGCAGAGAGCACAGTGGATCCTCTCAAGGCCAGCGTGTTCTGAAATTAACTACAAGATGCAAGAGCTAAGCGGACACAGGTATGAGACTAGTGAACAACACAAGGAATATGGGGAGACCAGGCAAAGCAGAGACAGAGATGATATCAAAAAGATGGTAGATTTTCTTATGGATAGAAATCCATTTGAATCCACAGAAGAGTCATTGAGAAGTATAGCCAGTGGTGTAGTAGCCGGGGACAAGGTAAATGTGGACAAAGGGCGGGAAGTGGGCATGAACATTCTGAAAGATATGGAGGGGAAGAAAGTGGGTGACTTCAAGTTCAGTAAGAAGGCCCAAGTAACCACTATGAGTGATAATGCTAGTGTCAGTATTGGTGGTGATGATGTGGAGATTGACCCACAGCTTCTTTTCCAGCGATTGGTTGCTGCTGCCCAGGGCGCTGTACCAATAGAAGATCTACAGAATTTCTTTGCATATGAGCTATGTACCTATCCGCCTTCCTTGTTCGAGAGGAAACAACTATTGAGACAGGCCAATAAAGCAACACTAGCACAGGAACTAACAAAACAGTTACTGACTGATGACAGTGTCCCTGACCAACAACAGGAACTAATATATGTAATTGATGGCGGTTGCCTTATTCAAAGACTCAACTGGCCAAGAGGCAGAACATATAATGAGATATGTTCAATGTACATAAAGTATGTAAGAGATAACTACACCAACAGTCATATTGTGTTTGATGGCTATATAGCTGGTCCATCTACTAAAGATAACACCCACATAAGACGTACTGGTGGACGTGTTGGGACTGAGGTCAGGGTTCAAGAAGACTTAACCATGAATACAAAGAAGCAAAACTTCTTATTGAATTATAAGAATAAACAAAGGTTTATAGACATGCTAGCTAGTAAGCTAGAAGATTCTGGCATTGAAGTCACTCAAGCAAACGCAGACGCAGACTATGATATCGTCATGACGGCCATAGACTGTTCGAAGTATATGAACACTGTGGTGGTTGGTGAAGATACTGATCTGTTAGTATTACTGTACCATTATGCAGAGGACCATGGCTACTCCATTCATCTCAACAGTGAAGGACGTAGAAAAAAGTATGTAAACATACTAGAGTTAAAGAATAACCTAGGTGAGGTAGTATGTAAAAACATCTTGTTTATTCACGCATTACTGGGATGCGATACGGTATCAAGACCATACGCCATTGGTAAACTTGCAGCGTTAAGGCTAATAAAGAAGTCGGCGAGCTTCAGAGAATGTGCTGAACAATTTGATAAACTTCCCCATGAAGTATCACACAGCGAGATCCTGAAAACTGGAGAAAACGCACTCATTCTCACCTGCACAGAAAATGAGGTTGAATCTATCAATGAACTTAGAATGAGATTATTCCTGGACAAAACAGCAAGAAACTCTGTATCAATTGACCCTAAAACATTACCACCAACACATAGTGCAACCATATATCATTCGTTGCGAGTATACCATCAAATACTGCAATGGAAAGGGTTGGAAGAAGATCCTTGTGATTATGGTTGTGTGTTATCACATGGCATATTGATTCCCAGATTGTCGGACATGCCCCCAGCACCTGCCAACATTCTAAAAGTTGTCCGATGTGGATGCAAGACAGGTTGTCGTAGTATGTCATGCAGCTGCAGAAAGCTTGGTCTGAATTGTACAACAGTGTGTCGCAACTGTGATGGACTTTGCTCCAATCAACCAGAAATAGCAGAGTACTGACAAAATCAAACACTGATCCAATGAGTAGAATATGACCCAAGATAATATTAACAGCATTGCTAAAATATTAATCAGCTGCTAGAAATCTTAATTACAGTGAAGATATTCTAGATTTGCTATAGAAATACATTGTGGCTATTGGCATATTGAATGAGCATTTCTCCTAATTATATATACATATAATGTATATACGTGTATACTGTATACAATATACTTCTCTCTTGTAATATAATATACACTGAGTGGACATGTGATCAATGTATAAACTGCAATGTATCAATTGTATGTATTTTAATTAATTTAATTAATTAATTAATCATGTGTTATACACTAAGTTTATAGAGTTAGGTATGCTTCCAACATTCAGATTATATATGTATACCCATTCATGACAAGATGTTATTTTATCTCATTTTATGGACATCTGACCTCAAGTTGTAACCTTAACCTTAAATATACTTACCATATTGCTTATGTTTATAACTTCGTCTGGAGTTAACTTAAATATTAGAATGAAATATATGAGCTACCTTAGAAGTGAAAGTATGGCGCATATCCATATTTTATTGAATTTTTGTAACTTTGACCTTGAAATGTGACCTTGACCTTTCATATACAGACAAAAAATAACATTATCATATTCTTCCTAAGGTGGTTAATATATGTGTGTAGTTTGTTCAAAATCCATTAAGCGGTTTTGGAGATATGATATTATTCCAGAAATTCCCAATGAAAATATAAAAAAAGTCAAAAAATGCCCCAATTTTTTTTCCCGGACCGGAACTTTTGGGAACTTTGTGATTTAGGATAGCCTATACTATTTCCAGCTTATATGCAAAACAATCATTTCTGTGCCACAAATGTCCCAGTCAAATCTCAGCTGCTCTGCCTAATAATGGGAAGACGATGTAATAGAACATGACAACTGCAAAGATTAAAAATAAGTTGAGAAAGAAACATTTAATTAGTGCAACACCATCTATTTTTGCGCTTTTAAGATATTTTGATAATGTTTGAATCGAAATTGTATCTGTATTGGCGTTATTTATTGGCGAATAAAACATGGTTTGTCATTCTCATCACAAGAATTAACCATTTAGGCCTACAGTCAGCGTTGTTAATAAAAGTGTTATAGTTGATAAGCGTTACAAGCTTAGATCGTAATCAATTACTCTGTATTCTGTTAATTCCTACTCGTCAAAACTCCAACCCATGTTTTATTTGCCAATAAATTAAGCAAATACAATATTATTTCTTAATTGAAATTTGGGTTTAAATGTTCTTGGAATAAAACGATTTGTATGTAATCCATAAATATATAGATATACGGTATTACAAATGTGTTTATACGTTGCCATGGTTACATACTATGTGAAGATTCTAATTACAGAAGTTCAGATATCTTAATGCTATGAATAAATACGTGTACGTTTATTTAGGCTGTGAGGACGACGAGAGAGAAGTGGTTATAATATACGAGGATTCTGATGACAGGGGTCCAGACATATCAAAGCTGGCCAGGCAGCTGTATACACAAAACAGCATTGTGAGGAGTCTTAAATACAAATCCACCATACTCCCTCAAGGAATTCCGTTCGAACATAGACTTCTGCGAGTAAAGGACAAGGAAATTAATCCATTCCAATTGCTAGATAGAGATTATGAATGTGAATACAAAGTGTTAGCAAATGAATTCCTGAACACGTTAAGGTTTTCAAAGCATGGGAAAAGGGGCATTATATTTATTCAGAGCAGTCTGGAATCGGAAGAAATTGCAAAATTGATGTTTACGAACATTACCAAACCCCCAGATTTTGCTATTTATCGTGCGTCTGAAGAGCCTGCTCCTGTGCTGAAACGGCGAGAATTCCCATATGTTACTGATGTCCCGTTCAAGAACTGGCGAATAATGTCGTCCTTAGCAGCGCGATATCTACCAGATTTATGTACAGGTACAATAACAGACCAGACGATTCGCTTCAATTATACTTGTATAATCGAATTAATGTAAATATCCATGTTAATTAAAAGCGTTTTCTTACGTTCAAAGAAGATAAAATGAATTACATGTTAATGCTTAGACTTAGGTTTAGGACCGTATAACTGTGTTAATCCAGGGCTCGAATTTAACACTCGCATTATGCGAGTAGAAATACAAAAATGCCTGTTGAACTTTATGGCACTAGCAACATTTAAATCAATTTAAAACCTGTGAAATGTATAGTTTACGTTCCTGCTTGTCTACTTTCGTTTTCTGATTGTAAACACACATAAAACTATGACGTAGAACACAACTGTTTTGCTCCTATTGGGCCAATTGGTGTGGGCATTTTGAAAATCCGAGTCAATAATAAAATTCTGTCTGCGTAATTTTTCTAGCAGAATATATTCCAAAACGAAATGTCCAAAATAACCAATTTTTTAATGTCAGTAACAGAAGTGAGAGGAGGCAACAATCGCAAGTGTATATACCCGAGTCTAGTTGCTCGATTTTGTCCATAAAAAGACAATTTGCCCATCTCCAAAAACAATAAAAAGTGAACGTCGAAACGAAGCGTCATGAAACGGCCTGCACTCGAGTCGACCTATTACGACAATAGGACCCAGTAGATCGTATTGAAAAATAAGATTACATTTGATAAAAATTCAACTATTGCGAGTTGACAATTTAGGTATTCGCAAAATTTGCCATTGCACAAAAAAGTTAAATTCTAGCCCTGGTTGATCTATTTTACTTTAGGCTGTATCAACGGGTTCATCTACCACCAACTTAAAACACACGTATCCAAAACCTATTAATTGTTTTCATTATGCTTAAAAGCCTCACTTGCGTTTAATTAGAATGTGTTCTACACCAAGATAGTGTCAGGAGCCGATACTATATGTTGTGAATATTGTTTTTTGAATAATACATTATTATGGTAAAATGTAAAATTTGGAAAATATTCCAACAAACGAACCTGCTTTAATTTGTGAAAGTACCATTTATACATTACCTCCCTTTATGGATATCTTTTAACAAATTCACCAATAACTTTGTAAAGAATGGTTTACTAAAGTTAACACTAAGATACATTTGCATATGAGTCCGCCTCCGTGGTCGAGTGGTTAATTGTATACCACTGTAAACTATCACCACTGATGGTCACGGATTCGAGCCCCGCTCAGGCCGTGTCTCATTTATATGAAAAAGTTGGCAGTTTCTTACGGAGGTTGGTGCACCCAAGTACTGGTTAACCGCTGAAGCCTGCCCAGGAAAGGTGTTGTTGGTAAACTGCCCGCCGGCGATATAGCCCGAAATGGTGCTGATGCAGGCGTAAAACCCGAAATATAACATACGGACCCAAGTACTGGTTAACCGCTGAAGCCTGCCCAGGAAAGGTGTTGTTGGTAAACTGCCCGCCGGCGATATAGCCCGAAATGGTGCTGATGCAGGCGTAAAACCCGAAATATAACATACGGACCCAAGTACTGGTTAACCGCTGAAGCCTGCCCAGGA
Organism: Archivesica marissinica; assembly: GCA_014843695.1. NCBI lineage: Eukaryota > Metazoa > Mollusca > Bivalvia > Venerida > Vesicomyidae > Archivesica > Archivesica marissinica. Next base: position 38,079,744 of record CM026394.1, read on the forward strand.
AAGGTGTTGTTGGTAAACTGCCCGCCGGCGATATAGCCCGAAATGGTGCTGATGCAGGCGTAAAACCCGAAATATAACATACGGACCCAAGTACTGGTTAACCGCTGAAGCCTGCCCAGGAAAGGTGTTGTTGGTAAACTGCCCGCCGGCGATATAGCCCGAAATGGTGCTGATGCAGGCGTAAAACCCGAAATATAACATACGGACCCAAGTACTGGTTAACCGCTGAAGCCTGCCCAGGAAAGGTGTTGTTGGTAAACTGCCCGCCGGCGATATAGCCCGAAATGGTGCTGATGCAGGCGTAAAACCCGAAATATAACATACGGACCCAAGTACTGGTTAACCGCTGAAGCCTGCCCAGGAAAGGTGTTGTTGGTAAACTGCCCGCCGGCGATATAGCCCGAAATGGTGCTGATGCAGGCGTAAAACCCGAAATATAACATACGGACCCAAGTACTGGTTAACCGCTGAAGCCTGCCCAGGAAAGGTGTTGTTGGTAAACTGCCCGCCGGCGATATAGCCCGAAATGGTGCTGATGCAGGCGTAAAACCCGAAATATAACATACGGACCCAAGTACTGGTTAACCGCTGAAGCCTGCCCAGGAAAGGTGTTGTTGGTAATGCCCGCCGCGATATAGCCCGATGGTGTGGCAGGTAAACGAAATATAACATACGGACCAAGTCTGGTTAACGCTGAAGCCTGCCCAGGAAAGTGTGTTGGTACTGCCCGCCGGCGATATAGCCCGAAATGGTGCTGATGCAGGCGTAAAACCCGAAATATAACATACGGACCCAAGTACTGGTTAACCGCTGAAGCCTGCCCAGGAAAGGTGTTGTTGGTAAACTGCCCGCCGGCGATATAGCCCGAAATGGTGCTGATGCAGGCGTAAAACCCGAAATATAACATACGGACCCAAGTACTGGTTAACCGCTGAAGCCTGCCCAGGAAAGGTGTTGTTGGTAAACTGCCCGCCGGCGATATAGCCCGAAATGGTGCTGATGCAGGCGTAAAACCCGAAATATAACATACGGACCCAAGTACTGGTTAACCGCTGAAGCCTGCCCAGGAAAGGTGTTGTTGGTAAAGTGCCCGCCGGCGATATAGCCCGAAATGGTGCTGATGCAGGCGTAAAACCCGAAATATAACATACGGACCCAAGTACTGGTTAACCGCTGAAGCCTGCCCAGGAAAGGTGTTGTTGGTAAACTGCCCGCCGGCGATATAGCCCGAAATGGTGCTGATGCAGGCGTAAAACCCGAAATATAACATAATAACATTTGCATATGAATGATGGTACGCATATACCAACTGGAGAAAAAAACGTATGAAGAGACTTTAAGTTATATAATATATAGCTAGTATGTACTTAAGAAATGCTATTATTATATTGGCAAATGCAAGGTGTCGAACTGGCATCGTCACGGCGGCGTCTAACCTGGGTTCCATTCTGTCGATTGTTCACTAATTTACTTCTGGCAAAGTTGTTATCAGAAACTCAATACGGCCCAAGTAATAGTATCGGTGTTAAAATATAGTTATATGACTGACTAGGCAAAATATATCTACGGTTCGAGGTTAGGCGTCGTTCTAGCATTAATAAACCTGACGCCACTACTGCTGCGTCAGCAAATTATTGCTCATATAACACTGATAACGTAGTCTTCTTTGAATCACTCTGCTATATCAAACCGCTATAGGAATACTCCGAACTATAAGTTTTGGGAACTGATATCATGTACTAATCCTGTTTTTACTGTTCATTTCAGAAGCATCATCAACACCGTGCCCAGGCTCATATAAATGTTCATCTTGCAAAATGTGTATCACACTTGAGCAAGTGTGTGATGGAAACGTCGACTGTATCCATGGTGATGACGAGATGCTATGTAATTTCATTTGTCCAGAGAATTGTAAATGTACTGGCTTTGCAATGTATTGTAAAAGTGAAATGTTTAATGGGAGCAACGTAGCATCTTACCCACAACACACTCGATTATTGGAACTGAGAAACACTGGCAATACGGAGGTGGTTTTGGCCGAAGGTGTCTTTGACCTTCAATTCTTATATTTTTTGAATTTGGCTAACAGTAACATAAGAGAGATCCAAGAGAATGCTTTGATAAAACTAATTAACTTGAGGGTTCTGGATATTAGTGACAATTTAATAGTAGAACTAACCCCATCTGTATTTAGTGGATTGCAGCGCTTGGTTACGTTGAACCTTGATGGAAATCGTTACATAACAACTATTGAAGCGTTTTCTTTCGTACACTTGCAGTCTCTTCAAACATTACGTCTTATGGGTACAAATATTCGAAAGATTGTCTCCAACACATTTGCTGGTTTGACACTTCAGCGACTAGATCTGATTAGCAACAACTTTGATGAGATTGAAGAATTTGGACTAGGGAATCTCGAGGTTGAACACATTAATTTTGAATTGAACATTATTTCTAAATTCGATAAAGGAATGTTTACTGGTGTATCTTCATTGCAGTCGCTACGAACACCCGGTTACAAATATTGCTGTATACGACCAAACTACGTACATGAAGATGATTGTTTCCCACATAAAGACGAATTCTCGTCTTGCGATGACCTGATGAGAATATCAGCTTTACAGACAATGCTTTGGTTTATTGGCCTCTGCGCCCTTCTTGGAAACATATCTTCTATTATATACAGATTGCATTTTGACAGACAGCGCCTGAAACTAGGATATGGCATTTTCGTCACAAACTTAGCTGTGGCAGACTTCTTAATGGGTGTATATCTCATAATTATAGCGGTGGCAGACGCTGTCTTCAGAAAAAGGTAAACTGAAAGTGTGTACTTATCAGAAATTAGTGAATAGATTAGACCATTCCAAGTAAAGATATAGATGCAAAGGAAGTCATGAGCTGTACTTAGTTGTGTGTATGCTAACGTAGATTTTGATTTTGCGAACCACCAGTTTATTGGGTATCTGAAATGTGGACAGCAGAACAAAAGCCTCAACATCTACCTTACACACACACATGAAAGAACATCGATATTATGTTCCAGTGCGAGGGAAATATATTAATTTGTACTTTCTGTCAATATGTCTCAATGTTGTTCCAAACGTTGTCCTCTAAACCATTAGTTGGTGCTAAACAATAATTTGAGTGAAAAACCAACGCCATATCATATTGGCGTTCCGCTGGATTGATATGTATCATATGGTATCATATGATCATATCATGTCCTGACTCGTTCAGGTAAACCCATGAACAGTGGCAACACTATGTGCAGATAATGGATACACCACTCCGTTGATGTTCTATGAAGCGGCCAGGGTTCATTCTAGGTCAGAATTTTTGGGAGAAGTGAGAAAGTGCGTGATCGCTTCCTTAAATGGTGTTCTTTAATATACTTCTGCAAAATAGGGTTAAAATGCACAGAACAACCATTAAATACAACATTTGAATAGAAGGAGTGCTTTATACTGGGCCAGTGTATCTTACTAGACAACATTTTGTTTGAAAATCGTAAAATCCCCCCAAAAAAAGGGAGAAGTGGGGCCCCCAGAGGGCGAAGTCAGGGTCCCTAGGGCGACAATTTCGCCCACATCGCCCTCTAGAATGATCCCTGTTGAAGCTATAGACGTTAGAACATTTAGTGAACAACATTTGTTCGGACTTGTTCTGCTAATCATCTGACCCTTCAATACTAGCAGAAAATTATCAGTACATCTAGTTGTGGGTATCCTTTTCTCACCTATACATGATACAAGGGGGGTACTTTATTTAGGAGTCCGTGGTCGAGTGATTAAGGTCGCTGACTTGTATACCACTGTAACCTATCATCACTGATGGGCACGGGTTCGAGCCCCGCTCAGACCGTGTCTCATTTATATGAAAAAGTTGGCAGTTTCTTACGGAGGTTGGTGCACCCAAGTACTGGTTAAACGCTGGAGCCTGCCCATGAAAGATGATGTTAGGTAAACTGCCCGCCGGTGATATAGCCCAAAATGGTGCTGATGCAGGCGTAAAACCCGAAATATAACATAACTTTATTTATGTCCTTGTCTGCAACGCTTGGAGGTGCTATATTCACTTTATCTGGTTGGTCTCGGTTAGTTTTGACGGAGATATGGCCCTATGAATATGTTATGTTGTTTGTCCGGACTAGTTCTCATTTCCTGTCCAGATTTGCCTAGGAAAATGTGTACCACCAATTCCACAATACACTTGATATGTCATTTAGGGTCTACCTTGCAATTATCCTATCTTTGTTTTAACAACTTTCTACAACTAACAATTCCGGGTCAGTTAACTTCACAACAGTTGCATACATATCATTGCAATGTTCATATTATATGCAATATATGGGGTACTTTCGTTTTTATTAATAACGAACTGTCCGCCTCCGTGGTCGAGTGGTTAAGGTAGCTGACTTGTATACCACTGTAACCTATCATCACTGATGGTCACGGGTTCGAGCCCCGCTCAGTCCGTGTCTCATTTATATGAAAAAGTTGGCGGTTTCTTACGGAGGTTGATGCACCCCCAAGTACTGGATAAACGCTGGAGCCTGCCCATGAAAGATGATGTTAGGTAAACTGCCCGCCGGTGATATAGCCCAAAATGGTGCTGATGCAGGCGTAAAACCCGAAATATAACATAACTTTATTTATGTCCTTGTCTGCAACGCTTGGAGGTGCTATATTCACTTTATCTGGTTGGTCTCGGTTAGTTTTGACGGAGATATGGCCCTATGAATATGTTATGTTGTTTGTCCGGACTAGTTCTCATTTCCTGTCCAGATTTGCCTAGGAAAATGTGTACCACCAATTCCACAATACACTTGATATGTCATTTAGGGTCTACCTTGCAATTATCCTATCTTTGTTTTAACAACTTTCTACAACTAACAATTCCGGGTCAGTTAACTTCACAACAGTTGCATACATATCATTGCAATGTTCATATTATATGCAATATATGGGGTACTTTGGTTTTTATTAATAACGAACTGTCCGCCTCCGTGGTCGAGTGGTTAAGGTAGCTGACTTGTATACCACTGTAACCTATCATCACTGATGGTCACGGGTTCGAGCCCCGCTCAGTCCGTGTCTCATTTATATGAAAAAGTTGGCGGTTTCTTACGGAGGTTGATGCACCCCCAAGTACTGGTTAACCGCTGGAGCCTGCCCAGGAACGGTGTTGTTAGGTAAACTGCCCGCCGGTGATATAGCCCAAAATGGTGCTGATGCAGGCGTAAAACCCGAAATATATATATATATAATAACGAACTATAATTAAGTTGTTTGGTTTTATATGCACTAGTATAGTGTATGGATGACTGCTAGAGCCACAGTTCTGTCATGTATAGGTTTTTTAGTTACGCATTTTACGTTTGAATCTGTTCTGACAACGTTGTATATAGCAGTTAGTATTAGGTCATAATACGTTCTATATTTACATGTGATCTATTATATGGTGTCTTTCTACAGGTACATATTCATGGATGAATACTGGCGCAACAGTTTGTGGTGTACGTTTGCTGGTATTCTGTCAACGGTGTCGTCAGAGGCAAGCGTCATGTTCCTGTGCCTCATAACACTTGACAGACTTCTCGTCATCAAATATCCTTTCGGCCAAGTCCGATTCCACACCAAAAACGCATTGATTTGTTCAATGATTGCGTGGGTGTTGTGCTTTTTAATTGCATTATTTCCACTTATGTATAAAAGCTATTTTCAGAATTCATTTTATAGCAAATCTGGTGTCTGCATAGCATTACCTTTGACACGAGACCGACCACCAGGTTGGCTGTATTCTATCTTGATATTTGTTGGGTTCAATTTCATCACATTCCTTCTGATAGCTGTTGGCCAGTGGTCTATCTATATGGATATGCGAAAATCGGGGAGGAAACTGGTGTCAAATCAGGCGTCAAGAAAAAAGGACTTAATTGTTGCGAGGAATCTGCTGCTGGTCGTAGCGACTGATTTTCTGTGCTGGTTCCCGATTGGCTGTACAGGTAAGGACAACAAATGCAATTTCAAAGTTTGAAATGTCGCCACTTTTACAAACATGATCAAAAAAATCTACATATAGAAGATGCTATAATCAATGTAATTAATCAATTTCCACTATCGTTATTGGTAGGTGGGTGGGGTAAAGCCATACAATGTTTGTAATTAATTTATTGCTCGAATTTCAAATGAATGTGATATTAAGTCCAACAATATCCATATCAATTGTCGGTACTGATTCTGTTGCCCAGTATAATAAAGAATTAGAATTAATTAAGTAATGGTTTGTGGTTTGTAAAGCATTCCTACCTCCTTGTTGTAATGAATGTGGTCGATGTGGTGTTCGCCTCGTATTCGAGATGTTGTGAGTTCGAGCACCACCGAGCCACGGTGGTTGTATCCCAAGCCAATACATTTATATCTATATACCTCCTCTCTCCCTCATGGCGATATATTCTATCAGGAATGATGTCTCGAGAGCGATAAAGCTACATGCTATAATAACTTGTTTCACAATGGAGCTAATGAAATGTATGTAAATTCCTCGAATATGCCTAATTTTGTTTGGAATAGTGTTGGCCATTGACTAGCATAATATAATAATTGTATTCTAATTATAAAAGAATATATAATTTAAATGCATTCCGACAGGAAGTAAAATGAAGAATTGAACTTGTCTGTTCTTCGTGAACCCCTATATGCAAAATGGTGCGTCCCAGCATAAAATGTGTTTATTTCTGAATTTGTATTGCAATTTGATTATAGCTATAACATATTTAACAAATTACATTTATTTAATTGCCGAAGAGTTAGTTTATACAAATTTATTTTAGCTCCATTGCGAAACAAGTTCTACTAACTTATATTAATCACTCTCGAGACCTCATTCCTGATGGAATCCATCGCCACGAGGGAGAGAAGAGTTATATGGAATGTAAAGGCACAATCGTAGCGGCTCCACCGAAGAGTTAAGACACGTCTAGTATGGCCTACAAAGTATATATCGATTAAGAGTGATTACTTAGTAAATACATACTTACTTATCTTCGCCAGAATATTTATAGTCTTATATCAGTTATGAATATAAATTGCGGTCCGCTTCCGTGGTCGAGTGTTTAAGGTCGCTGACTTGTATACCACTGTAACCTATCATCTCTGATGGTCACGGGTTCGAGCCCCGCTCAGGCCGTGTCTCATTTATATGAAAAAGTTGGCAGTTTCTTACGGAGGTTGGTGCACCAAGTACTGGTTAACCACTGTGTTAACCACTGGAGCCTGCCCAGGAATGGTGTTGTTAGGTAAACTGCCCGTCGCTCAAATGGGAAACCGGTAGCGACGTTAAATAAACTTAAATAAAATTTAAAAAAAAATATAAATTGCGACAATGTCACAGAATTTCGAAAACATTTATTTGCTAAAGAGATTGTAACAGCTGAAATATCTATTGGAAATAAAGTAAATATGCATTTATACACTTTATATTTTATATGTAACATGTATAGAATTCAATGAAACTGTAATTACAATGTTAGGGTACTCTCCCGCATTGCTTATTGTTCTCTGAAATGAGCCTCATGTGTATTTCATATGTTGTTGTAACCTCATGTTGTCATGAACTGAGTGGAATAAATTATTGTACCAGAATGCTTCAATTAGCCCATTAAGCAGGTCTGTTGTTTTTAAAGTTATTTTTTAACAACGATTATGAAAATAGCTGTAACAACTTATATTAATCACTCTCGTTGGCGCGGATGAAAGCGTAAATGTGGCCATTCGTGTGGGGGGAAACCGGAGTACCCGGATAAACCCCACCTGTCCGATCTGCCACCACCATACCAGTGTGGTTTTTATAATATCAGTTTATATTATTTTCTAGGTATCATGGCTATGTCTGGTCGCGTGATATCCGGTGATGCTTACGCATGGGCAGCTGTGTTCATTCTGCCAGTGAACTCCGCCTTGAATCCAATACTTTATACATTGACAGCCATTCTTGGCAAGAAGGTAATACAGAAAAAGTATCTGTGCATAGTATGTTACGCTTGAAATAAAATAATGATTTAACGGTGCAAAACATGTATCCAGATATAATTAGATGACATTCCTTGAACCTTTCAACGGTCGTGAAATGCGACATACAAGTGCAACGTAAATTAACTTAGGCCATATGACGACTATCCACCTAATGTTTGGAAGAACTGCACAGTTTCCCCTTCTAGCAGTATTTTAGGCAACGGTGGGTACGCGGTTCAAACCCAACCGACCTTCCACAAGCCAGCTGGATAGAATTCTCATATAAAATAATGGAACACCCCCATGCACTGGGTGTTGGGTATAATTACAAATACCACATAAGTGAGCATATAAAAGTGAGCATATAAAAAATTGCATCCATCGCTGATGGGTTCGACCCCCACTCAAGCCGTGTCTCTTTATAATGAAAACGTTGGCAGTTTCTTACGGAGGTTTGTGCTGTGCACCAATACAAAAATATACAATAACAATATGTTCAAGATAATTGAACTGTCTGAAGGATTAAAGCAGCATCCAGAATCACAGTATCTAACGGAGGTTGGTACTTGTTGACCGCTTCAGTCTGCCCAGGAAATGTGTTGTTAGATAATCTGCCTGCCGGCGATATAGATAGAACAAACTGGTGCTGATGACGTAAACTCCGAACAAACAAACAAATATACGGTTCTGTAGTCCAGTGGTTAACACGTTGGACTGGTAATCCAGGGATCGCAGGTTTGATCCCCCGTCTGACAATAACAAAATTAACAGCCTTTCAGATGGGACTTTAAACCGAGGTGTCGTGTCGGTTATGTACACCGTACACGTAAAAGAACCAGAGGAGACTCTGGAATAAGTCTCTGTCTGTATCATTGCACTATCCTCCAAAAATCTAAAATGACTAATCTCTTCGGGAGGCGTCGCATATGGGCAACCGGTAGCGTCGATAAATAAACGTAAGACACAAACAAACAGGAAAATGTCTTATCTTGAAATTAAAGGGTATCATCAACACGGCCAGCTTTTTTAAAAAATAAATCACAATAATAAAAATTACAAATTTATGACATAATGTGCTAATTATGCTCATCCTTCGAAGTGCTTATTTTATCTTCGGTAACGGTGAGCCACATTAGCGAAACCTCGTGTAGAGATGATAGAGGATATTTGTGTTTTAAGATATGATTTTATTTCATCGAGTGATCACCAATATTTGTATTTAATTTATACAAGTGTCTTGAGCCACATATTTCGGTGATCAAGAGATGAAATAAAATACTCTTCTACACAAATCTCCTTTATGATTTCTTAATGATTTAGGTCGCCACGGACTATTCCGGTATACGTGCTAGTTCATCGAAATAAAACGAATTGTAATATTTCAAGTTCAATGTCATTTAGTATGGCGGGGACTTACTGTGCGTGTTCATAATTAATCAGCATGTATTAGTTTATACAAATTTATTTTAGCTCGATTGAGAAACAAGTTATTTCAACTTATATAAAACTCTCGAGACCTCATTCCTGATGGAATCCATCGCCACGAGGAAGAGAGAAGAGGCAACGTGGAATTTAAATGCCTTGCCTAAGGGCACATGCGTAACGGCTCCAGCGGGGCTCGAACTCCGGACCTTTCGCACCTGAAGCGAATGCGCATCCACTGCGCTATCACGACTTTCAGCATGTATTATAAGCTTCTAATCAATACATGTGTGACGATTTTTGAGAAATGATAATATTTTAGTTTCTTGCGCATATAAATGATATTAATTAATCAGTTTTCTTTCATTCATTGGAAAGCATTAAAAAAATTATATAAACGAAATATATAGATAGTGCTATGATACAGTCGTGACATGGCTCAACTCCATTGGCGGAATGATCGTTGTCTGCAAATAACTTGACCCTCACCGCTGTAGTTTCGAAGGCCTTGAGTTCGAGTCACGCTGGAGCCGTTACGATAGTGCCCTTAGGCAATGCATTTAAATTCCACGTTGCCTCTTCTCTCTCCGTCGTGGCGATGGACTGAATATAACCACTGAACTACTGGTCCACTACTCTTAAACTTTCGAAATGGAAACCAATATGGCTAATAAATACTTTCTGCAATTGTAGAGTTTTACACCTAGAATCGACGAGCAGTCACAAGTGAAAGTCCGTACCGGTACGTAGCAGTATGATTCGTGAGGTGGAATTTTGTTCCCCAATCTAATCCTTTGAGTCATTTTTATATTCATTCTAGTTGACATACTCTTTTCAGTATAGAATCTCCGTTACTTAGCTTAATCAAACGTTAGCTTGGCCTTCTGGTGCGCGCCGTTGTCTTATGTTGCTAAAACATGTAGCACAAAACATGTGCATTTTCATGCTATGTATTGTATCGTTTTGTGTATAGCATATTTACTATTGATTTGCAATAAAATATTATAAAACTAGCAGTATGAATGCATTTTAATTAAGAAATATTATTCTGCGATATACCACAGTTGATACTTATTATGTTCGATTCTAACACGACTTACTTCTAATAATTTTAGACGAGAATCAAAGGAGTATTTTCTTCAAACGCTGTGCATTTGGCTTTCGAAATTTCCTCCCGCGTAAGGGGTGATGACGTTATTTTTTATGGAAAATATCAATCTAGTGCATAAATGAACAAAAGTTGTAACTGATCAATAATTTTATTTATTTTGTCAAATAAAACTGTACAGAATAGTAACTGAAACGTTACTTACCAGAAAAACAAGACGGACAAGAGATTATCTGATTCTAAAAATAGCTCACTTCCGCGAATTCCCACGGTTATTACAAACATCACGTGACTTTCATTCATAAAACTTTACACGCATTGTATAAATGGAATAGCCAAAACACGGTGCGCGCGCAGCATAGTTCAAGGTAGGTATATCGCAGAATAACCCGAGGTAGATTTTACTCTAGAAGTATGTATGTTATTAGCTGGGTCGTGTTAGAATGTGTATTATCATTATACATGTATTCAGATGAATGTTCATCAATGTAATCTAATACAGATGTCCATGAAGTAGTTCATGGTACAGCATCTTACTCAAGATATTCGATTAATATAATGCAATGTACTAATTATATAAATATCCACTAAATGTTTGAAGTGATTTCCAGACTTAGGAAAGAGATTCCTGATGAATAAATACGTGATTAACCGGAGATTCTATATGCCTGATGCGGCATCTGAGGATTCCTACATGAGCCTTAATAACGCCCTCAAGCTGTCACGATTTGGCCAATTTGAAGTTGTGTTGAAGATCGCCTACCAACTGACGGAAACGCTTCACTTTTTACATGGCAGATCATTAGTGCTTGGCAAGATTGACCAACACTCGATATTTGTAGCGGTTACCGGTAACAGGGTAAGTACTTCAAGCATGTAGGCGTTTTACAAATCAGTAATATGTCATCATTCCATCAAAATTAGTCATCAATGATTGGCTGTCTGATTAGTGCAGTGGTTAGCGCGCTCGCTTCTCACCAATGCAAACCGGATTCGATCCTCGGGGATCGGGAAGTATGTGAGATGAAAATGAATCTCTGTGACAAAGGAGGAAAATACGATAATATCGAATAGATCTTCTCTTGAAATCGTTGTTCAAGCACTTGTAGTGATTAATGAAACAGTGAAAGATGGCATTTTCTCTGTCATTGCTTGAGTTTCGTTGTTATTCGCGGTTAGATGTACTTTTGTATTTTAGCGATTTTCTGACCAATCATGAACAGTTAATTATAAAGTAATATATTCTAATAAATTTGTTTTGTCTGAAGTTCACACTAACAGAAATGGTTGTGTGGATGTGTAATGGAGTGCAATGAGGCTCCCGACAGCTTGAGTTTCGTTGTTATTCGCGGTGTGTGTGTTTACGTTTATTTATCGTCGCTACCGGTTGCCCATATGAGCGACGCCTCCTGAAGAGATTAGTTATTTTAGATTTTGGAGGATAGTGCAATGATACAGACAGAGACCCATTCCAGAATCTCCTCTGGTTCTTTTACGTGCACGGTGTAAAGCACCGACACGAGACCTCGGTTTAACGTCCCATCTGAAAGACTGTTAATTTTATTAGGGTCAGACGGGGGATCGAACCTGCGATCCCTGGATTACCAGTCCAGCGTGTTACCACTGGACTACATATCCGTCTGTTTATTCGCGGTTGGATGTACTTTTGTATTTTAGCGATTTTCTGACCAATCATGAACATTTAATTATAAAGTAATATATTCCAATAAATTGGTTTTGTCTGAAGTTCACACTAATATAAATGGTTGTGTGGTTGTGTAATGGAGTGCAATGAGGCGCCCGACAGGGGCAGTTAAAATGAATAAAATTCGAAAACAAATATTATATATTGTGTCAGATTCTTGGCGACATACAGATTCGACATGAACCGAAAATCTGCAAGAAGCAGGCGGACACGTGCCACGACATGTATGAAGTCGGTCTGCTTCTGAGGTCTCTACTACAGGAATATTCCGGAAAAGAGAAAAGCAACCCGAAGACAGTTCGACCATGAACAATGCAGTCGTCTTCGATAGACACAGAGTTATCTTGGTATATTTGTTATTTGTTTGACAATACGGCCACATGTTTGTTTTGTTTTTATAACTTATTTTGTTCTTTCATAACCTACAAACATAATTTCCACATGTTAGCATATACAGTCTACATCCGTGATGTCGAATTCCGTCGGACCGAACCGAACAAAATACTTCGACTTAACGAAATTATATATAAACGTTGCCAGTTATATGTAAAGTCTGAAATGGGACTTTGGTCCGACTTCGAGATAACCGGATAATTCGACATAACCGAATTTGACATAACGGATGTAGACTGTACTTGTATATAGCACTAAATGAATATGTTGTATATCAAACATTTATTTCAGATTTCAAATGCATGTATGTATATTATAAAATATATAATTTTGTTTTGTGACCCTCTGTAGCTTGATGGGTGCATTTGTAGTAATATATAGGTTAATGAAAAAACACTTTAAACTTCGGGGGGGGGGAATAACTAATTAAAAAAGAAATGCATATAGAAAAAACTATTTCTAATGATAATATGTCCCCAATTGAGCACATTAATTGCAAGCTTGTGTATGTAATTGTATATGTAAGATGGGTAGATAATGATAATATATTAAGGAATAACTATTTTGCTTATTATAATTTACTTTATCATGGGTAATTGCAGTTTCATTTTTTTTCAAGAGAAATCTCATTTTCATGTAATTTAAAAACTGTACAGACAAATGTTGCCGAATACATACATAGATACATAATAAAGATTAAAACCTAGATATGTTATTCCACCTGTGGTATTATATACGCATAGTTATTGTTATTGGTACAAAATGTTGCAAAATTATTCTGTCTCTTAAATTCTTCAATATAATTCCATCTGTGGCATTATATACGCATATAGTTATTGGTACAAAATGTTGTAAAATTATTCTTTCTCTTAAATTCTTCAATATGATTCCATCTGTGGCATTATATACGCATATAGTTATTGGTACAAAATGTTGTAAAATTATTCTTTCTCTTAAATTCTTCAATATAATTCCACCTGTGGTATTATATACGCATACAGTTATTGGTACAAAATGTTGTAAAATAATTCTGTCTCTTAAATTCATCAATATAATTCCATTATATTGTTTAAGAGTAATCTATGAAAACAGTTTAAAAGGGTCTCATATTTACGTGTAGATGAATAGGTTAAGAAATTGGGCCGACCTAGATTACGGACAAGTCTGGCAGGTGAACTTACAGTAATGCATGGATTTTACTGTTATATTACCTGTCAAGTTAGCGATAATCAATTAATTGTTTAGATCAATATTGTATAAATAAATAAATCTATCTATCGGGGCCTCAAAATATACACTACAAATATTATAGCCAGTTAGAACAGTTACAAGTGAGTTTATCATGTAGCATGAGGAAAGCAATCATAAGTAGTATTTTTGTGAATGTTGTTCTCATAGAAATAGTAAGAGTGGTGGAACCTATGCTCGGCGTATTCCTATGCTCGGCGTATTTTTTCCATTTACATCCGTAAATAAAATATTTAAATAGTTTTAACCTATTTTCGCTGACAGAGGTGAAGCATGGTTCACTAACATTCCGTTGTGCGTACCGGTAGCCTAATGCAACTGTCACCTGACTGGTTCAGTAGCCGAATAACTTGTTGGGAATTTTTTCCCCACCGAAATGTGCGGTTTATGAGCATTTCAGGTGGCTATCCGGAATGGGGGGAAAATGTACAAATAACCAGAAAAAAGTTTCTTATGAGTTGTAATATTGTTAGTTATTGATGTTACTAAGTCAAAATAATATATTCAACATTTACCAATGCATAAATAAAAAAATGCATGTACGCTGTGCATAGGTGCCCTAAAGTATCTAGTTCCCCATGGAAACAGGTGCCGTTGCGATAACTGTATTTAGGCACATGGTCACGTAATGAAGCTAACATTTTCAACAACAATTTTATGAAAGTTGTGTTCACGACTTCCACCACTCTATGTTAACAAGCATCGCATGCTCTGGAAAGCATACGCCCTCCCCCATGGAGTCGGTTAGTACCCGTTTTAATTAATTAGAAATAGCTATGTTGTTATTATCTTGTTCACATACTGGACCATATAGAACAGTGTACCTCATATAAATTTTGAAATCAATAAATAAATGTGTTGTAAATATTTGTTTATGATTTTAAAATACCGATTAAATATGCATGATTCAGATGTAGTAAAAACATTTTTGGCTGCTTAAATGCACACCGATACTTCATGTCATATGACGGCTCTGAAACTGTTATTGGTGCATGGGCGAAGACCCCTGATGACACCCAATACCCAAGTACGGGCCAGGCACCCGGGTAAAACAGCCCGAGTTTGCGCAATGTGCGTATGCCAATCCACACACCCGGTAGGATTAATAGGCCAATCTACACACCCTGTAGGATTAATAGGCCAATCCACACACCCTGTAGGATTAATAGGCAACTGATCTTGAAGTATAAATATATGACCTTCCACGAGTGGTGATTTCATACGATATTTTATTAAACTCCTCGTTTTCGAATTTTGCTATTAAACTCGCCTGATCATATTTTATTAAACTCCTCATTTTGGAAGTTTGCTATTAATCTCGCCTGATCATATTTTTTATTAAACTCCTCGTTTTGGAAGTTTGCTATTAAACTCGTCTGCTCATATTTTATTAAACTCCTCGTTTTGGAAGTTTGCTATTAAACTCGTCTGCTCATATTTTATTAAACTCCTCATTTTGGAAGTTTGCTATTAAACTCGCCTGATCATATTTTTATTAAACTCCTCATTTTGGAAGTTTGCTATTAAACTTGTCTGCTCATATTTTATTAAACTCCTCGTTTTGGAAGTTTGCTATTAAACTCGCCTGATCATATTTTATTAAACTCCTCATTTTGGAAGTTTGCTATTAATCTCGCCTGATCATATTTTTTATTAAACTCCTCGTTTTGGAAGTTTGCTATTAAACTCGTCTGCTCATATTTTATACTCCTCGTTTTGGAAGTTTGCTATTAAACTCGTCTGCTCATATTTTATTAAACTCCTCATTTTGGAAGTTTGCTATTAAACTCGCCTGATCATATTTTTATTAAACTCCTCATTTTGGAAGTTTGCTATTAAACTCGTCTGCTCATATTTTATTAAACTCCTCATTTTGGAATTTTGCTATTAAACTCGCCTGATCATATTTTATTAAACTCCTCGTTTTGGAATTATGCTATTAAAGCAGCATTACATCGTATGAAATAAAAGATATTTGAAAAATTCAATTTTTACGTATGAGTAGCAATGCTGCTACACATTCTAACATTATACTTTGTATGCTTATGTTCATTTGGTAAACAGTTTTTTTTGCGATAAAACAAACTCGAAACCGAAAGTAGGACTTTCCGAGTCGATCGGTCACTCACTTGTTTACAACTGGAACGCATCGTCCGCACTTGTTTACAATCGGAATGCATCGTCCCCATTTGTCCCACGTTGTCTCTTTTAATTAAATTACTTGATATGTTGATTCATACCTCTGTTAGCTAAGTCTTTTAGGGACATTTCTACATCACCGCGAGGGGTTCGACATTAGAGGAATATAGATAGATACTCTTTCATGTTCAAAATATATACGTTGTTTTCTACATCCTCTGTTGTTTCACGCATGCGCGCTGTGCGTGTTTACATTTCGTGTGTTGATAAACACGGTTTAAATTTATTGGAATTTTATCGTTTCTGAGCCACTATTTCGATTTTTGTAAACACACACGTTAGTATTTATATTTTACCCAAAACATCCTTTATTACGATGTAATGCTGCTCTCCTTATCTTATTTTATGAAACATGTTTTGGAATTTTACATGTATGCCACAGGGGTAGTCCGCCTCCATGGTCGAGTGGTTAAGGTCGCTGACTTGTATAACACTGTAACCTATCATCACTGATGGTCACGGGTTCGAGCCCCGCTCAGGCCGTGTCTCATTTATATGAAAAAGTTGGCAGTTTCTTACGGAGGTTGGTGCACCCAAGTACTGGTTAACCGCTTGAGCCTGCCCAGGAAAGGTGTTGTTAGGTAAACTGCCCGCCGGCGATATAGCCCGAAATGGTGCTGATGCAGGCGTAAAACCCGAAATATAAAAATATATATAACGTATGCCATGGCAATTAGATACGTCTTTCGCAGCACGCACACTAATTTATTTATATTTAAGCCATAAAGAGTGTTTTCTAAGAAGTTAAGCACCGTCGAGCCAGGTTAGTACTTAGTGATGTGTGAGCGCCTGGGAATATCGGGTGCTGCAGAATTGTGTAACATTTTAGTGATGGCCCTTAATAATTGTCCACATCTTGTCCGATAACTGAGGATATGTGAAGAATGCTAAGTGATGTGTGTACACATAGTGCAAGTAAGTGCGAAAATAATTCATGGTTCGTGAGACACACACATGGAGATGAACGAAACTGTTATTTCTTGTCACATTCAAACAAAGAACGGGAAAAACAGATAAAATAATTATATTAACAAACTAAGCAATGTACAAAGGGACGAGTGTCGCGTTAGAAACGTGGTTCTACCGACGGATCAATCGAAGTATTCCCGACGACAGAGATCAAGGTGTTTTGGTCTTGTTGAAAAACGATAATTCAATCCACTATTCTACGGTTTGCCTCGTATTTCACAACACAGTTTAGTATAATTATATAAAGCCTACTTTTGCGAAATATTAAAATTAATGAACATGTACTATTTTAGATCAGAACATTATTCCGAACAATGCGTTAATTTCTAAATATAGATGCCAGTAGATCAGAACATTATTCCGAACATATTTCAATCAATGCGTTCATTTCTAAAAATAGATCCCAGTTGTTAAATTTATATACTCTAATTACATTGTGCAATGTCGAGGTGAGCCGTAGCATGGTGGGTAAACCTACTCTTTCATCTGAGCCTAAAGAAGCATGGATTCTTACGGTTGATCCGTCGGGAGAATCACTGTGCTAACTCGACACTCACTTTTTTGAAAAAAATCGTTTTAAGCATTTCGTTATTTTCTGAGGTAACATGTGTATATTTATGAATCAAATGATCATATCGTTATCTAGTCATAGGTTCGAATCAATATGCTTCAACAATTTTATTTTAATTTTCGACTTTTTCAGTCACATACCCTATTACTGTCAATATGAACAACCCTCCTGAAAACAAGTATTTGGCTACTATTGTCCAAGTGGTTTGGGTGAAGAAGAAATTTGAAATCTATAATAAAACAACGATCTTTTGACCTTTCGGTGGCGTGGCCATCTTGGATGACAAAATCATCTTATCGTGACAACAATTGCACCAAAGCAATCGCCTCGTCAATATCTTCGATGTGATATATGATATGACAATATTCGCTAAAAAATAAAAATTGACCTCCCGGGTCACACACATTTTTTATCATCTTTGAAAGACCATGATTGTACATCGATCATAATCCGGCTGGCTGTTAGAAGAACATATCTCATAACGGTTTGACCTTTCCACGGCGATCTTGGATGACGTAATCATCCGATTTTGTTGAGAATTGCACTAGAGCGATCGCTTAGTGGATCCCTTCAATTTGATATATGACATAATTCGCTCACAAATAAAATATCTCGCCTACTTGACTACTATTTTTTGTTCACCATTTTAACAACTTTGAAAGAGTGTACATTGATCATTTCTAACAGGATCCATCAAGCTGTAAACGGAAGTCATTTGAAAACAAAAAAATATGAGTAAAACCAATAAAAAAGTGATGTGATTCTTTTAAAAACGCAATGATGTATTTAAAATCGACTGTGTCGAAAAGCTCCTTCAATGTCGTAACTGTATAATGTTGTTGACGAATGAGTGCTAAATCTACAGTTAATCAGGATCTGTTAGAGGAATGACACGGTATTACCATAGTGGATCGATCCACCCGTTCAGTAGACATGAATGTGTTAACCGGATACGACCCAGTCTCTCAGTGGCGATATTACTGTTACTTTAACTGCAGTATTTTGAATTTATGTAAGCAAGAATCGTTTGTCTAGCATCAGTGTATGGTATTTTTAGAAGTTATACGGTCTAGTTGAAGTGCGTCGTTTGCACTTTCATCAGTCATTTCATTGCCACGAATTGCTTAATAAGTAGATATTTAATGTTCATGTCTATTGATTGCAGTAAATATAAATAGTCTGAAATGATAACAAAATTCGAAACTAAATCAAGAGCCTCTGCTTCTGCTGAAAATATAGAAGTGATCAGGTAGTCGTAATTTAGAATTATGAAAGTTACTGACGGCAGCACACCCATCTGTGTATATTGGTGTATAACCTGAAAAGATGGTTTTGATTTCAGTTAAACAGTTCTGTAAACTCTTGATTCAAACCTAAGCAGATCAAGTCAATAGTAGCTATATTTAACAACAGTTAACAGAGAGTTTAACTTTATTGTTTTGAACAACAGGCCCAATATCCCATACGTTTTTTAAATACAGAAATAAGAATGATGTATTACACAGGAATACTCAACATGCCCAATAAACATGTATCAACATAATATCAAAAACAGGACTATGTGGTATTTTTTTATATTTATAGTGATCAACATTTATTCAGTAAATATACAGGAAAATCAACAAAACAAATTAATGTAACTTACTCATATTTCATGATAATTGTATGCATAGTATTATTGTACATGTACATAACTTGTATTATCAGGGATGCCAATTAAGATTGTCTATTTAAATTAATGATTAATCTAATAGATGAAGTTTGTTTCTATTAGTCAATCTAGATTCGTGGATAATAACTGTGCGAGCTCCTCAGAATGTGGAAAAACTGAGATAATGCACATTACAGGGCGACCTGAAACTAGGTTCTATAGAGAATAGGCAACAAATGCACATTACAGGGCGACCTGAAACTAGGTTCTATAGAGAATAGGCAACAAATGTACATTACAGGGCGACCTGAAACAAGGTTCTATAGAGAATAGGCAACAAATGTACATTACAGGGCGACCTGAAACTAGGTTCTATAGAGAATAGGCAACACATATGTACATTACAGGGCGACCTGAAACCCTGAAACACGGTTCTATAGAGAATAGGCAACAAATGCACATTACAGGGCGACCTGAAACTAGGTTCTATAGAGAATAGGCAACAAATGCACATTACAGGGCGACCTGAAACAAGGTTCTATAGAGAATAGGCAACAAATGCACATTACAGGGCGACCTGAAACAAGGTTCTATAGAGAATAGGCAACAAATGCACATTTCTCTGTACCCGGGAACTGAGTAAAGATTCTACAACAAAAGTCATCAAAAGTGTTGTGCTCTTTATCGGAGGAAATGAGAAGACGTTTCGATGTAACCATGTTCCATAGCGGTAGTTGACACAACGTTCAACTTTGAGTATGCACCAAATGCACATTGCTTCCTACCCTGGAATTGACATAAAGTTATACAAGAATGGTACCCTACCAGATTGCGGGATGATCTGGTACCCTACCAGATTGCGGGATGATCCGGAACCCTACCGGCGTGTGGGATGATCCGGTACCCTACCATATTGCGGGATGATCTGGTACCCTACCGGCGTGTGGGATGATCCGGTACCCTACCGGCGTGTGGGATGATCCGGTACCCTACCAGATTTCGGGATGATCTGGAACCCTACCGGCGTGTGGGATGACCTGGTACCCTACCGGCGTGTGGGATGATCCGGTACCCTACCATATTGCGGGATGATCTGGAACCCTACCGGCGTGTGGGATGATCCGGTACCCTACCATATTGCGGGATGATCTGGAACCCTACCGGCGTGTGGGATGATCCGGAACCCTACCAGATTGCGGGATGATCCGGAACCCTACCGGCGTGTGGGATGATCTGGAACCCTACCGGCGTGTGGGATGATCCGGAACCCTACCGGCGTGTGGGATGATCCGGAACCCTACCAGATTGCGGGATGATCCGGAAGCCTACCGGCGTGTGGGATGATCCGGAACCCTACCGGCGTGTGGGATGATCCGGAACCCTACCAGATTGCGGGATGATCCGGAAGCCTACCGGCGTGTGGGATGATCCGGAACCCTACCGGCGTGTGGGATGATCCGGAACCCTACCGGCGTGTGGGATGATCCGGAACCCTACCAGATTGCGGGATGATCCGGAACCCTACCGGCGTGTGGGATGATCCGGAACCCTACCGGCGTGTGGGATGATCCGGAACCCTACCGGCGTGTGGGATTATCCTGAACTCTACCGGCGTGTGGGATGATCCGGAACCCTACCGGCGTGTGGGATGATCCAGAACCCTACCAGTGTGCGGGATGATCTGGTACCCTACCGGCGTGTGGGATGATCCGGTACCCTACCGGCGTGTGGGATGATCCGAAACCCTACCGGCGTGTGGGATGATCCAGAACCCTACCAGTGTGCGGGATGATCTGGTACACTACCGGCGTGTCGGATGATCTGGAACCGTACCGGCGTGTGGGATGATCCGGAACCGTACCGGCGTGTGGGATGATCCGGAACCCTATCGGCGTGTGGGATGATCCGGTACACTACCGGCGTGTGGGATGATCTGGAACCCTATCGGCGTGTGGGATGATCCGGTACACTACCGGCGTGTGGGATGATCCGGTACCCTACCGGCGTGTGGGATGATCTGGAACCCTACCTAAATTGTGATGGTTTTTGTGACTGATCTGTAGTGCTTGGTATACTTTCTGGAACCACTCGTCCACCAGACAAACAATATGTATACAATAACACTAAATATTTGTTAATTCTTGATTTTCATCAACAATTCGTCAGATAAAAATATTTATTTTGAAAAAATTAAGGGCTAAAAAATTTTGTTTGTTTAATACACGTTCAGAGAACATAAATATCCTAAAACGGACTATATTTATCAAGTAATTAAACATTTGGATGTAAAATTTTTAAAGAGAATTATTTAGATATTTTTACATATCTTGGCAATGTTGATTGGACGTTTATTTATCGTCGCTATCGGTTGCCCATATGAGCGGCGCCTCCTGAAGAGATTAGTCATTTTAGATTTTTGGAGAATAGTGCAATGATACAGACAGAGACCCATTCCAGAGTCTCCTCTGGTTCTTTTACGTGCACAGTGTAAAGCATCGACACGAGACCTCGTTTTAACGTCCCATCTGAAAGACTGTTAATTTTATTAGGGTCAGACGGGGGATCGAACCTGCGATCCCTGGATTACCAGTCCAGCGTGTTACCACTGGACTACAGACCCATCTGTGTAGGCAATGTATAATAGATTCCTGGACCTATATAAAAAACCTAATGAGACCACACCTGGGTTATGGAAACCTAATGAGACCACACCTGGGTTATGGAAACCTAATGAGACCACACCTGGGTTATGGAAACCTAATGAGACCACACCTGGGTTATGGAAACCTAATGATACCACACCTGGGTTATGGAAACCTAATGATACCACACCTGGGTTATGGAAACCTAATGAGACCACACCTGGGTTATGGAAACCTAATGATACCACACCTGGGTTATGGAAACCTAATGAGACCACACCTGGGTTATGGAAACGTAATGAGACCACACCTGGGTTATGGAAACCTAATGATACCACACCTGGGTTATGGAAACTAATGAGACCACTGGGTTATGGACTAATGAACCACACTGGGTATGAAACCTAATGAGACCACACCTGGGTTATGGAAACCTAATG
Source organism: Archivesica marissinica (assembly GCA_014843695.1). Lineage (NCBI taxonomy): Eukaryota > Metazoa > Mollusca > Bivalvia > Venerida > Vesicomyidae > Archivesica > Archivesica marissinica. The sequence continues at coordinate 38,102,107 of CM026394.1, forward strand.
AGACCACACCTGGGTTATGGAAACCTAATGAGACCACACCTGGGTTATGGAAACCTAATGAGACCACACCTGGGTTATGGAAACCTAATGAGACCACACCTGGGTTATGGAAACCTAATGAGACCACACCTGGGTTATGGAAACGTAATGAGACCACACCTGGGTTATGGAAACGTAATGAGACCACACCTGGGTTATGGAAACGTAATGAGACCACACCTGGGTTATGGAAACGTAATGAGACCACACCTGGGTTATGGAAACGTAATGAGACCACACCTGGGTTATGGAAACCTAATGAGACCACACCTGGGTTATGGAAACCTAATGAGACCACACCTGGGTTATGGAAACCTAATGAGACCACACCTGGGTTATGGAAACGTAATGAGACCACACCTGGGTTATGGAAACGTAATGAGACCACACCTGGGTTATGGAAACGTAATGAGACCACACCTGGGTTATGGAAACGTAATGAGACCACACCTGGGTTATGGAAACGTAATGAGACCACACCTGGGTTATGGAAACCTAATGAGACCACACCTGGGTTATGGAAACCTAATGAGACCACACCTGGGTTATGGAAACGTAATGAGACCACACCTGGGTTATGGAAACGTAATTTGGTATCCTACATTGAAAAAATGCAAGGTTGGAAATGTTCAGCAACTAAAAGGTCTTTAGTACCAAGATCGCTTGAAAGCAAGATTTACCTACGTTACAGTACAGAATAGCGAGATGAGATCAAATACAGTTGCTAAAAATACTCGAGACTATCTAGAGATCATTATTTACCATGTGTACCAATACCCAGTTCAGAGGTCATATCTTGAAATTGCTGAAACCAAGAGCGAACAAAAAATCGAAAATCTAAATTCCTTCACCCACCAGTTGTGAATTATTAGAATTCATTTCCAGACTATCTAGTAATAAATACTAAAAATGTAAATCATTTCAAAACTGAACTACAGTCAAACCTGTATTAGTGGTCACCTCTATTAGGCAGCCAACCTGTATTAAGCAGTCAGTTTCTAGATTCCCAATATGTTGTTTTATTATACATTTGACCTCTATTAAGCAGCCACCTGTACTAAGCAGCCACTTTCTGTGATTCCCTTGACTGGCTGCTTAAGACAGGTTTGACTGTAGACATATACTGGAGAAAGCAACGATTTGATACTTCATAAATGTATTAATTAAGTATGTACAGTTACTGCACCACCGGAGGCATCAATTTGAAGTGAACATGAGGACGACAAACCTTTGGGGCTTAACTATTTCACCTATCATCACAATACAGTCAAACCTGTCTTAGGCAGCCAGTCAAGGGAATCTCAGAAAGTGGCTACTTAGCACAGGTGATTGCTTAATAGAAGTCAAATGTATAATAAAACAGCATATTGGGAATCTGGAAACTGGCTGCTTAATACATGTTGGCTGCTTAATAGAGGTGACCACTAACACAGGTGTATATCACAAGGTACATGTATAATACGAATAATTTTATATTAAACTCCTTCATATCTTTAAACAGGATACGAACATTGGATATAATTTCACAACAATAAAAAATGTCATGTAAATGGAATGTTCATATGGACGGATATTGGTAAAATTAACAAGCAGTAATCCACATTGGACATTGTTTTCAGCTTTCAGCAATACCAGTGTTGTGAGTTTCTTAACACCTTCATAGCCACGACATATAGTAACTCATATCGATCGTATCACACTTCTCTAATATAGCCACTGACCGAACGATTGTGCTTCTACGCAAGTTCTGTAAACATCTGGACTTGGTGACAAATCCTGTGATGGTGTTTCTTTCGAAGATTTCAACCGTAACCGCGTAACCACTCAACCGCATAACCACTCGACCATAACCATGTGTTTTGTAAATTATTAGGAATAAATATGCTTACACCAAATAGCCACTGTACTGTAACTTCTGACTTACGACATCTCTTGGGTCATGAAAGTGTTGTGAAACTGGCCACTGGTTAATAACAAATATCGGTAATTCCAAACCTAATGTAATATATGACATCATAATAATGTAAATAAACAACTACACAACACCATAATCTGAATACATTTATGGTCATATAACAGGAATACCAAGATCGCACAGGATTGCTAACCCTGTGCTTGACCATCACCCAAATCAATGTCCTTCACCCAAATCAATGTCCTTCATCCAAATCCATGTCCTTCACTCAAATCAATGTCCTTCACCCAAATCCATGTCCTTCACCCAAATCCATGTCCTTCATCCAAATCCATGTCCTTCACCCACATCCATGTCCTTCACCCAAATCCATGTCCTTCACCCCTGTCCATGACCATCACCCATGTCTTTACCCCATGTCCATAATCTTCACCCGAGTCCCTAACTTTCAGATGAGTCCAAGACCTTCCACGTTATACAATATTGTTGATAGTACAACACTCGACATCATTTCTGGGAATGTTTAATGGATAGTGTGACTGTCATCATTTCAAAACACACACTAGAAGCTAAGTAAAATATTGGTGTGATGTGTTCATTATCAAACCTGCATAACTTGATTGTTGTTCATTATCAAACCTGCATAACTTGATTGTTGGTTTCATTAAAGGATGATATATCGCAAACAAATAGTCCAGGGATCAGTTTAGAGGGCGATGTGGGTGAAATAGTCGCCCTAGGGGCCCTTACTTCACCTCTGGGGTCCTAGAGGGTGATGTGGGTGAAATAGGGGCCCTTACATCACCTCTGGGGTCCTAGAGGACGATGTGGGTGAAATAGTCGCCCTAGGGGCCCTTACTTCACCTCTGGGGTCCTAGAGGACGATGTGGGTGAAATAGTCGCCCTAGGGACCCTTACTTCACCTCTGGGGTCCTAGAAGGCGATGTGGGTGAAATAGACGCCCTAGGGGCCCTTACTTCACCTCTGGGGTCCTAGAGGGCGAAATAGTCGCCCTAGGGGCCCTGACATCGCCTTTAGGGTCCCACTTCTCCCTAAAAAAATGTATTTATTTAAAAAATCTTTTTTTACAATTTTCATATAAAATTTTAACCATATTTTGTTGAAATTGATTAAATAACACCATTTAAGGACGGGATCATGTGCTTTCTCACTTCTCCCAAATATTCTGGCCTAGAATGAACGCTGAAATACCTGGTATAAATAGGTCGAATTCAGCATGTTTTGCTCAATCAGGGGCTATTTACTCTGGTGTGAATAGGTCAATCCGACTACTTGTCCAGCATACAGACGGATCTGTAGTCCAGTGGTAACACGCTGGACTGGTAATCCAGGGATCGCAGGTTCGATCACCTGTCTGACCCTAATAAAATTAACAGATGGGACCTTAAACAGAGGTCTCGTGTTGGTGCTTTACACTGTGCACGTAAACGAACCAGGAGACTCTGGAATGGGTCTCTGTCTGTATCATTGCACTATCCTCTAAAATGACTAATCTCTTCAGGAGGTGTCGCTCATATGGGCAACCGGTAGCGACGATAAATAAACATAAAACACACATTATTAAAATATTGCTTTTCTGTTAAATTATGGGATTAGTAAAACGATATTAGGTTGATCTTACCCGTATATAAATATGAAGCGTCAATCCTACCAATCTGTAATTCAGGGGCCATAACACTCTCCCTCGTGGCGATGGATTCCATCAGGAATGAGGTCTCGAGAGTGATTTATATAAGTTGAAATAACTTTTTCGCAATCGAGCTAAAATAAATTTGTATGTATAACACTGGGGCTAAAAGCCATTCTAGCCCATTATCGAACTTGTGTGAGGAATTATCTATACAGAGTTATAGACACATTTTTAAGTTTATTTATTTTACAATGATTGCGAAGCAAGTTCTAACAACTTATACGCTTTCATCCACGCCAACAAGAATGATTAATATATGTGGTCATTCGTGTGGGAGGAGTACCCGGAGAAAACCCACCTGTCCGATCTGGCGACCACCGTACTACATCTCGCATACTTCCCGGTCCGAGGATCGAACCCGGGTTGCATTGGTGAGTAGCAAGCGCGCTAATCGGACAGCCATTATCGAGATTTCAGAAATCTTTTATACTGAATCCATGTATTGTATCGAAATCTAAACCTGGATTTACAAGACAAGTTCTTAAAGACTCTTTAAGCATTTTTCTTCCAAATGATAAAACAATGAACATTTACATTAAAATCATATGCAACTTCATCCAAATGGAAAGTTTAAAAAACTGCCATTCACAAAACTTCTGCTGATTATGCATGAAAGATGTAATTTAACAAAATAGAGAGATTTACGAGACTAGCATTTACAATCAATTCTTAAAGTTAGTCTCTTTAAACAGTTTTCTTCCAAGTGATAAAACATTAAAATTTTCATTAACTCTTTCAGCGCCGATTAAATTCAGGAGTATGTGCAAACAACATAGATCCAGATCAGCCGCGGCATAATGCCGCGTCTGATCAGGATCTATGTTGTTTGCTATTCGGAGAGGTGCTTCAGCTCCACTGTCTAAAGAGAAATCAGCATATAGCCTGATCAGACGGCATGTTCTGTTCTGTCCGATCGGGTTCTCTACTTTTTTACAAAGTCGCTTTTATGCGACATTGGCGGTGAAAGAGTTAAAATGTAAAATTCATAATTATGCAACTTCATCCAAATGAAAAGATTAAGAAACTGCCATTCACAAAATTATTGCTGATTATGTGGATAAATATTCATGAAGGGAGTAATTTGACTAATTTCAACAACAACAAATCCTGGATTTACAAGACTAGCATTTAGAGTTCAGTTCTTAAAGTTAGTCTCTTTAAACATTTTTCTTCCAAATGATAAAACGATAAAAATTAAATTAAAATGTAAATATTCATATGCAACTTAATCCAAATAGAAATTTTAAGAAACTGCCATTCACAAAATTATTATGAAGGCTGAATTTAACAAAATAGAGTAATGTCAACAGCAAAAAATCATTTCCAATTTCACATACATTCTCAATAATTTATTATTGAAAAATGCAAATATATGACGGGGTCATATACCCGGATGTGCTTGTGAATTCCAGATTCAAATTATGGCACCAAAATTGGAGATGTTTTCCACTGACTCGTATCTTCACTCTTCAGATGTGTTCTGCTGAAATAAGTCTTCACATGTCCTCTGGTCAATGACGTATGTTATGATTCAGTCTATGTTCGTGGTATACACAATAGCGATGGTTCAGACACAACCGTATCTGGAGAAATCCCCTGGCCATAGATTTTCAATAAACCATGATGCACTCTGAAAGTCAAGTAGAAACTGATAAGAAACCCACACACAATCAACAGTTAGTGATGACATAGGTCATGAATGCCCTTAAGAAACACACACAATCAACAGTTAGTGATGACATAGCTCATGAATGCCCTTAGGAAACCCACACAATCAACAGTTAGTGATGACATAGGTCATGAATGCCCTTAAGAAACCCACACAATCAACAGTTAGTGATGACATAGGTCAAGAATGCCCTTAGGAAACCCACACAATCAACAGTTAGTGATGACATAGGTCAAGAATGCCCTTGCCCGAGTCCCTCACATTAAAGGTTTTTCATAATTTAATCTAGCTACATGCGTACATAGGTTTTCTGATATATGCTTCAAATCGAGTTTGATCCAGTTTCTGACAATAGATTCAGCGGAGTTGCTTGAAGCCTAACCTGGATTAACCGAATTTGGACAAAAATGATAATGGTCAATGAATGGATGCTTCAGGTATTTGATCAAATTCAAAACTTTAATATCAGAGAAGCTACTTTTGGCCTATGTTTTACCTTATGTTATATTTATGTTATATTTCGGGTTTTACGCCTGCATCAGCACCATTTTGGGCTATATCGCCGGCGGGCAGTTTTACCTAACAACACCTTTCCTGGGCAGGCTCCAGCGGTTAACCAGTACTTGGGTGCACCAACCTCTGTAAGAAACTGCCAACTTTTTCATATAAATGAGTCACAGTCTGAGCGGGGGCTCGAACCCGTGACCATCAGTGATGATAGGTTACAGTGGTATACAAGTCAGCGACCTTAACCACTCGACCACAGAGGCGGACACCTATGTTTTACCTAGAACATGATTTGTTTCTTTATTTACAACAAACGGAACATCTTTCCCTGTGAGCATTCAAAATAGCAATCATCTTAGTACCTGAAACTTGATACATTCCCGGACTTGACTACAGTCTGGCATATAGACAATGAGGTCGTCTTACCTAAAATTTAATACGTCTTCAGTCTTGGTATTCTCACCTAACACTTAATAAGTCTTCGGTCTTGATCTCGTTGTCTATATTCCAGATAGATTTCAACTTACCTAAAACTTAATACATCCTTGACCTCAGTGTCTATATTCCAGGTAGCTTTCAGCTTACCTAAAACTTAATACATCCTTGACCTCAGTGTCTATATTCCAGACTGATTTCAGCTTACCTAACACTTAATACATTCTCCATCTTGACCTCAGTGTCTATATTCCAGATAGCTTTCAGCTTACCTAAAACTTAATACATCCTTGACCTCAGTGTCTATATTCCAGATAGCTTTCAGCTTACCTACAACTTAATACATCCTTGACCTCAGTGTCTATATTCCAGGTAGCTTTCAGCTTACCTAAAACTTAATACATCCTCCATCTTGACCTCAGTGTCTATATTCCAGACTGATTTCAACTTACCTAAAACTTAATACATCCTCCATCTTGACCTCAGTGTCTATATTCCAGACTGATTTCAACTTACCTAACACTTAATACATCCTCCATCTTGACCTCAGTGTCTATATTCCAGATAGCTTTCAGCTTACCTAAAACTTAATACATCCTTGACCTCAGTGTCTATATTCCAGGTAGCTTTCAGCTTACCTAAAACTTAATACATCCTTGACCTCAGTGTCTATATTCCAGGTAGCTTTCAGCTTACCTACAACTTAATACATCCTTGACCTCAGTGTCTATATTCCAGATAGCTTTCAGCTTACCTACAACTTAATACATCCTTGACCTCAGTGTCTATATTCCAGGTAGCTTTCAGCTTACCTAAAACTTAATACATCCTCCATCTTGACCTCAGTGTCTATATTCCAGACTGATTTCAACTTACCTAAAACTTAATACATCCTTGACCTCAGTGTCTATATTCCAGACTGATTTCAACTTACCTAAAACTTAATACATCCTTGACCTCAGTGTCTATATTCCAGGTAGCTTTCAGCTTACCTAAAACTTAATACATCCTTGACCTCAGTGTCTATATTACAGACTGATTTCAACTTACCTAAAACTTAATGCATCCTCCATCTTGACCTCAGTGTCTATATTCCAGATAGATTTCAACTTACCTAAAACTTAATACATCCTCCATCTTGACCTCAGTGTCTATATTCCAGATAGATTTCAACTTACCTAAAACTTAATACATCCTTGACCTCAGTGTCTATATTCCAGACTGCAGTCAGCTTACCTAAAACTTAATACATCCTTGACGTCGTTGTCTATATTCCAGATAGATTTCATCTTACCTAAAACTTAATACATCCTCCATCTTGACCTCAGTGTCTATATTCCAGATAGCTTTCAGCTTACCTAAAACTTAATACATCCTTGACCTCAGTGTCTATATTCCAGATAGCTTTCAGCTTACCTTAAAACTTAATACATCCTCCATCTTGACCTCAGTGTCTATATTCCAGATAGCTTTCAGCTTACCTAAAACTTAATACATCCTTGACCTCAGTATCTATATTCCAGACTGATTTCATCTTACCTAAACTTAATACATCCTTGACCTCAGTGTCTATATTCCAGTCTGCAGTCAGCTTACCTAAAACTTAATATATCCTCCATTTTGATCTCGTTGTCTATATTCCAGACTGATTTCATCTTCATTTCTTCCTTTGCTTTCTTCTTCTCCTCCTTTTTCTTTGCATGTTTTCTGCGTTTTGCTCGGTCAATCTCGGCATATGTTGGTCGGTAAGCTGGACCGCACAGCCGTTGGTTTGCAGCTGATGCGGAACACACTGTGCGCACACCAACAGCATTTATAGACTGAAAGCAAAACCGAGGATCTGTGGAACGTGGTGCAAGCATAGTCTAATGTTGCTATAATGTGTATCTCAAACCATTTATGTTTTCATTCTGTCCCTATTTTATGTACAACAAATTTGAATGAATTAGAATAAGATAGATTAGCGTTGCTCAGATCGACACAATTTCTAGAAATTTTCCTGTAGTGTGAGCCCCGAAAATATTTGGCACAGGACAACAAGAAATTGGTAAAGCTAATCATTGACAGGTCATGTGTTCAGTTTATGTTGAAATAAATATCTATCTTTTAACCGAATATTTCCGGTAACAGCGATAAGATCTCATAAAAGAATTTTAATGATTAGTATTAACTTACAACAATATCGCCTGAATCTTCACTGTCGCTATTGACATCATCATCATCATCTTCGTCATCCTCTGAATCATCCAAGTTTGGCACTTCAATTGATGTATCTGTGTTTGTTCTTTTTAAAGATTTTGATGCAAACTGTTGAACACTTTGAGATTTTTTAAATGGCGGTTTAACTTTTGTTGTACATGTAGTTGGTGTTGATTGCACACTATTGTTCTTCTGATTAGAGGAAGCATCATCAACATCATCATCCGAATCACCTAAATCATTTATTTCTAACACCTCTATAGACCTTGATGTTGCATTGAGATTTTTTTGACGACTGATTTCATAGTCGATTTCATTATAGTTTGAATCATTGTATTTAAAGCCTGTTGGTAGGCGGAGTCTAAATCTAACTTCCTTTACTCGTAATACTTCCACAAACGGAAAATCAAGCTGAAATAAAATGAAACGTTATAAACATTATCAACTTATATCTAATTTCAAGTGATCATATCTATTAAATTATGCAAATTATATACATAAATTATATGCATAAATTATGCAAATTAACCTCACAATTTATTTTAATTATGCAAATTATATGCATGATAATGCATAATGCATAATATTATGATACTAAGACAAGTGAGCAGGGGTTATATCCACGGCTATAGAATGTCTACACAAAGTTTCAAAACAATATGATACATATAACAACAAAGAAATAATCATTATAGGGTATTTTACAACGCATTACGTTTTTATTATGAAAACCAAAAATATACATGTATTGACTAAAATTCCAGCTTACGCTCACTTTTGATGGGGTCGTTTTGGAGTAGTGGACTGTGTGCAAGAGATCAATGCATTATATTTCATGGTTTAGTTTATACAAATTTATTATAGCTCGATTGCGAAACAAGTTCTTTCAACTTATATTAATCACTCTCGAGACCTCATTCCTGATGGAATCCATCGCCATGAAGGAGAGAGAAGAGGCAATGTGGAATTTAAATGCCTTGCCTAAGGGCACAATCGTAACGGCTCCAGCGGGGCTCGAACTCCGGACTTTTCGCACCTGAAGCGAACGCGCATCCACTGCGCTATTACGACTTCAATTTCATGGTTTCATATATGTATTTTGTATTGTATGCAATACTTGGGTGTGGCACAGCAGTCGCCATCACAGAAATAATCACGAAAGTGGGCAAGACAAAACTCACAATAAATTAAACCTGACATACCTGGTTTTTTGAATTTGCTAATCTTTTCAACATTCTTACAAACTCCTTCCTCTCAGCATCTTTAACCAGTATGAGATCAATGACCCCATCATTCAGATGGGTATATTTACTTGTTCCCCTAGGGGCCAGCTCAGACCTGCCTGGCAAGGTGAACAAGCCAATGTTGAGGAAATCCAATTTCCTAGATCGCCATGGAGTATCCTCGTGTTCAGCAAGATCTGGTAATATATAACGGTTTTCAGTTGTATTAACTTTTTAAATATAACAACCCTCAATTGTTCATTGCAACTTGAAGCAGTAGTATACGACACAGAGATTATTAGATGCCACGGTTCCCGCTGTCAGTCGCCAATGGCGCCAATTGCGACAAAAACAAATACTGGTGCTGTGAGTTTTGTGAATTGGCGCATGAAACGTTTTTCTCTTATTCATTTTTGGCACAACATGTTTTGTCAAATACATGGCTTCAAATATTTATTTGTGAACTATATGGTTCTTAGTTGGCTCCAGGTTTTTCAAATTGGCTCCATTTTTTTTAATTGGCGACAGAAGTGGTGCGGACAAAACTTCAGACAGAGCTAACCCAGGATGCATAAATACTGGAATGCTACAGAGATTGACTACACATAAAGATTGACTACACATAAAGATTGACTACATATAAAGATTGACTACACATAAAGATTGACTACACATAAAGATTGACTACACATACAGATTGACTACACATAAAGATTGACTACACATAAAGTTTGACTACACATAAAGTTTGACTACACATAAAGATTGACTACACATAAAGATTGACTACACATAAAGATTGACTACACATAAAGATTGACTACACATAAAGATTGACTACACATAACGATTGACTACACATAAAGATTGACTACACATAAAGATTGACTACACATAAAGTTTGACTACACATAAAGATTGACTACACATAAAGATTGACTACACATAAAGTTTGACTACACATAAAGATTGACTACACATAAAGATTGACTGACTACACATAAAGATTGACTACACATAAAGATTGACTGACTACACATAAAGATTGACTACACATACAGATTGACTGACTACACATAAAGATTGACTACACATAAAGATTGACTGACTACACATAAAGATTGACTACACATAAAGATTGACTACACATAAAGATTGACTCTACACATAAAGATTGACTACACATAAAGATTGACTACACATAAAGATTGACTACACATAAAGATTGACTACACATAAAGATTGGTTAACACAGAAGTTAGAAGCAGAGTAGGGGAATATAGAATTGGCATCCGTTCGTAACATTTCAAGTTAGATCCCTTGAAGGATTTTCACGACACTTGGTTCATATGTGCGAAACCCATAATCCACTTGAGTCAGTTCAAGTATAGATTGTTAGATGCATAAATACTTGAAGTCTCGGAGGGATTGACTACACAAAAGATTGGTTAGCATTTGAAGCAGAGTAGGGGAATATCAGGGTTAGCTTTCTACCGGGGAAAAAAGTATGTCTTCCCTTCTGTTAGAAGAAACATGGGAAAAAAAACTCAAAAAAGGGAAGCAACTCCTTTCTTCCCAGAAGAAACTGGGAATAAAGATGTGTTATACGTTGTTGCATCACTGTCAGCAACTTTACAGTATAACATTTACAGAAGTAAGAGAATAATATTTACATTAAAATCAGCACAACGGTCTCACAATTATTAATCATTATATGTACATTTTATGTATATTTTGTACATTTTATGTATATTTAATGTATATTTATGTATATTTATGTACATTTTATGTATATTTATGTACATTTTGTACATTTTATGTATATTTATGTACATTTATGTACATTTTATGTATATTTATGAACATTTTATGTATATTTATGAACATTTTATGTATATTTATGAACATTTTATGTATATTTATGTACATTTTATGTATATTTTGTACATTTTATGTATATTTATGTACATTTTATGTATATTTTGTACATTTTATGTATATTTATGTACATTTTATGTATATTTATGTACATTTTATGTATATTTTGTACATTTTATGTATATTTATGTACATTTTATGTATATTTTGTACATTTTATGTATATTTATGTACATTTTATGTATATTTATGTACATTTTATGTATATTTATGTACATTTTATGTACATTTTATGTATATTTTGTACATTTTATGTATATTTATGTACATTTTATGTACATTTTATGTATATTTTGTACATTTTATGTATATTTTATGTATATATATATATATATTCCTAAATAATTTGACAAAAAGCAGGTTTCTTCCATTTCCGTATTGGAAATAACCGGGAAAAATTCTACCAACCCTGAGGAATATAGAATTGGCCTCCGTCCTGACTCCATAACATTTCAAGTTAGATTCATATCTCCTAAACCGCTTGATGGATTTTCACGACACTTTGTTCATATGTTCACCGCATCAAGATGAAGTACTCAATCCGAGTCTGTTCAAGGTTGAAGTAGCATTCCCGGTCAAACAGCAATTGTTCGCAACAGCGAGACGACATACATAACCCAGAAATCACAGTTCAAACAATGGTGGTTCAAAGTCAAGTCACGCTTGCAGTTCAAAGTCATCTCGATTTCATGTCCTGGGGCATCCGAGTATCACGACATAGCCGAGTTCCAAGGCAAGTTAGAATGCAGGTTAATCATTTCGTGTATGGAAGCTGATAATGTTAATTTGTAATCTGCTACTTACTGACTAATGTATCGCTGTTGTTTGACACATCTAATGGATCAAATGCCTGCACGAGATCTTGTGTGACGCCGTTATCATCAACAACTTCTTCATTCCAGCAGATATCACACCTGTAACAGACGGAGACTTGCAATATCTATACCAGTGATGGTCACCGCCGCATCCCCCCACCTTAGACATGGAACCAATCCCCCATTCCAGCAGATATCACACCTGTAACAGACGGAGACTTGCAATATCTATACCAGTGATGGTCACCGCCTCATCCCCCCCACCTTAGACATGGAACCAATCCCCCATTCCAGCAGATATCACACCTGTAACAGACGGAGACTTGCAATATCTATACCAGTGATGGTCACCGCCTCATCCCCCCCACCTTAGACATGGAACCAATCCCCCATTCCAGCAGATATCACACCTGTAACAGACGGAGACTTGCAATATCTATACCAGTGATGGTCACCGCTGCATCCCCCCCCCTTAGACAGAACCAATCCCCCATTCCAGCAGATATCACACCTGTAACAGACGGAGACTTGCAATATCTATACCAGTGATGGTCACCGCCGCTCCCCCCCCCCCACCTTAGACATGGAACCAATCCCCCGTTGAATTGGAAATACATATTCACAATTTGTAAACTCAGATATTCACATAATAGAATCATCAGGCACAGTTCCTCTACAAAATTTAGGCTGTTTGATTAGCGCAGTGATTAGCGGCGCAGTGATTAGCGGCGCAGTGATTAGCGGCGCAGTGATTAGCGGCGCAGTGATTAGCGGCGCAGTGATTAGCGGCGCAGTTATTAGCGGCGCAGTGATTAGCGGCGCAGTGATTAGCAGCGCAGTGATTAGCGCAGTGATTAGCGGCACAGTGATTAGCGGCACAGTGATTAGTGGTGCAGTGATTAGCGGCGCAGTGATTAGCACACTCGCTTCTCACCAAAGGGTCGCCAACTAGTATATTCTGGATCATTCCATAAGTCGAGGGTACTTTGTGGACTTTTGATATTCGTTTCGACATGGAATATTTTCTCTCACTTTTGAATGAAACTTGGCTCAATTTTTTATATCTGGTTGGCTGTTTGATTAGCGCAGTGGTTAGCACGCTCGCTTCTCACCAATGCAACCCGGGTTCGATGCTCGGACCGGTAAGTATGTGAGATGGTACGGTGGTCGCCAGATCGGACAGGTGGGTTTTCTCTGGGTACTCCGGTTTCATCCCATACGAATGACCACATTTACACTTTCATCTGCGCCAACGAGAGTGATTAATACAAGTTGTTAAAGCTTGCTTCGCAATCGTTGTAAAATAAATAAAGTTTAAAAAGAATAATATATAAAGAGAATAGTATCTCCAAAGGGAGACCACAGTTCACTAAAGACTAAATATATGGATGTAAAACCATCACAGTGTTTGAATCATACGTACCCTCTAAAACATGGTAGGAATTTGTTGTGGTTCGGCAAGCTGTCTGCAGGGATGTATTCCACATCACACTTGTATGGCCTGAAGTCAATTACATACCGATACGTTATCTAGTTTATACAAACTTATTTCAGCCCAATTGAGACTGACCTCTTCAGACTAATCACCCTCATTCCTGATGGAATCCATTGTCATGAATGAGAGAGAAGAGGCAATGCGAATTAAGATTTTAAAAATTGTGTTATTTCTATATTTTTCGACAGTCTATAATGATCTAATTTTAAAATTTCTTGGTTTGTTTGTTCGGGTTTCATGCCTGTATCAGCACCATTTTGGGCTATATCGCCGGCGGGCAGTTTACCTAACAACACCTTTCTTGAGCAGGCTCCAGCAGTTAACCAGTACTTGGTGCAACAATGCCTGTAAGAAACTGCCAACTTTTTCATGAGACACAGCTTGAGCGGGGCTCGATTTCATATATATGATTAAAATGAGACATGGTTTGAGCAGAGCTTGAACCCGTTGAGCATCAGTGATGATAGGTTACCAGTGGTATAGTCAGCGACTTTAACCACTCGACCACAGAGACGGACTAACATTAAAGAAATTAATTATCCATACAAAAGTACAAATGTATTTTTGTTCCATTGTGAAATAAGTTCTTACAACATTAGTTAGTTATTCCTACGGCCTCATTCCTGATGGAATCCACCAATATGAAAGAGAGAGAAGTGACATTCCTACATTCCTGATGGAATCCATCAATATGAAGGAGAGAACATTGTAGGCTTATTTGTTTTGACTAATGACAATGCCGCCATGGTTGCGGCAGGACTTAAATTCTAACCTCCATCGCATACGTCAAGTATAATACAATGTAAAATGTGGGTATGTGATGCTGTTTCCTAAAATTATGACCCGGCAAAACAATTCCATTACCGTCTAAAAGATGAGTTGTTTAGGAAGTTTGTCATACCATTAACGTTATGTACTAATTCAAATAGAAATATGCATACTTTAAAGATTAATTTACAAATTATAAGGAATATTCTCTCAATGAATCAGAATCCTTCCATGAGTTAAAAACGTGTGTACATATATGAAATTACGAGATGACTGAATACTGAATACAAGCAAAATTATGTGATAAATTCTCTTATAAAGTAATATGTACCACAATATAACAATCTTACCGTAGCTTTGCCTTAGTCAGGGCTTTGAGGAATGCCGGTTCCAAGCCCCGCTTACCGAGAGATTTGTAACGTTTTCTGAATGTCAGCACATTGCCAGCAAACCCGTACTGGCAGTTAAAACACCATTGCATAAATTTGTCCTCCCTGTATGCGGAACACACATCTACAGGTATCTTCACTCCCAGGATTATATAGAGGCAAGCACTTGTAACATCATCTGTGCCCATCACAGAACGAGCCGTGTCATTCGTAGACCCTGTTGAAAGAGACAACATTAACGTTACATTGTCGGTACCCAGCACAGAACGAGCCGTGTCATTCGTAGACCTTGTTAAGAGAGAAACAACATTAACTTTACATTATCGGTACCCAGCACAGAACGAGCCGTGTCATTCATAGAGCCTGTTCAGAGAGAAACAACATTAACTTTACATTATCGGTACCCAGCACAGAACGAGCCGTGTCATTCGTAGAGCCTGTTCAGAGAGACAACATTAACTTTACATTATCGGTACCCAGCACAGAACGAGCTGTGTCATTCGTAGAGCCTGTTCAGAGAGAAACAACATTAACGTTACATTATCGGTACCCAGCACAGAACGAGCTGTGTCATTCGTAGACCCTGTTCAGAGAGAAACAACATTACCGTTACATTATCGGTACCCAGCACAGAACGAGCCGTGTCATTAGACCCTATCCACATTAGTAACATCGATCATCCGCTGCGCCATACTAAATTGACCAATAACGCGCAGTCTTTCTTATGAGATTTAAACCAAGGTCTCGTGTCCAATGCCGTACATCGTGTACCTAAAGTAACAAGAGACTCTGGAATGGGACTGTCTTTACCGTCACACTATCGTCCAAAATCTAAAATGACTAATCTCTTCAGGATGGATCACTCATGTGGGCAACCGGAAGTGACGATAAATTAGGGGTTTTTTCTGGAGCAGAATGGCCCCGCCCTCCCGCCCATTTTTTTTGGTAACACTCAACAATTTCACCAATATGTATTGCCTTACTGCCTCTTGATCAATCACCATAAGCTAGCAAAGTTGTCTAGGGGCTAACCCCACAATACCCCCTCCCACATCTCATTGTGGCTCAAAATGCACCCTGCCCCTTTTCTGACCAACCCTGCCCATTTTCTCACCCACCTTGCCCCTTTTCCACTCTAGAATAAACCCTAATAAATATTTAAAATGCAAAATACATTATCATTATCCCGGCTGTAATGCAACTACATATGTGTATTTATGTTTGTACGACAGTTAACAAGAATCTATAACATACCAATAGGAATGATACCCAGTGTCAGGGCAGCTGTGGTGGGTGTGAACCCGGCTTTCTGTTCAATATCCTTGTACTTCTGTGAAGCCATTAACAATCCATCCGTAACCTTACTCACAGTCCCATCACCACCCATTGCAACAACACTGCAGTATATAATTATATGCACACTGTATACATGTTTATTGTCATGTATACATTAGATGGTTAAATAATATTTATTTGGCTGTCCGATTAGCGCGCTCGCTTCTCACCAATGCAACCTGAGGTTGATCCTCGAACCGGGAAGTATGTGAGATGGTCGCCAGATCGGACAGGTGGGTTTTCTCCGGGTACTCCAGTTTCTTCCCACACGAATGAACACATTTACGCTTTCATCCACGCCGTCAACGAGAGTGATTAATATAAGTTGTTAAAACTTGCTTTGCAATAAATAAAGTTTAAATTTATGTCATTTTATTCATACATCACTATTACATTTCCTTCGATAAACGTATGTACCCTGATTGTATACATTTTCGTATGAGGGTTCCCAACTAATGATATGCAGCCAACATGCGCACTCGAAGTTACAGGCATTCGCAGTGTTAGGCAGCGTTCGTCGCGAGAAAAGGCGTGTCTTACAGTTTACGCTGTTCCAAGGATGATCTATTTACCTGCTGTGGCACGCGGTAAGTTGCAACTCATTGAAAATAATACAGTAATTAATGTAATATAAGTAATGAATTGCGGGTTAATAGTTTCCATCTGGGTATGAACTACATTGGGCGTGTTTAAAGTGTGTGGAGGCCGAAGATGAAGTAACCGAGAAATAAAATACTGACCAGTCAAAGTCCTCGAGATTGAGGTGTACCATCACCTGTTTGATGTGTTCATTGTGCTGTACCTCTGTAAACAAAACAATATGCTGTAGAAATTTGATTTGGCCGAAATGTCCTATCCTGAAAAAAGGGCCGGCCGAAACATCCTAGTCCGGAACATCCTAGGCCGAAACATCCTAGTCCGAAAGATCCAAGTCCGAAACGTCCGCCCACCACACAGCATACATATTAACATGTAACCTACTATGCACAACTAAATTTACTGTGTGTTTTACGTTTATTATTATTTACAGCATATTTAACAAATTACATTTCGGGAAGAGCCGTAATTAATGTTGCTAGAACTTGTGGCCTGACCCGTTTGCATTTATTTAATTTGTCATGTTTTGTATTCACATGTATATGTAAAACGAATTGAGCAGTAAAATATGATTAAACTAAATTACATTTATTTAACTGCCGAAGAGTATGACATACAAAGCATATATGCAGTTAGAGTAGTTACTTATCTTATGTTTGTGTGTTTTACGTTTATTTATCGCCGCTATCGGTTGCTCATATGAGCGACGTCTCCTGAAGAGATTAGTCATTTTAGATTTTTGGAGGATAGTGCAATGATACAGACAGAGACCCAGTCCAGAGTCTCTTCTGGTTACAAGGGAATCACAAGAAGTGGCTGCTTAGCACAGGTGGCTGCTTAATAGAGGTCAAATGCATAATAAAACAACTTATTGGGAATCTGGCTGCTTAATACAGGTTGGCTGCTTAATGGAGGTGACCACTAACACAGGTTTGACTGTATATGCTTTCATCCTCGCCGACAAGATTTAATGTAACTTGTTATGGCTCGTTGCGCAACACATGTAGTTGTAAAATAAATATAGTTTTTACTTTTTAGATTTGTAAATGCTTCAGTGCCTGGCACTGTAATAATGAGTATTTATATCCCTGTTCAGTGAGTGAGAACGGTGCTCTAGCTAACACCAGAAGATTTTCCTACGGAACAAGCAGATATTCTAGTAAATCTACTCGATATTCTACCCATATACATCGCTGCACAGAACCTACTATAAAACATGATGTATTATTAACTCTTTCAACACCAAGTAACTGACATGGACTGGTCCATGATATTCTTAGACCAATAAATGAATAAGAAAATTACATTCGGACCAGTTCATTTATCAAGATGGGTAATTTTGTCTAAAATTAGTAATACTACTTGCAAAAAGTGCAGATCCTGATGAGACGGCTCGTTACGAGCCGGCTCATCTGGATCTACACTTTTTGTAAGCCTATATAGAGGTCTGTGGTGTTGAAAGGGTTAATGATCTAGCTAACAACAGAAGATTTCCCTATTGAACAAGCAGATATTCTAGTAATCTACCCATATACATCGCTGCACAGAACCTACTATAAAACATGATGTATTATTAATGCTCTAGCTAACAACAGAAGATTTTCCTACTGAACAAGCAGATATTCTAGTAATCTACCCATATACATCGCTGCACAGAACCTACTATAAAACATGATGTATTATTAATGCTCTAGCTAACAACAGAAGATTTTCCTACTGAACAAGCAGATATTCTAGTAATCTACCGATATACATCGCTACACAGAACCTACTATAAAACATGATGTATTATTAATGCTCTAGCTAACAACAGAAGATTTTCCTACTGAACAAGCAGATATTCTAGTAATCTACCCATATACATCGCTGCACAGAACCTACTATAAAACATGATGTATTATTAATGCTCTAGCTAACAACAGAAGATTTTCCTACTGAACAAGCAGATATTCTAGTAATCTACCCATATACATCGCTGCATGGAACCTACTATAAAACATGATGTATTATCTACCGATATACATCGCTGCACAGAAGATTTTCCTACTAAACAAGCAGATATTCTAGTAATCTACCGATATACATCGCTGCACAGAAGATGTTCCTACTGAACAAGCAGATATTCTAGTAATCTACCGATATACATCGCTGCACAGAACCTACTATAAAACACGATGTATTATTAATGCTCTAGCTAACAACAGAAGATGTTCCTACTGAACAAGCAGATATTCTAGTAATCTACCGATATACATCGCTACACAGAACCTACTATAAAACACGATGTATTATTAATGCTCTAGCTAACAACAGAAGATTTTCCTATGGAAGAAGCAGATCAGGCACGTAGCCACACTGAGGCTAAAATTTCCAAAGCAAAAAATCAATAAAAATGAAATAAATAAAATGCAAAAAATATCCCTTTGCTCTATAAAATGTTGACTGCTAGAGAGCTGAAAGGTAAGACATATTTATACATCTAAACGCAGGAAATCGCTTCTATACCCCAACAATTTTAAAAGGGGAACATGCCTCTGCACCCCATAGATTGCCTCGGTTGAAATTTGCCTCTGGCTACGGTACTGCAGATATTCTAGTAATCTACCTGATAGTCTACCCATACACGTCGCTGCACAGAACCTACCGGTATTATAAAACATAATGTATTATTAAAGCGATACTACATCGATCAAAACGCAGAAACTAATTTGCTATATGTTATAATTTTCCCCCCAAATATTTGCCTCAAAAACGTATTATTTCAACAAATAAACAAACATCGTATACACGGTTTGTTGACATAACAAAATAATGTAAATAGGATCGACATTCATGCGTGATACAAGTACATAGCGTTTATCCTCAATAACACGAGGTATGCTACATATTTATGGTGATATCTCACATGTGTGCCTATGCATATTTATTTGTAGTCTAAACTTAGTTAAATTATCTCTAAACGAAAGTATCGCATTGTTTAGTATTGACTTCAAGGACAACAAACGTCAAATCAGGATTCGTGGATGATCCTACTTTCACTTTTGAAAGTTGGTATACCAAAAAAACATTTATTGATTCAATGATAGTGTTCAAATGTATTTAGAAGAATGTGTAGTAGCTATGCATGTGAAAAAAATGCATTTTATTTGCTTTTTGTAATGTAATGTCGCTTTAACGTGTACTAGTTCTTTGTTAGCACAGGGGTACAGTGGTACAGGGGCACATGAGCACAGGGGTACAGGAGCACAGGGTTACAGGAGCACAGTGGTACAGGGTCACAGGGGTATTAAATAATGTAAATTGTGAGGATATCACCCACATTCCACCACATCGTTGCACAAAAACCTGACAGAAAACATGCATTCTAATGTTACAAGCACAGCCCTAACACTCACTGACACAGTCTCCTAACACACACCGACACAGTCTCCCAACACACACCGACACAGTCTCCCAACACTCACCGACACAGTCTCCTAACACACACCGACACAGTCTCCCAACACTCACCGACACAGTCTCCTAACACTCACCGACACAGTCTCCTAACACTCACCGACACAGTCTCCTAACACTTACCGACACAGTCTCCTAACACTCACCGACACAGTCTCCTAACACTCACCGACACAGTCTCCTAACACTCACCGACACAGTCTCCTAACACACACCGACAGTCTCCTAACACTTACCGACACAGTCTATGTGTACACCAGCGGCTTGAAACAATGGCACGACTTTGTTCTTGTACGTCGAGTTACCATTTTTAACACCAGCATGGGTCTGTAGAAATAATTTGACTGACTTCGGACGACCATTTATCTCTGTGGAAAATAATAACATTTTATTTGACTCCATCATATGTATACACTGTATTGATGTTTAACCCATTCAACCCCAAGTAACTGACATGGACTGGTGCATTCAACCCCAAGTAACTCACATGGACTGGTGCATTCAACCCCAAGTAACTCACATGGACTGGTACATTCAACCCCAAGTAACTGACATGGACTGGTGCATTCAACCCCAAGTAACTGACATGGACTGGTGCATTCAACCCCAAGTAACTGACATGGACTTGTGCATTCAACCCCAAGTAACTGACATGGACTGGTGCATTCAACCCCAAGTAACTGACATGGACTGGTGCATTCAACCCCAAGTAACTGACATGGACTGGTGCATTCAACCCCAAGTAACTGACATGGACTGGTGCATTCAACCCCAAGTAACTGACATGGACTGGTGCATTCAACCCCAAGTAACTGACATGGACTGGTGCATTCAACCCCAAGTAACTGACATGGACTGGTGCATTCAACCCCAAGTAACTGACATGGACTGGTGCATTCAACCCCAAGTAACTGACATGGACTGGTGCATTCAACCCCAAGTAACTGACATGGACTGGTGCATTCAACCCCAAGTAACTGACATGGACTGGTGCATTCAACCCCAAGTAACTGACATGGACTGGTGCATTCAACCCCAAGTAACTGACATGGACTGGTGCATTCAACCCCAAGTAACTGACATGGACTGGTGCATTCAACCCCAAGTAACTGACATGGACTGGTGCATTCAACCCCAAGTAACTGACATGGACTGGTGCATTCAACCCCAAGTAACTGACATGGACTGGTGCATTCAACCCCAAGTAACTGACATGGACTGGTGCATTCAACCCCAAGTAACTGACATGGACTGGTGCATTCAACCCCAAGTAACTGACATGGACTGGTGCATTCAACCCCAAGTAACTGACATGGACTGGTGCATTCAACCCCAAGTAACTGACATGGACTGGTGCATTCAACCCCAAGTAACTGACATGGACTGGTGCATTCAACCCCAAGTAACTGACATGGACTGGTGCATTCAACCCCAAGTAACTGACATGGACTGGTGCATTCAACCCCAAGTAACTGACATGGACTGGTGCATTCAACCCCAAGTAACTGACATGGACTGGTGCATTCAACCCCAAGTAACTGACATGGACTGGTGCATTCAACCCCAAGTAACTGACATGGACTGGTGCATTCAACCCCAAGTAACTGACATGGACTGGTGCATTCAACCCCAAGTAACTGACATGGACTGGTGCATTCAACCCCAAGTAACTGACATGGACTGGTGCATTCAACCCCAAGTAACTGACATGGACTTGTGCATTCAACCCCAAGTAACTGACATGGACTTGTGCATTCAACCCCAAGTAACTGACATGGACTGGTGCATTCAACCCCAAGTAACTGACATGGACTGGTGCATTCAACCCCAAGTAACTGACATGGACTGGTGCATTCAACCCCAAGTAACTGACATGGACTGGTGCATTCAACCCCAAGTAACTGACATGGACTGGTGCATTCAACCCCAAGTAACTGACATGGACTGGTGCATTCAACCCCAAGTAACTGACATGGACTGGTGCATTCAACCCCAAGTAACTGACATGGACTGGTGCATTCAACCCCAAGTAACTGACATGGACTGGTGCATTCAACCCCAAGTAACTGACATGGACTGGTGCATTCAACCCCAAGTAACTGACATGGACTGGTGCATTCAACCCCAAGTAACTGACATGGACTGGTGCATTCAACCCCAAGTAACTGACATGGACTGGTGCATTCAACCCCAAGTAACTGACATGGACTGGTGCATTCAACCCCAAGTAACTGACATGGACTGGTGCATTCAACCCCAAGTAACTGACATGGACTGGTGCATTCAACCCCAAGTAACTGACATGGACTGGTGCATTCAACCCCAAGTAACTGACATGGACTGGTGCAATTCAACCCCAAGTAACTGACATGGACTGGTGCATTCAACCCCAAGTAACTGACATGGACTGGTGCATTCAACCCCAAGTAACTGACATGGACTGGTGCATTCAACCCCAAGTAACTGACATGGACTTGTGCATTCAACCCCAAGTAACTGACATGGACTTGTGCATTCAACCCCAAGTAACTGACATGGACTTGTGCATTCAACCCCAAGTAACTGACATGGACTGGTGCGTGATATTTTCAGACCAATAAATTAATAAGAAAATTACCTTTAGACCAGTTCATTTATCAAAATGGGTAATTTTATCTAAAAATAGTAATAATTAGTACTGGCAAAAAAGTGCAGATCCTGATGAGACGGCTCATCACGAGCCGGCTCATCTGGATCTACACTTTTCATAAGCCTATTTAGAGGCCTGTGGGGTTGAAAGGGTTAATGTATCTGCGATTTAGCATGGAAATACTATATAAAAGACATTAATTTATGTTAGTACATTGTATTGTTAACATAATTATTATATTGATTTTGTATTTATGTATGTTGATAGAGAAATAAAAAAATTGAATTAAAAAAAAAAAATTTATTCCATAAATATAAAGACTTTCTTATACAGTCAAGCCAAGGTAGTGATGCAAATTGGCTGCTTAGCAGAGCTGGTTGCTTAGTTGAGGCTGTATGTTGAATCAATTGCCACATTGGGAATCTGGTTACGAACTGCTAATACAAGTTGACTTATAATTACATTTTGTAATATTAGTTTATACAAATTTATTTTATCTCGATTGCGAAACAATTTCTTACAATTTATATTAATCACTATCGAGACCTCATTCCTGATCCATCGCCACTAGGAAGAGAGAAGAGCCAATGTGGAATTTAAATGCCTTGCCTAAGGGCACAATCGTAACAGCTCCAGCTGGGCTCGAACTCCGGGCCTTTCGCACCTGAAGCGAATGCGCTATCACGACTACTACAAGTTGACTGCTTGATAGAGGTGGCCAGCAATACAGGTTTGACTATACATTGCACAGAGTGCAGAATTCCCTAGAGGGGATGGAAATATCAACAGGTACAGTCTACATCCGTTATGTCAAAGTCTGTTATGTCGAATTCTCCGGTTATCTCAAAGTCGGATCTAAATAAGCTACTAGCTTCCGATTTAATCCATTTGTTCTTGTATATTAATGTTACAACATGATGTAAATATTGATAAAATAAAATATGTTTAAACTAAACTAAATTCGGATCAAAGTTCCGTTTGAGAGACTATCATTTTACTGGCCCCATTTATATAGAATTTCGTTAAGTCAAACTTCGGTAACTGGATATGTCTAAGTATTTTGTTCGGTCCAACGGAATTCGACATAACGGATGTAGACTGTATATTACATATTACAGTTGTCACAATTTGTAACAGTCTACTCATGTTTATATATAAATGTGTGCACGATTGTAGGGCTTGAGGTAAACATATTCTTGATCCAGCTGTTTGTTTGGATGTACATTTACTTGAATGAAATTCTATGTATTGCATATCATATAAAATTCGAGCGTCCATGTTGTCAGCCTCGTCAGTTAAGGGTTGTCCTCCATGGTGTCAGCCTTGTCAGTTAGGGGTAGTCCTCCATGGTGTCAGCCTTGTCAGCTAAGGGTTGTCCTCGATGGTGTCAGCCTTGTCAGTTAAGGGTTGTCCTCCATGGTGTCAGCCTCATCAGTTAGGGATTGTCCTCCATGGTGTCAGCCTCATCAGTTAGGGATTGTCCTCCATGGTGTCAGCCTCGTCAGTTAGATGTTGTCCTCCATGGTGTCAGCCTCGTCAGTTAGATGTTGTCCTCCATGGTGTCAGCCTCGTCAGTTAAGGGTTGTCCTCCATGGTGTCAGCCTTGTCAGTTAGGGGTTGCCCTCGATGGTGTCAGCCTTGTCAGTTAAGGGTTGTCATCCATGATGTCAGCCTTGTCAGCTAAGGGTTGTCATCCATGGTGTCAGCCTTGTCAGTTAAGGGTTGTCAGCCTTGTCAGTTAGGGGTTGTCCTCAATGGTGTCAGCCTTGTCAGTTAAGGGTTGTCATCCATGATGTCAGCCTTGTCAGCTAAGGGTTGTCATCCATGGTGTCAGCCTTGTCAGTTAAGGGTTGTCAGCCTTGTCAGCTAAGGGTTGTCATCCATGGTGTCAGCCTTGTCAGTTAAGGGTTGTCATCCATGATGTCAGCCTTGTCAGTTAAGGGTTGTCATCCATGGTGTCAGCCTTGTCAGTTAAGGGTTGTCATCCATGGTGTCAGCCTTGTCAGTTAAGGGTTGTCAGCCTTGTCAGTTAAGGGTTGTCATCCATGGTGTCAGCCTTGTCAGTTAAGGGTTGTCATCCATGATGTCAGCCTTGTCAGCTAAGGGTTGTCATCCATGGTGTCAGCCTTGTCAGTTAAGGGTTGTCATCCATGGTGTCAGCCTTGTCAGTTAAGGGTTGTCAGCCTTGTCAGTTAAGGGTTGTCATCCATGATGTCAGCCTTGTCAGTTAAGGGTTGTCATCCATGGTGTCAGCCTTGTCAGTTAAGGGCTGTCCTCCATGGTGTCAGCCTTGTCAGTTAAGGGTTGTCATCCATGATGTCAGCCTTGTCAGTTAAGGGTTGTCATCCATGGTGTCAGCCTTGTCAGTTAAGGGTTGTCATCCATGGTGTCAGCCTTGTCAGTTAAGGGTTGTCAGCCTTGTCAGTTAAGGGTTGTCCTCTGTGATGGCAGCCTTGTCAGTTAGATGTTGTCCTCCATGGTGTCAGCCTTGTCAGTTAGGGGTTGTCCTCAATGATATCAGCCTTGTCAGTTAAGGGTTGTCAGCCTTGTCAGTTAAGGGTTGTCATCCATGATGTCAGCCTTGTCAGCTAAGGGTTGTCATCCATGGTGTCAGCCTTGTCAGTTAAGGGTTGTCAGCCTTGTCAGTTAAGGGTTGTCATCCATGATGTCAGCCTTGTCAGTTAAGGGTTGTCAGCCTTGTCAGTTAAGGGTTGTCATCCATGATGTCAGCCTTGTCAGTTAAGGGTTGTCATCCATGGTGTCAGCCGTGTCAGTTAAGGGCTGTCCTCCATGGTGTCAGCCTTGTCAGTTAGGGGTTGTCCTCCATGATGTCAGCCTTGTCAGTTAGGGGTTGTCCTCTGTGATGGCAGCCTTGTCAGTTAGATGTTGTCCTCCATGGTGTCAGCCTTGTCAGTTAGGGGTTGTCCTCCATGATGTCAGCCTTGTCAGTTAAGGGTTGTCCTCTGTGATGGCAGCCTTGTCAGTTAGATGTTGTCCTCCATGGTGTCAGCCTTGTCAGTTAGGGGTTGTCCTCAATGATATCAGCCTTGTCAGTTAAGGGTTGTCAGCCTTGTCAGTTAAGGGTTGTCATCCATGGTGTCAGCCTTGTCAGTTAAGGGTTGTCATCCATGATGTCAGCCTTGTCAGTTAAGGGTTGTCATCCATGGTGTCAGCCTTGTCAGTTAAGGGTTGTCATCCATGGTGTCAGCCTTGTCAGTTAAGGGTTGTCAGCCTTGTCAGTTAAGGGTTGTCATCCATGGTGTCAGCCTTGTCAGTTAAGGGTTGTCAGCCTTGTCAGTTAAGGGTTGTCATCCATGGTGTCAGCCGTGTCAGTTAAGGGCTGTCCTCCATGGTGTCAGCCTTGTCAGTTAGGGGTTGTCCTCCATGATGTCAGCCTTGTCAGTTAAGGGTTGTCCTCTGTGATGGCAGCCTTGTCAGTTAGATGTTGTCCTCCATGGTGTCAGCCTTGTCAGTTAGGGGTTGTCCTCAATGATATCAGCCTTGTCAGTTAAGGGTTGTCCTCCATGGTGTCAGCCTTGTCAGTTAGGGGTTGTCCTCCATGGTGTCAGCCTTGTCAGCTAAGGGTTGTCCTCCATGATGTCAGCCTTGTCAGTTAAGGGTTGTCATCCATGGTGTCAGCCTTGTCAGTTATATGTTGTCCTCCATGGTGTCAGCCTCGTCAGTTAAGGGTTGTCCTCGATGGTGTCAGCCTTGTCAGTTATATGTTGTCCTCCATGGTGTCAGCCTTGTCAGCTAAGGGTTGTCATCCATGGTGTCAGCCTAGTCAGTTAAGGGTTGCCATCCATGGTGTCAGCCTTGTCAGTTAGGGGTTGTCCTCAATGGTGTCAGCCTTGTCAGTTAAGGGTTGTCATCCATGGTGTCAGCCTTGTCAGTTAGGGGTTGTCCTCAATGGTGTCAGCCTTGTCAGTTAAGGGTTGTCATCCATGGTGTCAGCCTTGTCAGTTAGGGGTTGTCCTCAATGGTGTCAGCCTTGTCAGTTAGGGGTTGTCATCCATGGTGTCAGCCTTGTCAGTTAGGGGTTGTCCTCCATGATGTCAGCCTTGTCAGCAAAGGGTTGTCCTCCATGGTGTCAGCCTTGTCAGTTAGATGTTGTCCTCCATGATGTCAGCCTTGTCAGATAGGGGTTGTCCTCCATGATGTCAGCCTTGTCAGTTAGGGGTTGTCCTCCATGATGTCAGCCTTGTCAGTTAAGGGTTGTCATCCATGGTGTCAGCCTTGTCAGTTAAGGGTTGTCATCCATGGTGTCAGCCTTGTCAGTTAGGGGTTGTCCTCAATGGTGTCAGCCTTGTCAGTTAAGGGTTGTCATCCATGGTGTCAGCCTTGTCAGTTAGGGGTTGTCCTCAATGGTGTCAGCCTTGTCAGTTAGGGGTTGTCATCCATGGTTTCAGCCTTGTCAGTTAGGGGTTGTCCTCAATGGTGTCAGCCTTGTCAGTTAAGGGTTGTCATCCATGGTGTCAGCCTTGTTAGTTAGGGGTTGTCCTCCATGATGTCAGCCTTGTCAGTTAGGGGTTGTCCTCCATGATATCAGCCTTGTCAGCTAAGGGTTGTCATCCATGGTGTCAGCCTTGTCAGTTAAGGGTTGTCCTCCATGGTGTCAGCCTTGTCAGTTAAGGGTTGTCATCCATGGTGTCAGCCTTGTCAGTTAAGGGTTGTCCTCCATGGTGTCAGCCTTGTCAGCTAAGGGTTGTCATCCATGGTGTCAGCCTTGTCAGTTAGGGGTTGTCCTCAATGGTGTCAGCCTTGTCAGTTAAGGGTTGTCATCCATTGTGTCAGCCTTGTCAGTTAGGGGTTGTCCTCAATGGTGTCAGCCTTGTCAGTTAGGGGTTGTCATCCATGGTGTCAGCCTTGTCAGTTAGGGGTTGTCCTCCATGATGTCAGCCTTGTCAGCAAAGGGTTGTCCTCCATGGTGTCAGCCTTGTCAGTTAGATGTTGTCCTCCATGATGTCAGCCTTGTCAGATAGGGGTTGTCCTCCATGATGTCAGCCTTGTCAGTTAGGGGTTGTCCTCCATGATGTCAGCCTTGTCAGTTAAGGGTTGTCATCCATGGTGTCAGCCTTGTCAGTTAAGGGTTGTCATCCATGGTGTCAGCCTTGTCAGTTAGGGGTTGTCCTCAATGGTGTCAGCCTTGTCAGTTAAGGGTTGTCATCCATGGTGTCAGCCTTGTCAGTTAAGGGTTGTCATCCATGGTGTCAGCCTTGTCAGTTAGGGGTTGTCCTCAATGGTGTCAGCCTTGTCAGTTAGGGGTTGTCATCCATGGTGTCAGCCTTGTCAGTTAAGGGTTGTCATCCATGGTGTCAGCCTTGTTAGTTAGGGGTTGTCCTCCATGATGTCAGCCTTGTCAGTTAGGGGTTGTCCTCCATGATATCAGCCTTGTCAGTTAAGGGTTGTCATCCATGGTGTCAGCCTTGTCAGTTAAGGGTTGTCATCCATGGTGTCAGCCTTGTCAGTTAAGGGTTGTCATCCATGGTGTCAGCCTTGTCAGTTAAGGGTTGTCCGCCATGGTGTCAGCCTTGTCAGCTATGGGTTGTCATCCATGGTGTCAGCCTTGTCAGTTAGGGGTTGTCCTCAATGGTGTCAGCCTTGTCAGTTAGATATTGTCATCCATGGTGTCAGCCTTGTCAGTTAGGGGTTGTCCTCAATGGTGTCAGCCTTGTCAGTTAGATGTTGTCATCCATGGTGTCAGCCTTGTCAGTTAGGGGTTGTCCTCCATGATGTCAGTTAGGGGTTGTCCTCGATGGTGTCAGCCTCGTAAGCAATGGGTTTTCCTCCATGGTGTAAGCGAGGGTGGTCAGTTTGAACTATGGTGATGTTATCGTTAGGCAAGAAACACAAATTCACATTGTCTCTTCTCGCTCACTCATGGCGATGGATTCCATCCGTATTGAAGTCTCGAGAGTGAGTAATATAAGTTCTTTCGTAATCGAGCTCAAATCCGGATCATGTTTCACAATCAAGCTAAAATAAATTTGTACCCACTATCAAATTCCTAGCACTTGTTTGGGGACCAGCTTTGGTACTGAGCGACTCAATGTTTATACCTTCCAAGTAGATTTGTATTTTCCTCATATACATGGAGCAGAGAGCTTCACTTGGGTGCTCAAACAAGATCAATCTTTCCGACAAAGCATTTGGACCAAACGCGTCAACCACGTGAAGAGAAAACCCTGAAAAATAGAACAAGGTTCAGTCAAACTTGTCTTAACATCCCAATTGAGATTCAAATGTAAGGCGGCAACTTATATTCAACAGAAAATAGTTTTATCAATTCCTGTTAACCCTTTCAACACCACAGACCTCTAAATAGGCTTACAAAAAGTGTAGATCCAGATGAGCCGGCTCGTGACGAGCCGTCTCATCAGGATCTGCACTTTTTGCCAGTGATATGACTATTTTTAGACATAATTACCCATTTTGATAAATGAACTTGTCCAAATGTGATTTTCTGATTCATTTATTGGTTTATGAATATCATGGACCAGTCCATGTGAGTTACTTGGTGTTGAATGGGTTAATTAGTATAAAATAGATCAATTTTATAACGATTGCGAAACAAGCTTTCACAACTTATATTAATCACTTTCGTTGGCACGGATGAAAGCGTAAATGATGTCATTTGAGTGTGAGGAAACTGGAGTACCCGGAGACAACCACCAGGGTTCATTCTAGGTCAGAATTTTTGGGAGAAGTGAGAGTGCGTAATCGCATCCTTAAATGGTATTATTTAATAAATTTCAACAAAATATGCTTAAAATTCACACACAGTATGACCAGTAAATACAACATTTAATAGGGGTGCTCTATAATGTGTATCTTACTTAAAAAAAATTCAAAATAATTATTTTTTTAGGGAGAAGTGGGCTCCCAGAGGGCGAAGTCAGTGTCCCTAGGGCGACTATTTCGCCTACATTGCCCTCTAAAATGATCCCTGAAACCGCCTGTACGATTTGGCGACCACATTACTATTTTGCATACTTCCTGGTCCATGGATCAAACGCGGGTTGCATTAGTGGGAAGAGAGAGTGCTAACCACTGCACTAGTTGGACAGCCATTCCTGTTAATTATCCCTTTCCTTCTTGGAGATTTAGGTTAATATATATATTTATATCTCCATACAAACAAATCAATTGCAAACCCCGCTCTCGACATGTTATTACCGACAGGTATCACGAGAAACAATTGCCGAATCAAAGCTCCCGTTGCGTTTCATTGGTTTCATTTCCACTAATCAAATTAGTCTTATTCACACTTTTAAGTGTCAATTTATTAACCCTTTCCTTCATAGAGATTTAGATTTAAACGACAGAGATTTAGATTTAAACGAC
The DNA here is from genome assembly GCA_014843695.1 of Archivesica marissinica. NCBI lineage: Eukaryota > Metazoa > Mollusca > Bivalvia > Venerida > Vesicomyidae > Archivesica > Archivesica marissinica. The sequence goes on from CM026394.1 coordinate 38,132,571, forward strand.
AGCCATTTAGCTATCATGCAGTGGATAAGTAGTCGCCATATCTATTCCACCTACATAGATATTACTGGGACTACATGAGATTCTGGCCTTTATTATGAACATTGGTTTGGCTACTACATTGTCAATGTACGTTGTATTGGTAATGGCGTCAAGAGGTGCTTCTATGAGGGAAAGGGTTTATGAACATTGGTTTGGCTACTACATTGTCAATGAATGTCGTATTGGTAATGGCGTCAAGAGGTGCTTCTATGAGGGAAAGGGTTTATGAACATTGGTTTGGCTACTACATTGTCAATGTACGTTGTATTGGTAATGGCGTCAAGAGGTGCTTCTATGAGGGAAAGAGTTATGATCATTGGCTTGGCTACTACATTGTCATTGTATGTTGTATTGGTAATGGCGTCAAGAGGTGCTTCTATGAGGGAAAGGGTTTATGAACATTGGCTTGGCTACTGCATTGTCAATGTACGTTGTATTGGTAATGACGTCAAGAGGTGCTTCTATGAGGTAAAGGGTTATGAACATTGGTTTGGCTACTACATTGTCAATGTACGTTGTATTGGTAATGGCGTCAAGAGGTGCTTCTATGAGGGAAAGGGTTATGCAGCAAGCCAACGGAATCATAGGAAGTAACTGCTTAAAAGAGGGCACAATTAATGTATAATAAAACAACATATTGGGACTCTGGAAAGTGGCAGCTTAATACAGGTTGGCTGACTTGACTGTTCAATTTATTTAAAGTCGCCACCGCGTGTACCTTACCTACATACATGCTGGTTATACCCATGACCTGGTAATGCACAATACCAGCATGTACCTTACCTACACACAAGCCTTCCTCTTCAGAACCATGCGCAGATTTCTTCCGTTTAGTTTTAACTGCAAACACATCCTTTAACATCACCGTATTTCTATCTTCACCCTTACTCTTCCCTTTAAACAAACGCTTCTTTTTGCCTGAAATAAAGTAAGGCGAGAAAGTATTAAACACTTACCCCTTCCAACACAACAGACTTCTAAATAGCTTACAATGTGTATATCCAGCTAGTGACGAGCCGTCTCATCAGGATCTGCACTTTTTGCCAGTAATATTATTATTTTTAGATTAAATTAACCATGTGGCTTCCGTCATAGAATATCGGATTTGGAATCTGGGGTTCGATAGCCACAGCATCTATAAGCAAGGTACATCACACACATTGCAGAGTACTGGTTAGTCGCTTACGTCAGCTAAACTGGCACAGAAAGATTTATCAATAGGTCACCGCAAGGGGTTTGACATGAGAAATGGAACATACATAGGCTTGGCAGTGCTCACGGAAAATATTTTTAACAGACAGGCACAGGGCTTGTCCCCTTTGATAATGGACAGGCCCCATATGCATGTTATATCAATATGGGTGACTTTCTAGAATACAGTCCTGGTCTGTGAACTTATATCATCTTCCTGATGAAAGTACTGAGTGGCACAAGCTTTGTGTGAGCTGCTTGCCTGGTGTGTCCTATTGGATCTAACCGGAACTGATCCATACCTGTAGTAAACACATTCTTGTCTGCCAGAATAGGAAATCGCTCACAGGAGATGCAAAAAAACGTTAACGATAGAGGCAGTAACGAAATATAATACAATTAGCAGGAATCTTGGGACAATTGGCAGTAATCTTGACATTATACTTAGGGTTAAATTTGATCTTCAATTGAAGAGTATTCTTTTCAGCTCTAGTTTACTTGTTTGTTTTTATACGTTTATTTATCGTCGCTACCGGTTGCCCATATGAGCGATGCCTCCTGAAGAGATTAGTTATTTTAGATTTTTGGAGGATAGTGCAATGATACAGAGAGACCCATTCCAGAATCTCCTCTGGTTCTTTTACGTGCACGGTGTAAAGCACCGACACGAGACCTCGGTTTAACGTCCCATCTGAAAGACTGTTAATTTTATTATGGTCAGACGGGGGATCGAACCTGCGATCCCTGGATTACCAGTCCAGTTTACCACTCTAGTTTACTGCCACCTGTTTTGTGGGATTACTGCCTACTGAAGGTATATCCCCGATACAGCCAATCAGCAAGTTGTATGCTAATGTATCGGGGGTTTCTCAGCATGAGCAATTAGTGAAGTCATTATTTATTTAATCGCTTTATTGGGGGCTATAATTTAGGTGTTGCAGTAGCTAATGTGCTGTAAATAGATGACAAAAGAGGCATAATTGATTGATTTAGTCACCAGGCCCGAGAATGTTTACGATTGTTGTCTCCGAGATCGGAAATCACGCGTCATTAAATTTTCTACGCCCCCCGAGATTTATTTTAGACACAGGCCCGCATGCATGTCAGATTTAAAGAGAGACAGGCCCGACTTGGATTTTGAAGGGCCCCGGGCATCGGGCTGTGGGCCCCGGGCTGTGTTACTGCTAGGCTGTCCGATTAATGCAGTGGTTAGAATGCTCGATTCTCACATATGCAACCCGGATCTGATCCTCGGACCGGGAAGTATGCGAGGTGGTCTACTCCGGGTACTGTACTCTGATTTCCTCCCACACCAAAAACCACATTAGACGCATGTACATATATTAGTTTATACAGATTTATTTTAGCTTGATCTTACAACTTATTTTAATCACTCTCGAGACCTCATTCCTGATGGAATCCATCGCCACGAGGGAAAGAGGAGACAATGTGGAACTTAAATGCCTTGTCTAAGGGCACAATCGTAACTGCTCCAACTCCGGACCTTTCGCAATGTGAAGCGAACGCGCATCCACTGCGCTACCACGACTTTCACTGTACATGTATACACTTTCATCCACTTGTTTTACAATCATTGCAAAATAAATAAAGATTATACTTTTTACATACTATAGATACCAAATAAGCCATGGATTTCAGATACTGTCATGTGGCGTCCGTGGTAGAACGTAGGATTTGGAATCGAACAGTCCCGGGTTCGATACTCGGTATATAGTGCCATTGAAGAAGGCACCTCACACATTGCTTAGTACTGTTCAACTATTTAGGCTGGCTAAGCCTGTCCAGGAATACATGTCTACGTCCCCGCAATGGGTTTTACATTAATGCCGTGGCGGATTAATGGGAGGGCTGAAGCCTGGGGACCCCCGATATTTAGGGGCCCCCAAATTAGTATTTTAAATCTGTAATTAACTGAATAAAATTTAACGAACATTTTTAAAATGACTACATAAATAGATATAACTTAGAAGGTAGTGAGCTTTCCAACGATGTACAACTGTAATATTTTGTGCTTAGTAGATTGCAGCAATAACGTATAGACTTTTTTAAGTGCACAGTTCCCTCAAGTCTAATAGTGACGCAATATGCGTGGACAGGTGAAATTACTTCTTACCAACCAATGCGATAGTTGAGCCGTAATTTAGGCCAAGCGGGTGTAATGCGAGAAAGGTGTATACAATAGAATTTTCTTGTTTGTTTACATTAGTATTTATCTTGATGAAAGGGCCCCTGTTTGAGCTACAGCCAAGGGGCCCCATGCAATCATAATCCACCCCTGCATTAATGGAACATACATACACGACACACCATCATCATCAATTTAGTGATTGCCTAACTCTGGGAGTCTGTCACGTGCACACTGGTGACACTCGTAATGTATTACAATATCCTTAAGAATTATATTTACCTGAAGGGTTCACATTTGTCCACGTGATGAGACCCCTTGCCAAGGACAACGTGACATCGTAGCCGTCTCCCTTGGTGTGGAATATGTCCTTGCAGTCTTCCTCGTCGGCAAATAAACGTTCCTCCTCAACAAAATTAGGGCACTGGAGGGTAGGGTTCCCATCTTCGTCAAAAATATATTCATCCAGATCGTTCATTCTCAAAATAACTTTTCATCAAATAACGTAATCGGAAAAATATATATTGCTAACCGCTAATTTATCGTTTTTTGCGGGCTTGAATGAAAATGTTAAAATGTATACAAGTTTTTGACCCGGAAATACAAGTTAATTGACGTTAGCAGGTGCTTGATTGGTTATCGTTTCATTCGGATGAATTCGAAGGCGTAGTTTCATAGCAACTATGTAAACATTCAGCGTTCACAAACTGTGATTCATACAATGCAATGCACTATGTTTGTTAAGATGTGGTAAACAAACCTTGATGAGTAAACACACATCACTTTCATGTCTGATGGATTAATCAAGAACATGTATACGTCTAAACATATACAGGTCCATTACATTTGTACATAACCTTGAGTGTATAACTCCAGTATTATCACCGTTGCTATTTCTATTCTTTATCAACGATATGTACCAGTCAATTTACGATAATACAATAGACACCGTTAGTATTGATGAACTTCGTATGTTGTTATTATTATTTGCTGATGATACTGTTCTAATGTCTTATTCTAAAGAAGGTTTACAACGTTTGTTAAATAATCTAAATATGTATTGCAACAATTGGGACATTAGTGTAAATATTGATAAAACTGTTGTTATGGTGTTAATGGTAAAAAGGGCAACAGACCTGAACATATTGTAGTGTCATATAATAATTACAAGTTAAATATTGTTACAAAATTCACATACCTAGGTGTAACATTATCTGCTAATGGTAGTTTTTACCAAACACAAAAAGCGCTTTCACAGCAAGCAATGAGAGATTTGTTTTCTCTTAATTCCTTGTTTGATGTTTTATCTTTTGAATTGTCGGAAAAAGTTAAGTTATTTGACTCCATGATCGCCTCAATTCTAAACTATGGATGTGAAGTATGGGGTTTCCATAAAGCTCCTGACGTCGAACGTTTGCATTTAAAATTTCTTAAACAAATATTACAAGTGCGACAGCAGACAACAAATGCAACAGTATATGGCGAGTTTGGACGTGTTCCATTATCTGTAATTCGTAAGGTTAGAATAGTTAGATATTGGTATAAAATATCTAAATGTCCAAATTGTCTTGTGTATAAATTGTATAATATGCGTGATATGAATGGTAATTATATAAATAAATGGTCAAACGATGTTAAAACACTCTTAGACAACCTAGGGTTTTCCTATTTATGGAATAGTGCAGTTGTAACAAATGTACACATACAGAGTGTAATAAAGTGTATACATGATCAATATCTACAGCAGTGGTTCTCAGACCTTAGAAATCTACCTAAACTTGAAACCTATTGCATGTTTAAAACATATTTCCAACCAGAAAAGTATTTATCCTGTGTTAAAAATGTTAGTTATAGAATTAACTTGTCTAGATTTCGATGTTCTGCTCATAATTTACTCATAGAAGAAGGTCGTCATAGAAATATTGATAGAAACCAGAGAATTTGTACGAAATGCAATATGAATTGTATTGAAACTGAATATCACTTTTTATTAGTATGTCCATTCTATACAGAAGTAAGAAACAACTGTTTACCACATTATTATTGTCATTGGCCTAACTTGAATAAGTTTAAGTCATTGTTACAATGTTCACAAAGTAGTAGTATAAAAAAATTATCAAAATATATTTACCAAGCATCTGTTATTAGAGGGTAGTTGTCAATGAACACATTTACGTATGTATATTTATTATATATTTTCAAACTACGATACCCATTAATTTTAATTTTGTTTTCATGCTTTTCTCATGTATTATATTGTAATTGTATATTATGTACTGTCCATCGTACATGTTGTATAGGCGACGAACAATTGTGTTTAATGCCAATAAACTCTGAAACTGAGTATAATTATAATGACGTATAATGACGTAATCAAGTGTAGCCTGTCAATCAATTATAATTAAGAAGAGAAACTATATATTAGCTTTGTTTCTGTTTGGATCATTTCCCGTCTGACCCTAATAAAATTAAGTCTTTCAGATGGGACGTTAAACCGAGGTCTCGTGTCGGTGCTTTACACTGTGCACGTAAAATAACCAGAGGAGACTCTGGAATGGGTCTCTGTCTGTATCATTGTACTATCCTCCAGCATACGGATCTGTAGTCTAGTGGTAACACGCTGGACTGGTAAACTAGGGATCGCAGGTTAGATCACCCGTCTGACCCTTATAAAACTAAGTCTTTCGGATGGGACTTTAAACCAAGGTGGTCTCTTGTCGGTGCTTTACACTGTGCATGTGAAAGAACCAGAGGAGACTGGAATGGGTCTATGTATCATTGCACTATCCTCCAAAAATCTAAAATGGCTGATCTCTTCAAAAGGCATACCATATGGGCAACCGGTAGCGACGATAAATAAACATAAAACACACATGATCCTTTCCTATATACTTATTTCTTTGCTTTTGTGTACATGTATATATATACTGGAATAAATATGTTTAAAACAACTAGATTTCTATTTTTAATTTTCAAATGCTTTTTATATTTTCCCCACGTTTGCCCACACGGTCGGTCCACTGGCGGGTAAATACGCTTAATCATAGTTGATATTTTCCCGTGAAATCGGATTGGGATACAAGCATAGCTGGGTGGCAACAATTATTGAGGGGTACACTTGTAAATATCAGTGAATCAGGATCATTCTAGAGGGCGATGTGGGCGAAATTGTTGTCCTAGGGACCCTGACTTCGCCCTCTGATGGCCCCACTTCTCCCTAAAAAAAATTTAATAATGTTTTTTGGTTTTTACGATTTTCAAACAAAATTTTGTCTAGTAAGATACACTTGGCCCATTATAAAGCACTCCTTCTATTCAAATGTTGTATTTAATGGTTGTACTGTGCATTTTAACCCTATTTTGCAGAAGTATGTTAAAGAACACCATTTAAGGAAGCGATCATGCGCTTTCTCACTTCTCCCAAAAATTCTGACCTAGAATGAACCCTGAATTCGACTGTGTAACCTAATACAAGACATACTTTTAAGTCAGACAAGTTATTTGCCTGTATGCTGAGACCAACACCAAATTCTGCACATTCCATTTAATACTATGGGCCTTCTTACTAGTTTCTATAAATTAGTACACTAGAAGGCCCATAGAAATTATGCTTTTTTTTAAATTAAACTTGATTTATTTTATAACGATTGCGAAGCAAGTTTTAACTACTTTTATGTTATGCTAATTGATGAAATACAGTGTTCTATCAGTGAGATATACACATGTAATCCATATCACTCACTGTATTTTGCCGGACTACTTTTTTTATTATCTCCCTTCCCAATACACCAACTTGCACCGTGTCACACGTGTCATTTAATTTTCACCATTTACCTGGCTTCAATGACACTATGTATCTGTATTATTGTTTTTGTTATGAAACAAATCAAAAGTGAAATACAACTGACAATGTCTCGAATTGTCACTGCAAATTGTAACAATAAATCCAATAAATGTTTTCATGTATTTTTCCTCGATTTAACTTTAAATTCAAGATTTGTGTATCGACTCACAACGTATAGTCGTCAATGTATTCATCCGCGCAAAAACACGGCGGCCAACTATTTTAATTTCTTCATTTTGGGTTTGTTTTTCACCAATTAACATAAAATCAAAAGAACATTTGTTTGTTTTTACGCGCGAGTGAAAATATGAAAATGTTCTCACTTCGAGGTGAGATATATTCCATATTCACTCAAAACAAACAAATATCCTCTATATATTAATCACTCTCGTTGGCTCGGATGAAAGCGTATATATGGTCATTCATGTGGGAGGAAAGCGGAGTACCCAGAGTAAACCACTTGTCCGATCTGGCGACCATCTCACATACTTCCCAGTCCGAGGATCGAACCCGGGACGCATTGGTGAGAAGTGAGCGCACTAACCACTGTGCTAATCAGACAGCCAATTATGAGATAGAAATTATGTGTTGTGTATAGTACTGCGATCTTAAGGCAACCCAAGGGAAATAAACTTGTACGATTGTTGTTTGTATACTGAGCCAAAAAAGAAAGTATCCACTCTATGTCTCTATCGATATATAGAAAAGGAGTACACATCCGAATTTCTAATTTGCATTGAAATAAAGAAGAAACCTTTTTTGATATTCTGTAAAATTTTGAAGCAGTTGCTATACGCATTTCATCGAAAAAACTTGATCGATATTACATAGGGGTCGATTTCCGAAATAACCGTTTCGATAAATCTGCATTAGCTATCAGGAAAGTTAAAAATTCCATTTAATGGGATTTTTCTCCAGTGAAAGTGTGATGTTGGTTGCAGTGAAAGAGCTAATATCTCATGTGTCCGCCGTATTGCCCAATGCACGTCAATATCTGCCGTCGCATGCTGTCGACGTAACGTTGTATGTAATGTGCCGGTAGGTTGTTCCATTCAGCCTGCAATGCTGCTGAAAGGTTATGTACCGTGTTGATTACATAATGTGTTCTAACACGACGTCCTAACTCGTCCCAAATATGCTCGATGGGATTTAAGTCGGGACTAATTGCCGGCCAGTCTAAAACGTTCACGTTATTATTCGCCAAAGAGCATCGAGTAAGTGCTGCTGTATGGGGTCGGGCGTTGTCCTGCATACGTGTGACGTTAGTAAGTGCTGCTGCATGGGGCCGGGCATTGTCATGCATACGTGTGACGTTAGTAAGTGCTGCTGTATGGGGTCGGGCGTTGTCCTGCATAAGTGTGATGTTATGTCCATTACGCTGAATAAACGGAAGCACTTCTGCTTGAAGAACATTATTGACGTAGGTCTGGGCATTAATGTTTCCGTGAATAACGATTAGACGAGTCTTTTGATCATTCATTATTCCGCCCCAGACTAAAACTGAACCTCCCCCAAAACGGTCTCTTTCAATGACGCACGCATCAGCGTAACGCTCTCCCCGACGGCGATAAACTCGTTCACGTCCGTCGGCATGGCTCAAATTAAATCGCGATTCATCCGAAAATAACACTGATCTCCATTCAGCACGTCGGAAACGCCGGTGACGTCGGCACCAATCACGTCTCGCAGCCCTACGACGCCTTGTTAAAATTTGGCCAAAGTAGGGTCTGTACGGACGAATCGGGTCATTATTTTGCCGAAGTCGGTTCCGAACTGCCTGTGCACTGATTCCGTGCCGTCGTGCTGTTGCTGATGCTGACAGACGACGGTTACGTAAATGTTGAACCGTAATGTACCGATCATCCACCGCAGTCGTTACACGTGGCCGACCTCCTCGGGGACGGTCACGAACATTTCCCATGGTCTGGAAACGTGTACGCAAGCGGTTAATTGTTGCCCTTGTGCAGTCGAACAGCCGGGATATATCGGCTACTGATGCGCCAGCATTCAACATCCCGATCGCCTGATTTCGTTGGTCGTTATTTAGTCGTGGCAGTATGCTTCGATTGAATCTGATGTGAACTTTTTGTATTGTTCGTAACTGCTGGTCAATCAGTGCAGTCAGATACCAATTCCAGATATCAACTATCGCTGCACGAGATGCACGTGTAAAACAAGATAATCGCTCCTTGCGGTTTAGCGCTTGGCTGATTTTTGATAAAACTACGGTTAACAGGTACTCCAAATAAATGCATATACATTATGTATTGCTTATTTTGGAGAATTATTAATATTAATGAAATTATTCAAAAATTAAAAGTGGATACTTTCTTTTTTGGCTCAGTATATGTTCGGGTTTTGGGCTATATTGCCGACGGGCAGTTTACCCAACACCTTTCCTGGGCAGGCCCCAGCAGTTAACCAGTACTTGGGTGCCCCAACCTCCATAAGAAACTGCCAATGTTTTCATACAAATAGACACAGACTAAGCTGTGCTCTAACCCGTGACCATCAGTGATGAAAGGTTACAGTAGTATATAAGTCGGCGACCGTAACCACTCGACCACGAATAAGATGAAGACAGCTTACCGGATGTTTTCAAGCAGTTTTAATGTTTCGTAATAATGGAAAGTTGATGACGGATTTATGACACAAGAACATATTATCGTAACTGTAACCACTGGGAAAAAATACGTTGTATATACATATTTACACTGATTTTACAAGCTGGATATTTACAATCCTTGCAGATTAGTACATACACATACTATATTTACAATCCTTGCAGATTAGTACATACACATACTATATTTACATATATAAGGATGTGATCCAAGCTCTTGAGATATATTTATCTGTAGCAAATTTACTGATGTTTAAACTTATCCTATTATTGTGTATCGCCACACACGTTACCGCACTTCTTACATATAAGTCATGCACTATCACACTTAACAAGTCATGTACTATCAGTCTATCACACTCCTCGTCATGCACTATCACACTCCTTCAGTCATGCACTATCACACTCCTCTAGTCATGCACTATCACACTCCTTCAGTCATGCACTATCACACTCCTCGTCATGCACTATCACACTCCTTCAGTCATGCACTATCACACTCCTCTAGTCATGCACTATCACACTCCTCTAGTCATGCACTATCACACCCCTCCAGTCATGTACTATCACACTCCTCCAGTCATGCACTATCACACTCCTCCAGTCATGTACTATCACACTCCTCCAGTCATGCACTATCACACTCCTCCAGTCATGTACTATCACACTCCTCCAGTCATGCACTATCACACTCCTCCAGTCATGCACTATCACACTCCTCCAGTCATACACTATCACACTCCTCCAGTCATGTATTATCACACCCCTCCAGTCATGCACTATCACACTCCTCCAGTCATGCACTATCACACTCCTCCAGTCATGCACTATCACACTCCTCTAGTCATGCACTATCACACTCCTTCAGTCATGCACTATCACACTCCTTCAGTCATGCACTACCACACTCCTCCAGTCATGCACTATCACACTCCTCCAGTCATGCACTATCACACTCCTCCAGTCATGCACTATCACACTCCTCCAGTCATGCACTATCACACTCCTCCAGTCATGTACTATCACACTCCTCCAGTCATGCACTATCACACTCCTCCAGTCATGCACTATCACACTCCTCCAGTCATGTACTATCACACTCCTCCAGTCATGCACTATCACACTCCTCCAGTCATACACTATCACACTCCTCCAGTCATGTACTATCACACTCCTCCAGTCATGCACTATCACACTCCTCCAGTCATACACTATCACACTCCTCCAGTCATGTACTATCACACTCCTCCAGTCATGCACTATCACACTCCTCCAGTCATGTATTATCACACTCCTCAAGTCATGCACTATCACACTCTCACAATCCTCAAGTCATGCACTATCACACTCCTCCAGTCATGCACTATCACACCCCTCCAGTCATGCACTATCACACCCCTCCAGTCATGCACTATCACACTCCTCCAGTCATGCACTATCACACTCCTCCAGTCATGCACTATCACACTCCTACAGCCATGCACTATCACACTCCTCCAGTCATGCACTATCACACTCCTCCAGTCATGCACTATCACACTCCTCCAGTCATGCACTATCACACTCCTCCAGTCATGCACTATCACACGCCTCCAGTCATGCACTATCACACTCCTCCAGTCATGCACTATCACACCCCTCCAGTCATGCACTATCACACCCCTCCAGTCATGCACTATCACACTCCTCCAGTCATGCACTATCACACTCCTCCAGTCATGCACTATCACACTCCTCCAGTCATGCACTATCACACTCCTGCAGTCATGCACTATCACACTCCTCCAGTCATGCACTATCACACCCCATGTCATACAATACATCCTGCAGTCATGCACTATCACACTCCTCCAGTCATGCACTATCACACCCCATGTCATACAATACATCCTGCAGGCATGCACTATCACACCCCATGTCATACAATACATCCTGCAGTCATGCACTATCACACCCCATGTCATACAATACATCCTGCAGTCATGCACTATCACACTCCTCCAGTCATGCACTATCACACTCCTCCAGTCATGCACTATCACACCCCAGTCATACAATACATCCTGCAGTCATGCACTATCACACCCCATGTCATACAATACATCCTCCAGTCATGCACTATCACACTCCTCCAGTCATGCACTATCACACCCCATGTCATACAATACATCCTGCAGTCATGCACTATCACACCCCATGTCATACAATACATCCTCCAGTCATGCACTATCACACTCCTCCAGTCATGCACTATCACACTCCTCCAGTCATGCACTATCACACCCCATGTCATACAATACATCCTGCAGTCATGCACATATCAATCTTTTAATTAATGTAATACGACAATCAAACCCTGGTTTGCGGATCAGTGGCCCAGTGGTTAACATGCTGGACTTGTAATCAAGGGACTGCGGGTTCGAGATCCCGCTATGCCATTCTAAAATGACTTGCATCATAGTCTTGCAGACGAAACTTTAAACTGAAGTCTCGTGTCAGAGCATTACACCTTGCACACAAAAGACTCTAGAATGGGTCTCTGTCTGTATCATTACACTATCCTCGGAAACCTCAAATGGCTAATCCATTCATGAGGCGTCTGTCGCTCATATGGGCAACATGCAGCGACCATAAATAAAGGTAAAACACACAATTACTATCATACAGACAGATCGGTAGTCCAGTGGTAACACGCTAGATTGGTAATCCAGGGATCGCAGGTTCGATCCCCCGTCTGACCCTAATAAAATTAACAGTCTTACAGATGGGACTTTAAACCGAGGTCTTGTGTCGGTGCTGTACACCGTGAACGTAAAAGAACTAGAGGAGACTCTGGAATGGGTCTCTGTCTGTATCATTGCACTATCCTCCAAAAATCTAAAATAACTAATCTCTTCAGGAGGTGTCGCTCATATGGGCAACCGGTAGCGACGATAAATAAATGTAAAACACACAACGGGCTTGCTCCAATTACATCTACTACATGTATATCTTAATAACACTGGGCGTATTCTCCCCAAACACCTTCCCAATAAATTTATGAGTAGTAGTCGTTTTAGAGCAGTACTAGCATGTTAGTTTCAGGAGCGAATGGGCCAGAGCCCTGCTGGAGCAGTTACAATTGTGCCCTTAGGTAAGGCATTTAAATTCCACATTGCCTCTTTTCTCTTCCACGTGGTGATGGATTCCATCAAAATGAGGTCTCGAGAGTGATAAATATACATTGTAAGAACTTGTTTCGTAATCGAGTAGTCACCCAAATTAGTCGGTTTCGAGGATATATAAGCTCAAACATTGGCCACTACTTCTAATTTCATTAATATATCAAAATTAAATTAAAACAAACACACATTCTTGAAGTACAAACATAGTGTTTATTCTACAGTGGAAAAAATGGAAGGGTTGGTCAGAAAATTTTGAGTTGCGATGAGAGGCGAGAGGCGTATTTTCGGGTTAGCCCCTAGAAAATTTGCTAAATTATGGTGATTGATCAGAGTATGAGTCAGGTAAGGCAGTACATATTTGTGAACTTTTTTATTATTCTATAATAATAAAAAAAATTAAAATAATTTTTTTTTTTTAAAAAGGCAAAGAAGGCAGGGCTAATGCGCAAAAGTGCTTCTACTCTAGAAAATACCCTTAACCCATTCAACCCCAAGTAACTGACATGGATTGGTGCATGCCATTTTTAGACCAATAAATTAATAAGAAAATTACCTTTGGACCAGTTCATTTATCAAAATGGGTAATTTTATCTAAAAATAGTAATAATTATTACTGGCAAAAAAGTGCAGATCCTGATGAGACGGCTCGTTATGAGCCAGCTCATCTGGATCTACACTTTTCATAAGCCTATTTAGAGGCCTGTGGGGTTGAAAGGGTTAAACAGTATAGGTGTAATTGTACAACATAATCCTGTTATCTCTTCAGATTGTCATATATTTACATTTCATAATGTATGTACATGTAATCGTGACACAAGATTCTACAGGTGTACTCGTCTAAAGGCACAGTCAAGAGGGACCAATGGTCGCTCCACCAGTCAGCTTCACTTGTGCCAACTCATAGCAGATATATTAAACACCATCAATAGTTCACTCTCTCAAACTGCATGTAGTCCCCGTTACCTACTTCCACAGTTTTCAAAAACTCTCACTTCATATACATACATGTGGATAATTCGGTATATTACCGGGAACCTGTTTTCAACAACTCTCCCATCATATGTGGATAAATAATTCCGTACATTACTGGGAACCAGTTTTCAACAACTCTCCCTTCATATGTGGATAATTCGGTATATTACCGGGAACCTGTTTTCAACAACTCTCCCATCATATGTGGATAAATAATTCCGTACATTACTGGGAACCAGTTTTCAACAACTCTCCCATCATATGTGGATAAATAATTCCGTACATTACTGGGAACCAATTTTCAACAACTCTCCCATCATATGTGGATAAATAATTCCGTACATTACTGGGAACCAGTTTTCAACAACTCTCCCATCATATGTGAATAATTCTCTACATTACTGGTTCCCAGTTTTCAAAAACGCTCCCTTCGCATGTGGATAAATAATTCTGTACATTACTGGGAACCAGTTTTCAAAAAATCTCCCATCATATGTGAATAATTCTGTATATTACTGGTTCCCAGTTTTCAAAAACGCTCCCTTCGCATGTGGATAAATAATTCTGTACATTACTGGGAACCAGTTTTCAAAAAATCTCCCTTCACATATGGATAAATAATTCCGTACATTACTGGGAACCAGTTTTCAAAAAATCTCCCTTCGCATGTGGATAAATAATTCCGTACATTACTGGGAACCTGTTTTCAACAACTCTCCCTTCATATGTGGATAATGTGGAACCATGCACTCTTTCTATGCAAGGCATTTGTTCTCTACAACCGCGATGATTCTCCATCTGTTAGGCCATTGTTACCGTTTTTCTCCCTCCAAGTGGTAGGCAATTATATGTACCACATTTCCTCCAGCAGGTGACCATCATGTCACCCTTCATCACCAACCATGTCACCCTTTCTGTTCTTTCAAAGGTTAGGTCATCATAAACCTCGCTGTCCTTCCCAATGTTAGGTCAGTGTAAACCTTGTTGTCCTTCCCAATGTTAGGTCAGTGTAAACCTTGTTGTCCTTCCCAATGTTAGGTCAGTGTAAACCTTGTTGTCCTTTCAAATGTTAGGTCAGTGTAAACGTTTCTGTCCTTCCCAATGTTAGGTCAGTGTAAACGTTTCTGTCCTTCCCAATGTTAGGTCAGTGTAAACATTTCTGTCCTTCTCAATGTTAGGTCAGTGTAAACGTTTCTGTCCTTCCCAATGTTAGGTCAGTGTAAACATTTCTGTCCTTCTCAATGTTAGGTCAGTGTAAACGTTTCTGTCCTTCCCAATGTTAGGTCAGTGTAAACCTTGTTGTCCTTTCAAATGTTAGGCCAGTGCAAACCTTGCTGTCCTTCCAAATGTTAGGTCAGTGTAAACGTTTCTGTCCTTCCCAATGTTAGGTCAGTGTAAACGTTTCTGTCCTTCCAAATGTTAGGTCAGTGTAAACGTTTCTGTCCTTCCCAATGTTAGGTCAGTGTAAACGTTTCTGTCCTTCCCAATGTTAGGTCAGTGTAAACATTTCTGTCCTTCCCAATGTTAGGTCAGTGTAAACATTTCTGTCCTTCCCAATGTTAGGTCAGTGTAAACGTTTCTGTCCTTCCAAATGTTAGGTCAGTGTAAACCATGTTGTCCTTTCAAACCATCATGTCACCCTTTCTGTCCTTCCCAATGTTAGGTCAGTGTAAACCTTGTTGTCCTTTCAAATGTTAGGTCATCGTATAACCTTGTTGTCCTTTCAAATGTTAGGCCAGTGTACACCTTGCTGTCCTTTCAAATGTTAGGCCAGTGCAAACCTTGCTGTCCTTCCAAATGTTAGACCAGTGTACAATCATCGCTGTCCTTCCAATTGTCAGGTCATTGTAATAATTTGGTTTTCCATCTTAGATGTTAGGTCATTGTAACAACTTAGCTGTAACAATTTCATATACCATTCTCCTCCGGAAATATGGCATGTGTTCCTGAAACAGAGAAATGATTGGTTGTAAATCTATGTATATATGACATGTGTTCCTGAAACAGGGAAATGGTTGGTTGTAAATCTATGTATATATGACATGTGTTTCCTGTAGCTTGTATTTACCTGTGTGAAGGTGATTGGGGCCTCGCAGGATATATACTATAAATAGCTTGTATTTACCTGTGTGAAGGTGATTGGGGCCTCGCGGGATATATACTATAAATAGCTTGTATTTACCTGTGTGAAGGTGATTGGGGCCTCGCGGGATATATACTATAAATAGCTTGTATTTACCTGTGTGAAGGTGATTGGGGCCTCGCGGGATATATACTATATATAGCTTGTATTTACCTGTGTGAAGGTGATTGGGGCCT
>CM026394.1:38149868-38171236 GCA_014843695.1 Archivesica marissinica
CCAAGCTCTATCAGGTACCAGTATTACATGATTAGATATCGGGGAACCTGTTATTCGTCCAAGTTCTATCAGTAACCAGTATTACATGACTATATATATGTTAACCTGCTACTCGTCCAAGCTCTATCATGTACCAGTATTACATGACTAGATATCTTGTAACATGTTACTCGTCCAAGCTCTATCAGGTACCAGTATTACATGATTAGATATCGGGGAACCTGTTATTCGTCCAAGTTCTATCAGTAACCAGTATTACATGACTATATATATGTTAACCTGCTACTCGTCCAAGCTCTATCATGTACCAGTATTACATGACTAGATATCTTGTAACATGTTACTCGTCCAAGCTCTATCAGGTACCAGTATTACATGATTAGATATCGGGGAACCTGTTATTCGTCCAAGTTCTATCAGTAACCAGTATTACATGACTATATATATGTTAACCTGCTACTCGTCCAAGCTCTATCATGTACCAGTATTACATGACTAGATATCTTGTAACATGTTACTCGTCCAAGCTCTATCAGGTACCAGTATTACATGACTAGATATCGGGGAACCTGCTACTCATCCAAGCTCTAGCAGGTACCTGTATTACATGACTAGATATCTGGTAACCTTCTATTCGTCCAAGCTCTATCAGGTACCAGTATTACATGACTAGATATATGGTAACCTTCTACTCGTCCAAGCGATATCAGGTACAAGTATAACCGGACTAGATATATGGTAACCTGTTACTCGCCCAAGCTCTATAAGGTACCAGTATTAGATGACTAAATATCGGGGAATCTAATACTCGTCCAAGCTCTATCAGGTACGGGTATTACATTACTAGATACCGGGGAACCGGCTACTCGTACCAGTTATATCTGGTACCAGTATTACATTACTAGATACCGGGGAACCTGCTATTCGTACCACTTATATGAGGTACCAGTATTACATTACCAGATACCGGGGAACCTGCTATTCGTACCACTTATATAAGGTACCAGTATTACATTACTAGAGACTGGGGAACCTGCTATTCGTACCAGTTATATAAGGTACCAGTATTAGATGACTAAATATCGGGGAATCTAATACTCGTCCAAGCTCTATCAGGTACGGGTATTACATTACTAGATACCGGGGAACCGGCTACTCGTACCAGTTATATCTGGTACCAGTATTACATTACTAGATACCGGGGAACCTGCTATTCGTACCACTTATATGAGGTACCAGTATTACATTACCAGATACCGGGGAACCTGCTATTCGTACCACTTATATAAGGTACCAGTATTACATTACTAGATACCGGGGAACCTGCTATTCATACCAGTTATATAAGGTACCAGTATTACATTACTAGATACCGGGGAACCTGTTATTCTTACCAGTTATATAAGGTACCAATATTACAATACTAGATATCGGGAAACCTGCTACTCGTCCCAGCTATATCATGTACCAGTATTACATGACTAGATATCTGGTAACCTGCTACTCGTCATAGCTCTACCAGTTATCAGTATTACATGACTAGATATATGGTAACCTGCTACTCGTCCTAGCTATATCAGGTACTAGTATTACAGGACTAGATATCTGGTAACCTGCTACTCGTCCTAGCTCTATCAGGTACCAGTATTACACGACTAGATATCTGGTAACCTGCTACTTGTCCTAGCTATATCAGGTACTAGTATTACAGGACTAGATATCTGGTAACCTGCTACTTGTCCTAGCTCTATCTGGTACCAGTATTACATGACTAGATATCTGGTAACCTTCTACTCGCCGAAGCTCTATCAGGTACCAGTATTACAAGACTAGATATATGGTAATCCAATACTCGTCCAAGCTCTATCAGATACCAGTATTACATGACTAGATATAGGGGAACCTGCTACTCGTCCAAGCTCTATCTAGGTACCAGTATTACATGACTAGATATCTGGTAATCCAATACTAGTCCAAGCTTTATCAGATACCAGTATTACATGACTAGATATCGGGGAACCTGCTATTCGTACCAGTTATATAAGGTACCAGTATTAACATACTAGATACCGGGGAACCTACTATTCGTACCAGTTATATAAGGTACCAGTATTACATTACTAGACACCGGGGAACCTGCTATTCGTACCAGTTATATAAGGTACCAGTATTACATTACTAGATAACGGGGAACCTGCTATTCATACCAGTTATATAAGGTACCAGTATTACAATACTAGATACCGGGGAACCTACTATTCGTACCAGTTATATCAGGTACCAGTATTACATTACTAGATACCGGGGAACCTGCTACTCGTACCAGTTATATAAGGTACCAGTATTACAATACTAGATATCGGGAAACCTACTACTCGCCCAAGCTCTATCAGGTACCAGTATTACATGACTAGATATCTGGTAACCTTCTACTCGCCCAAGCTATATCAGGTACCAGTATTACATGACTAGATATCTGGTAACCTTCTACTCGTCCAAGCTCTATCAAGTACCAGTATTACATGACTAGATATCTGGTAACCTTCTACTCGACCAAGCTCTATCAGGTACCAGTATTACATGACTAGATATCTCGTAACCTTCTACTCGCCCAAGCTATATCAGGTACCAGTATTACATGACTAGATATCTGGTAACCTTCTACTCGCCTAAGCTATATCAGGTACCAGTATTACATGACTAGATATTTGGTAACCTTCTACTCGCCGAAGCTCTATCAGGTACCAGTATTACATGACTAGATATCTGGTAACCTTCTACTCGCCCAAGCTATATCAGGTACCAGTATTACATGACTAGATATCTGGTAACCTTCTACTCGCCGAAGCTCTATCAGGTACCAGTATTACATGACTAGATATCTGGTAATCTTCTACTCGCCCAAGCTCTATCAGGTACTAGTATTACATGACTAGATATCTGGTAACCTTCTACTCGACCAAGCTCTATCAGGTACCAGTATTACATGACTAGATATCTGGTAACCTTCTACTCGCCCAAGCTCTATCAGGTACTAGTATTGCATTACTGGATATCTGGGAACCAGCTACTCGTACGAGTTATATCAGGTATCAGTATTACAAGACTAGATATATGGTAATCCAATACTCGTCCAAGCTCTATCAGATACAAGTATTACATGACTAGATATAGGGGAACCTGCTACTCGTGCAAGCTCTATCAGGTACCAGTATTACATGAGTAGATATCGGAGAACCAGTTACTCGTCCAAGCTCTATCTAGGTACCAGTATTACATGACTAGATATCGGGGAACCTGCTATTCGCCCAATCTCTATCATGTACCAGTATTACATGACTAGATATCTGGTAACCTTCTACTCGCCCAAGCTCTATCAGGTACCAGTATTACATGACTAGATATCTGGTAACCTGCTACTCGTACGAGTTATATCAGGTACCAGTATTACATGACTAAATACATGGTAATCTAATACTCGTCCAAGCTCTAGCAGGTACTAGTATTACATTACTAGATACCGGGGAACCTGCTACTCGTACCAATTATGTCAGGTACCAGTATTACATTACTAGATACCGGGGAACCTGCTACTCGTACCAGTTTTATCAGCTACCGGTATTACATTACTATATATCGGGAAACCTGCTATTCACCCAAGCTCTATCATGTACCAGTAAAACATGACTAGATATCTGGTAGCCTTCTACTCGCCCAAGCTCTATCAGGTGCTAATATTACATTACTAGATATCTGGGAACCTGCTGCTCGTACCAGTTATATCAGGTACCAGAATTAGATGACTAAATATCGGGGAATCTACTAATCGTCCAGGCTCTATCAGGTACCAGTATTACATGACTAAATATATGGTAATCTAATACTCGTCCAAGCTCTATCAGGTACCAGTATTACATTACTAGATACCGGGGAACCTGCTACTCGTACCAGTTATATCAGGTACCAGTATTACATTACTAGATACCGGGGAACCTGATATTTGTACCAGTTATATAAGGTACCAGTATTACAATACTAGATACCGGGTAACCTACTATTCGTACCAGTTATATAAGGTACCAGTATTACATTACTAGATACCGGGGAACCTGCTATTCGTACCAGTTATATAAGGTACCAGTATTACAATACTAGATACCGGGGAACCTACTATTCGTACCAGTTATATCAGGTACCAGTATTACATTACTAGATATCTGGTAACCTTCTACTCGCCGAAGATCTATCAGGTACCAGTATTACATGACTAGATATCTGGTAATCTTCTACTCGCCCAAGCTCTATCAGGTACTAGTATTACATGACTAGATATCTGGTAACCTTCTACTCGACCAAGCTCTATCAGGTACCAGTATTACATGACTAGATATCTGGTAACCTTCTACTCGCCCAAGCTCTATCAGGTACTAGTATTGCATTACTGGATATCTGGGAACCAGCTACTCGTACGAGTTATATCAGGTATCAGTATTACAAGACTAGATATATGGTAATCCAATACTCGTCCAAGCTCTATCAGATACAAGTATTACATGACTAGATATAGGGGAACCTGCTACTCGTGCAAGCTCTATCAGGTACCAGTATTACATGAGTAGATATCGGAGAACCAGTTACTCGTCCAAGCTCTATCTAGGTACCAGTATTACATGACTAGATATCGGGTAACCTGCTACTCGT
Source organism: Archivesica marissinica (assembly GCA_014843695.1). Lineage (NCBI taxonomy): Eukaryota > Metazoa > Mollusca > Bivalvia > Venerida > Vesicomyidae > Archivesica > Archivesica marissinica. The sequence goes on from CM026394.1 coordinate 38,154,570, forward strand.
CCAAGCGTTATCAGATACCAGTATTACATGACTAGATATCGGGGAACCTGCTATTCGCCCAATCTCTATCATGTACCAGTATTACATGACTAGATATCTGGTAACCTTCTACTCGCCCAAGCTCTATCAGGTACCAGTATTACATGACTAGATATCTGGTAACCTGCTACTCGTACGAGTTATATCAGGTACCAGTATTACATGACTAAATACATGGTAATCTAATACTCGTCCAAGCTCTAGCAGGTACTAGTATTACATTACTAGATACCGGGGAACCTGCTACTCGTACCAGTTATGTCAGGTACCAGTATTACATTACTAGATACCGGGGAACCTGCTACTCGTACCAGTTTTATCAGCTACCGGTATTACATTACTATATATCGGGAAACCTGCTATTCACCCAAGCTCTATCATGTACCAGTATTACATGACTAGATATCTGGTAGCCTTCTACTCGCCCAAGCTCTATCAGGTGCTAATATTACATTACTAGATATCTGGGAACCTGCTGCTCGTACCAGTTATATCAGGTACCAGAATTAGATGACTAAATATCGGGGAATCTACTAATCGTCCAGGCTCTATCAGGTACCAGTATTACATGACTAAATATATGGTAATCTAATACTCGTCCAAACTCTATCAGGTACCAGTATTACATTACTAGATACCGGGGAACCTGCTACTCGTACCAGTTATATCAGGTACCAGTATTACATTACTAGATACCGGGGAACCTGCTATTCGTACCAGTTATATAAGGTACCAGTATTACAATACTAGATACCGGGGAACCTACTATTCGTACCAGTTATATCAGGTACCAGTATTACATTACTAGATACCGGGGAACCTGCTACTCGTACCAGTTATATAAGGTACCAGTATTACAATACTAGATATCGGGAAACCTACTACTCGCCCAAGCTCTATCAGGTACCAGTATTACATGACTAGATATCTGGTAACCTGCTACTTGTCCTAGCTCTATCATGTACCAGTATTAGAGGACTAGATATCTAGTAACCTGCTACTCGTCCAAGCTCTATCATGTACCAGTATTACATGACTAGATATCTGGTAACCTTCTACTTGTCCTAGCTCTATCATGTACCAGTATTAGAGGACTAGATATCTAGTAACCTGCTACTCGCCCAAGCTCTATCAGGTACCAGTATTACATGACTAGATATCTGGTAACCTGCTACTTGTCCTAGCTCTATCATGTACCAGTATTAGAGGACTAGATATCTAGTAACCTGCAACTTGTCCTAGCTCTATCATGTGCCAGTATTACAGAACTAGATATATGGTAACCTTCTACCCGTCCAAGCTATATCAGGTAACAGTATTACATGACTAGATATCGGGGAACCTGCTATTCGCCAAAGCTATATTAGGTACCAGTATTGCATTACTAGATATCTGGTAACCTGCTACTCGTACGAGTTATATCAGGTACCAGTATTACATGACTAAATACATGGTAATCTAATACTCGTCCAAGCTCTAGCAGGTACTAGTATTACATTACTAGATACCGGGGAACCTGCTACTCGTACCAGTTATGTCAGGTACCAGTATTACATTACTAGATACCGGGGAACCTGCTACTCGTACCAGTTTTATCAGCTACCGGTATTACATTACTATATATCGGGAAACCTGCTATTCACCCAAGCTCTATCATGTACCAGTATTACATGACTAGATATCTGGTAGCCTTCTACTCGCCCAAGCTCTATCAGGTGCTAATATTACATTACTAGATATCTGGGAACCTGCTACTCGTACCAGTTATATCAGGTACCAGAATTAGATGACTAAATATCGGGGAATCTACTAATCGTCCAGGCTCTATCAGGTACCAGTATTACATGACTAAATATATGGTAATCTAATACTCGTCCAAGCTCTATCAGGTACCAGTATTACATTACTAGATACCGGGGAACCTGCTACTCGTACCAGTTATATCAGGTACCAGTATTACATTACTAGATACCGGGGAACCTGATATTCGTACCAGTTATATAAGGTACCAGTATTACAATACTAGATACCGGGTAACCTACTATTCGTACCAGTTATATAAGGTACCAGTATTACATTACTAGATACCGGGGAACCTGCTATTCGTACCAGTTATATAAGGTACCAGTATTACAATACTAGATACCGGGGAACCTACTATTCGTACCAGTTATATCAGGTACCAGTATTACATTACTAGATACCGGGGGAACCTGCTAATTCGTACCAGTTATATAAGGTACCAGTATTACAATACTAGATATATGGTAGCCTGCTACTCGTCCTAGCTCTACCAGATATCAGTATTACATGACTAGATATCGGGGAAACTGCTACTCGTCCCAGCTATATCAGGTCACTCGTAGTCACAACATAATGAATATTTAACGTACATGCACATTGCCAAACTGTGAAATAATATTTCTATGTTCAAAATAGTGATTTCTTTATTAGATGGATTCTTTTATAAATGCGATAAACATAGAGAGTCCTACCATTACACATCTATGCCACCTACAACAAGCTAACATAGCTCATCATTAATTATGTTTTCTGATAGATATAGAGCATATTCATGGCCCTGGCGGGGACAACGGTGACGATCTCTATCCTATAGGTGGTGGTGATCACTGCGTCTCTAATAGTGTCTTTCTTCATTGTGCTTCTCCAAATTACAACAAGGGACGAAATGTGTATCCATTATACCTGTATTGTCATTTTTCAAGTAAATAGTTGACATTGTATTTTGTAACACGAATAAGAACGAATGTTACCTGGGTAACTGCTTTATATAATCACGTTTTACATAATTTACTTAGAACAGTAGTGTTATTACCACGCAGTTATTCTTTGTTTTTGACAAGCAGAGATAACTGGGGTTATTGCTCTATATAATTAGTTGTATAGCATATTGTAGGTGCATGGTTACCATAGACATTACGATATAGGAAGTTATAGGCAATTATCCCATTTAACAATGTAAATATAACGGATTACAAATACATGTTTGGGGGTTGTATCACTGGAAAATACTCAAACCTGAATCACTATTGTTCAAGACGTGATAACACAGTGGTATAGAGTTTTCTTCAGATGTGAGCGGGCGGAGTTCGCGCCCAGTTGTAGATGTTACGATTCGTGTAGGACACCCCACCCGGACATACCCCCCATGTTAGGCGAACATGACCGCCTTATAAACACCATGTATGACATACTCAGCGTATGCTTTACATTTTCTTCTTATAATATGAGCTTCAAATCGTATGAATATTTGGTAACTAATCCGTGCACATTATCATTATTTGTTTTCCTTCACTACTTAAAACGATAGTATTTACATACTACTCCCTACACTCAAGCATGACTGGGAGGCGCTTAATCAGAAATAGTAGTTAAACAACTCATTAAGTTAAGTGCGTACACATTCGTGGAAATACACTACTCACCTTAGCAATAAATATAATCAATTATATTGCGAAATTATTCTTGACATAGTGAGACAATATCAATAGAGATGATGATGACACCATCAGTATGTCACACGTGTCACGTTATGTACTAGTGCACAACATCTTGTTTTAGTCCAGACATATGTAGGAGTCTTCATATATAATCTATATACATTCGTCGGAACAAATCTTGCATCTAATTATTAATTACTATTAAATTGCAGGATTATGCTAACTAATTATATGATACTCCCCTATGGAGCTAATGTACATGTGCGTTTGTTTAACCGAAGTTTCGTGTTCATGAAAGTCGACCAATATCTATATAATAAGCCAAGTCGTGTCTGTGTGTATTGTAGCAGTGAATCTGAAGACTATTTTAACCTAATCAGTTTAGAGTAATACCCAAGGAAAAGCGTCCATCATATACTGGATACGTAGTTCGCCTTGTAATCGATACATTTCGACCCAACCAGTGCCACGGTGGCTTTGTACTACAGACAATTAAATAAACATTGTACTCATCCTCGTGGCGATTAATTCCATTAGGAATGAGTGGTCGAGCTTGATAAGCCTAAATTTGCAAGAACTTTTCCAACTCAAAGATATATCTGTTTATAAACTTATAAATTCCTCCAGATTTTATTTTTGTACGATGGTGCAATACCCAAATTACAGACCCCTCCCCATTATTGTGCACGTGCGGTGTACATACATGTACTTTGACCTCTGTTTATAATGGTGGACCGGCGAATCAAGCACCGGATTCACAGCCCACCGTGCTAACCACCAGGACACTGATCAGCTCCTAAATGAATAACTGTATATTAACTAGATAAAGGTGCGAAGAAGTCGATAATTTGATATGTTGACCGAATATGTTGGTATGAACTAGTTACCTGAATGCATACAGGTTTAAGCATGGTAAGGAAACCCCATACATCTAAACGTTGCATTCATACGTATTCTGCAACGTAGACACCTACAGACAATGCATTATGACAATATTACATCATGTATGTTGAATACCTGAATGTACATTAAACTACAGCTAGTATATCGCAAACTCAGATAGTATATTATTATAACAATATGCCATATTCTGAATAACTGCATGCATATCAACAGTATACTGGACACATAATTAGTATTATACATACTTGGTATACAGTAGTATAGTAGAATGATGTACGAATTGGGTTGAAGTTGTCCTGAACCGAAGTCACGGGCAGCTGAAAGGTCGACATTACATGACGACCGACCCGAGCATGTCGTACGGATTATCTCTGTGTCAGCAGTAGAACCAGGTACTGTTGCATCTGTGGCACTATATGTGCAACACTCACCTGTGCAACGAGCATCGTAGAAATACCTAACGGACTCGAATGCGATAATCTCAGCTCCATCACAAGGTATATTAATACTGTCAAAACCGTCACATTTTGTTACCTCGACTAGTGTCTCACTTGAAGATAACTGGGCTGAAAATATAACAAAATTCAAGATGATTTGCATTGGTTTCATATGGATGCAAAAGCTGACATGAATATTGTCTATTTCTGTTAGTAGATGAGCCAACAAGAAGGACAGCGATTACACGCATCTTAATTGATATATACGAATAATCCGCAAAACATAACATAGGTAACTGTTCCTAATATTGAAAATATTGATCTGTTCCCTGTTTTCTGTAACAGGAACGAAAACGAAAAGGTGGTGCACCCAACACACGAAACCAATACTTTTCGTAATTTCAAGAATGTTGGTGAAACTCAGTTATGTAATGAATTGTTTTACCACAACTTGGGGTGTTATTATGAATTACGATACTGTAGATACTAATAGTATGCAAGAATTATGGCTAGATATTATGCTAGACGTTTGGAAAGAGCTATAGATAAATGTAATGGATAAATACGCGCCTCTTCAAGTAACACGGGTAAAGTTAAAGCAGCATTACATGGTATGAAAAAAAAGATATTTGAAAAATTCAATTTGTACGTATGTATATATGTAGCAATGCTGCTACACATTCTAACATTATACTTTGTATGCTTATGTTCATATGGTAAACAGTGTTTTTTGCGATAAAACAAACTCGAAACCGAAAGTAGGACTTTCCGAGTCGATCGGTCACGTACTTGTTTACAACCGGAACGCATCGTCCACACTTGTTTGCATTCGGAATGCATCGTGCCCATTTGTCCCACGTTGTCTTTTATAATTAAATTACTTGATATGTTGATTCATACCTCTGTTAGCTAAGTCTTTTAGGGACATTTCTACATCCCCGCGAGGGGTTCGACATTAGATGAAGATAGATAGATAGTCTTTCATGTTCAAAATATATACGTTGTTGTCTACATCCTCTGTTGTTTCACGCATGCGCGCTGTTCGTGGTTACATATCGTGTGTTGATAAACAAATTCGCGTATACGACGGTTTACATTTATTGGAATTTTATCGTTTCTGAACGACTATTTGGATTTTTGTAAACACACACACATTAGTATTTATATTTTACCCAAAACATCCTTTATTACAATGTAATGCTGCTTTTAAAATATCAACTCATTAGTTGTCTATATATACTTCTCAGGCAATTACAGACAGTGATCTACTTTCTCACGATACAACGTCACATACGTAGAAAGAAAAGCGTACTGCGTTACTAACGTCTTTAACTCTTTCGGCGCCAAATATATAGTGAAAAGTTTCCCTCAGCGCCAGATATATTTTGGCATTTCTAATAAATCAATAGTGACTATAATAAAATATCCATAACGTTTTTATTTTTTAAGATATCACCATGATATTTTGGCAGTGTGTTAATAATAGATAGCTACACATAATGACACTGCTATTTATTGTTGGATATGATCTATAAAAATTGTTAGTTCATTTGCAATATAGTAATTTGAAAAAAAATAATAATTGCCTTACACATTGTCCAATATATGACATAAGTCTCTAAAATAGATATATATTAATGCAGGTCAACAGTTTCTCATTATGTTCACTAATATGTGCAACCACATGCCGATACTGTGCAGTCAATCTGAGCTGTCAATGCACATACATTTATCAATTTTGTAATTTATGCACAATCCTACCAGCTTGTTGGCGAAAGTTTTTGTGAGTATGAAATATCTCATGACATGGAACAGGACACATTGGAATGTTACATTGTTTGCACTTGAACCATGTCTGTTTCCTCTTCCAACCAGGTGTGTTACGGGAGCTACAGACAGCACAATCAGGCCTGTATGACCTGTCTTCGTATTCACCGACAAAGTGCCGCTCGGTTAATCTAGCTGGGGCATCAGCCTTTGAAGGTCGTCCAGATTTGGTTGAAGCTGGCCTAGTGTAGTTCTCCAGTAGACCGGTTACAACCTGTTCCCTGAAGACTCTGGGTGACACTTTCTGCTCTGTTGATTTACAGTACACAATGTATCCATTTATGAGTGCAATGTCCCTAAGCCTATGATATATAGTTGCGTACCACTTGGCGCTTTTATGCGAGTACTCATAAGTACTCAACTTCTGGTCAAGAAGATCAACTCCACCCATGCTGGCATTGTATCTTTCTGCTATAACAGGCTTTTCCACCACTCTATAACCTCCATCTGTCCCTCTTTGCCTAATTCTCTTATTGACAGTGTTGTTAGTATCAATCGTCGACAGAAAATGTACACGCTTGGTATCGTGCCAGGCACACGACACCATGTTTTCAGATCTCATGAATACGGGATCATCTCCTTTACTCAAATGTAGTGTGTGTGGGTGAAGCTCACGAGGCATGTGCTTCCGTCCTGCCTTTACTGTTCCAGTAGCTCCAATAAACTTGTTCTCAAGTTCGTTGTACAAATTGGGGGAAGTGTAATAGTTATCGGTATACACAGTATGTCCTTTATTTTCAAAGCCTTGCAACAGTTGTAGACAAATTGTTTCAGTTATTGAGAAAGTAGGTAGTGTATCTAAGGTCCCTTTGCCACAGTAAGTGATGCTTTTCAAGGCATACCCAGTTTTACTGTCACACAATACATATTGCTTTATACCCCACTTGTATGGTTTTGAAGGTATGTATTGTTTGAAAATGAGCCGTCCTTTGAATTTTATGATACTCTCATCAATTGATAGCTGGCAAGCTGGTCCATAGTTCTGCAAGTAGGTATGTTCACAGATATCCATGATTGGTCTAACCTTCCAAAGAGCATCAAAGCCAGCTTCACCTCTCGTTGGTCTAACGTCTGCATTGTTGGCGAAGTGGAGGAAGGATGTTATCATCTCGTACCTATTTCTAGACATTATTTCTGAAAAAGGAATATATGTCAACCAGAATTGTCCCCAGTAATCCTCCAGTTCATTTTTCCTACACATACCCATACATATTTGCAATGCAGTATATGCCTGTATTTCACTGGCATTTGTTTCCTTCCACTTCCAAAATCTAGAGAACGGTGGCAGGTCATTGGTTCCGTCAAGAAATTGTGTGGCATAACAATTCGTCTCATTCGATATTAGTTCATAGACCTCATCTGGGAAAAACAGTTTATAATAGTCCACTGGTGCATATCCTGTGGTGTCAACTAATACACTCTGTCTTGATTGAAATTCTGGCAACCACTCTGGAGAATATGGGTCCCTCCAGTCATATACATTCCAGTCAAAGTCCTGAATACCGTTATCTGCCTGTGGAGCAGCAGGTGGCATCGGCGCCCCATTGTTTCGTACATCTCTTGCTCTGCCAGCACCTCTATTTCTACGAGGACCTTGTTCCCTACCAGCACGCCTGCCCCTAGCACGAGCTCTACCCCTTCCACGACCAACTCTGGGAAGGGTTTGGTTCTCACGCAATCCATTTGAAAATACTTCGCCATCAAAATCATCACCTGAAAAAAAATGCATTGCATGAATAGTACAGATAAATTAACTAATAAACATGATTTTCCTGTATAAAAGTAGCTTCAAATACAAGCCTTGACACAAATAGAATCAACTTAGAAGATGTAAATACTATAAAATGCTGATTATCTATATAACACTCAATATGTCACAGTATTGGTGCACCAAAATTCGGATACATACTGAAAACAGGTGTGTCACTTACTTCAGTAGGGAAATACTTTGTTTGATATACAATTTATGTTGTAAACAACATCATAACTATTCATTGCTACCAACACAACTCAACAATATCGTCTTGAACAATGATAGACTATGTTTAGGCTGGCCAGAGAACATAATTTACCTATTTTGGATGAAGTACTTCGTCCTGAGGACTGTTCAGAAACAGTTTCTTCTGACAAGACATCGCTGGAATCATCAGATTCAGAGGAGGAATCTGAATCCAACTGAAAGTCCGGTGCATCGCTGTCGCTATCATTTACAACCATTTCGGCCGCTTCCGCACACGTATACCTCCGTCGGCCGTTTGGAGTCGCCATATTGGATTGTATTAAGCAATCAGCAATTATCTAGTGTCTTTATCGAGTCGTATTTTGATCAATTTTACGTTTTTATTCACTGTCTTCCGCTTTTATTTCAACTTGAACGTGTTTTGAACCTCCGGCTGAAGAGTTTGTGTTCCGTGATAAAATTACGTTGTGATAATAGCTCTATAAAATGATACGGTAAGTATGTCGCAATTATGCGACTGTGGCGGTCTACCAAGTGGTCGCAATTATGCGACTGTGGCGCCGAAAGAGTTAAAACGGTGCACCGAGTAGCTATGTATCTATGGTTTGATGCACCTTTTAGACATCAGGTATTGATACATATCTTTATTATTCCTTTTATGAAGACTTTATTATTAATGTTTACATTTAATTCAGCTATGTTTACATACGATAAGCGATATGCTTTTTTACATAAGGATTGCTTTCCATGTCTTAGGTATTGCATTAAGCAGCGGGGAGAGTCCAGCTACCCAATTTAGTCTGTTTTTTTATATTTCTGCCCTATCACTGTCTCTTTTAGTTCTCCAATGGTTTATACAAATGTTTGACTTAATCCAACTCTTTCCTTTATATGTTATGAACCTGTTTCCCCATATTATTTCTTTTCTAATTTCATCAAATGTTTTACATTTTATTTTGTTTCATTATTCAAGGTAGTCCATAAGTCAAGACGGTTCTTGTAAAAACTCGGGTAGATGGTTTGTATTAATACTGTCTGTATTCATAAAGTAGTACGCTTGCCGCAATTGTATAATCAACATTATGTGTACGGGAAGTGTGTGAGATGGTACGATGGTCGCCATATCGGACAGGTGGGTTTTCGCCGGGTACTCCGATTTCCTCCCACATGAATGACTACATAAAACAATTATACTCGTTCAGCCGAACCAACGAGAGTGATTAATATAAGTTGCTAAAACTTGCTTCGCAATCGTTGTAAAAATAAAGTTTAAAAAACAAAATCAAATAATCAACAGTAAGCAATGTTTGTTCGATCATGATTTTCATAATTAGAGACAATGCACATAGCTTCAGAGAATTTGAATATTAATATTTATAAACTCTTTAGTTAGTGCTTCTGTCACCAGCGACCCTATGATATTCCAGAACCGTTTGTAAAATTCACACCTTATTCCATCCAATCCAGGACTTTTATTTTATTTCATATTATGGATTACTTCCGTGTAGTCCATTTCGCTAAACCAGCGCTCGCACATATTAGCCGCCGTCTCATTAGGTGTGTACTCTTAAATGGTGTGTGTAATATACTCTTTCATTGTGGTTCTGTTAAATCAGTACGAGGTATACAGTGTTCTATAACATTTTATTTATTCATACAATATGCTTGCATTGTCTGTAATATGTTTTCCATTTACATTACATTACATTGTTTTAAAGTGTTCTTGTTTGTCGCGATCTTTCTATGTTAAGGACATATGTTGTATTTCTTTCTCCATTTTTTATATATTCTACTCTCGATCTAAAGTGTGAACCTTTGGACTTCTTTCCTTGTCTAATATTTCAATTTCATTTTTATTGTTGAGGCCATATGCATGTTCATATTGGGGTTTTAGTCTGTTTTCAAGTATAATACCAGTTCTTTCCTCTCTTTACTTGTTTGGTTAGCATATTTTATAGTTTTGTATTTCATATTAAGTGTGCATAAATCCCATATTAATTGTGTATAATTCCCATATTAATTGTGCATAATTCCCATATTAATTGTGCATAATTCCCATATTAATTGTGCATAATTCCCATATTAATTGTGCATAATTCCCATATTAATTGTGCATAATTCCCATATTAATTGTGCATAATTCCCATATTAATTGTGCATAAATCCCATATTAATTGTGCATAAATCTCATATTAATTGCTTCGATAAATGTTCATTGTCTCTTGTACATTTATTTATTTATTATGTCTGTTATATATTCTATGTATGTCGAATCCTTTAAATACATGTTGTTACACTTCCAAGAATCTGGACATCTTATATCAGTCTTAATTATCCTAATGGAAATTGCAACATGATCGGTATGATTAATAATAGCTGGTCTTATATCTGTACTAAATATTAAGGTATTTAGGATGTCGTCCATTAGCCAAAGATGTATTCTACCTTTTTAAATACTGTTTTTCCGTCTCCATGGATACAGTCGTTTATTATTATTTAACTCTCTCCAAATGTCGCCGAACTTATTTCTTTAATTAATGGTGTCAGATACTTTACTGGTTTGGTGTTTGTCGCTATATGTTTATTTAATATATCAACATTTTCAAGTGTATCGTTCATGTAACTTCCAATTTATTTAGGCAGTGTGCCCTGTCAGCAGCTAGTTTATTTCTGTTTTGAAAGAAGTTAATCCTATTGTTCTTGTCTTTAACATTTACCATTGTTTGTATGTATTGTTATCAACACAGATATTCATAAAACCAAACCTGCTGTAAGTACATACTCCAAAGTCATTAACATCAAAGTTATGGTTTTTATTTAAATTGAGCATCCTTTACTATTTCTCGTTCCGTATCATAAAGCAATTCCATAGGCTACAATTATAACGCACAGTACCAAAAATAGTGCGGCACAAAAGACTGTAGTTTTCAACAGATTGGCCTTTGAGTTACAAGACAATGTCTAATTTCAATGTGGTTGACCGATTGCGTTTTTTTATTTCCCACTAAAGGCACCACCCCATACTCTGAAGGCAATTTGGTGGTAAATGTTGCACTGACACCTGCATATATAATATGGTGTATATTTGTCACCACATAGTATGCAAATATTCTAAAATATTCCAAAATGCAGCTCATATATTGTATTTTAATATTTAGAAGTCATTTTCAATATAATAATTGCTGACAATAACTACTCAGCCAGTCAGTTCATGTATCAATAACTCTTAAGGGCTTCCATACACGTTTTCAACCAATCCGAATCCACTATATCAATAACATCATCTGACCTAAAGACAGTTATTTTGTGCGTTTCATTTAATATAAAAGATATATACCATTACAATAAACATGTCTGCACATAAATATGACTTTCTTTGGTCTTCCACATCACCATTGCACAGCACATGTCGTCATATGGGACACTATGGAGTATTCTTAACATAGACTGTTGGCCATTTTAGCAATATCTCTAAGTAAGACATGTATAATGTATTCACATATGAATCTCATGAATATATGAAATAATGTCGGCATCAGACAGAAATACCACATGCATAGTATTAGATAAGACACTGTGGTGATGATGGATACTTATTTTACCCCACCCCCTGCAAAACAAGGGTTTTATGAAGAATGGAGCTTTCAGTATTGCACAAGGAAGCTACTGAAAGGAAATACTTATTTGCATGGATCACAAATAATGTCACACAGCAAAAGGGAAAGCAACACACATTGAAAACGATGGTCATTACAAATACTGAGTGGGTCAGGCAGCTTACTGTAGGTCACATGACGGTAAGAAATTGCAGATAAGTAACTACAAGATGCATTTAACTTCATATGCTAGTGTGTCACTGTAAGAGAACTATAGCTGTGCAATGCCACTTGAAATATGACATTTCATCTTAGGGAAGTGACGTTTGTTGCAAATATTAATTTATGACTGCAACATAACCATTCAAAAGCAATGAATATGCATACATGTGCCATTTAATTTACTGACATTCTTTTTGTGAGGCCCTTGATAGTTACTGGAACCAATTGCAATCTTGTTTCAATTAAACAACACTATTTCCTAATGCAAAAATAGCAAATTTAACAATAACATACTCACACTGAAGTCAGAGATATCAAGAAGTATTAACACTAATAAAGGGAGGTAATTACAACATAACATAATGCTTATAGGTTCCTATATATATGCATTATTTACTCAGTACAATGCATTATTTATATTATTTGGGTTGATTTTAAATCAGGCAATGTAAACTGACCACCTTTCATTATTTAACTGCATTCACATTGGGCTTCTTGTGCCATAATAGGCACCATTAGCGAAGTTTCAATAAATCAATAAATCAAATCCAACGTTGTAGGTCTGAACCAGCATAGTAATTCATATCAACAGTAATTAGAATGAAAACACCGGCACATTTTAACATGGAACATAGGTGACATAATTCAAGACATATGTCGCTGAAGCAATTAAATTTTATTGACTCGCGATTATGTGAGAAACTGCATTTCTCCAGGCCCTACTGTTGTATGTATTAGGAACCCCTTTGCATTATTATTAAGCTTCAAATGATTTATAATGCACACCGTGAAGTAAATCTCAACTTGATAAACTAGTACATGTGATTCAAATGTTGCAAATATCTCAGCACAGTCTTTGTATCACAGAGAATAAGTACTAATCTTCATTCTTGGCTCATATTGCATAGCTACCTATTGTTTCCAGCACTCACACATTCAAATCATACTGCCGGACAGTTAATCAAGCTGTAAATTGAAAACAAGCCTCTCACAGGCAGCATTTTGGTGCGTAGCACGTCTCAAATAACATTATTCTTTACATTGTCCTTTAGGTCAGACACTGCTATTGATATGTCAATTGAGAGCAACGCAATAATAACGGTATGGAGTATTACATTCACTGCTGTGAAAGCATAAACCGCGTTCGAATATACAAAATGTAACATATGCACACATATTAAAAAAGAAATGAGAGGAGGAAGGAAATCGGAGCACCCGGAGAAATCCCACCTGTCCGATCTGGCGACAATCGTACCATCTCACATACTTCCCGGTCCGAGGATGGAACCCGGGTTGCATTGGTGACAAGCGAGCGCGCTAACGACTGCGTTAATCGGACAGTCTGCAGATATTGCACACATATTAATCTCATAATTATACGTTTTATTTATTGATGTACATGTACACATATTATTATAAACCCCTTATACATGCAATTCCTGTTGACGTATATTATTTAGAAATATTTCGGATAAACATGAAATGTTACGTGTGATGTTCAATGTTATTTGCTATTTGTCTGCATTGGTTACATAGATGTCTATTTTAATAAGCAGAATATGCAAGTAAGTCATACGTGATCCATATTAACTTATATTCTAAAGCGACATTAGTTCATACAAATTGATTTGAGCTCGATTGCGAAACAAGTTCTTATAACTTATATTAATCACCATCGAGACCTCATTCCTGATGGAATCCATCGCCACGAGGGAGAGAGAAGATGCAATGTGAAATTTAAATGCCTTGCCTAAGGGCACAACGGCTCCAGCGTGGCTCGATCTCCGGGTCTTTCGCACTTGAAGCGAACGCGCTACCACTGGGCTACCACGACTTCCACGACATTACATCGCAAAGATCCAACAAATTCATTGTTCACGTATAAATACATTGTTACTACAATTTCTTACCAATACAATGTGTGTGTTCTACACACTTTCAAAAGTGAATGCATGATTTCATATACCGGTCATCCACGCTCCTGAATTGATATTGTTTGTCATTGTAGTCAAACTAAACGCGTGATAATGTCGTTTAGATATAATTTAACTAAGATTAGTCTACAAATAAATGTATATAATGCACAAATGTGAGATACAACGGTACATATGTACCATAAATCTCGTTATTCTGGATACATACGTTGTATTACGCATGCATGTCGACCCTATTTACATTATTGTGTTATGTCAACAAACCGCGTATACGACGCTTGTTTATTAGTTGAATTACTCAGTTTTTGAAGCAACTATTTGGAAAACAAGTATGCGATATAATAGGAAATTACATTTCGAATACATTTGCGTTTTCACCGATGTAGTGTCGCTTTAAACTGTTTAACATTGGTTAACTATAAAGTGTACATAATATGTGAAAGGATACTATTCGTGTATATAATTCGTGGTGGAGGAATCAGTTTAACTCGGACATTTAATCTGAGGATCGCCTATACAGGCGGTGAAGGTATACATATACAGATATGGCGATTACATAACAACCATATTTAACCAATGAAACCTTATTCCGATTCGATGACTCATGATGATGTTATGATCACGTGATTGCTTTAAATATAACTCATTGTTGACCAAATGCTTCAATCTGAAGACTGTATTGTTGTCCCATTCAGTTCGGTGAATCTACGCGGGGTAATGAGCACACACATAGTGAGTGCCTCTTATCGAATTACGAGCATACGCTGCATAACGTTTTAGTGCAATGTTTACTGTTGCATATCATTGCTCTCCTGATGGAGCTATGTCCCCTTAACCCTTTGAACGCTAGCGGCTGATAACGATACAATCACTATTGCAAACAGCATATACCCATTAACCATTTGCATGCGGAGTAAATAAAATCACATTTGCCGCGTCTGATCAGGCTCTATATTGTTTGCTATTGTCATAGTGGAGCTAAAATACGTGGCTGAATAGCAAACAGCATATATCCTGATCGGACTCGGCACATGTGATTTTATTTATTCCGCATGCAAAGGGTTAATATATTGCCATTAGTAGTTCACATGTTCTGCTTGATAAAGAGATGAACTCGTGTATGGCACAGATAGACATGTGACTCTAAGCTACAGGTCTTTCCTCTTGTTCGTGCTTGCAACAGAGAGATATATGCCACTAAGCTACAGGACTGTCCTCTTGTTCGTGCTTGCAACAGAGAGATATATGCCCCTAAGCTACAGGACTTTCCTCTTGTCCGTGCCTACAACAGAGAGATATATGCCCCTAAGCTACAGGAATTTCCTCTTGTTCGTGCTTACAACAGAGATATATATGCCCCTACGCTACAGGACTTTCCACTTGTTCGTGCTTACAACAGATATATATGCCCCTAAGCTACAGGACTTTCCACTTGTTCGTGCTTGCAACAGAGATATATATGCCCCTAGACTACAGGACTTTCACTTGTTCGTGCCTGCAACAGAGAGAGATATATACCCCTAAGCTATAGGACTATCCACTTCTTCGTGCTTGCAACAGAGAGATATATACCCCTAAGCTATAGGACTATCCACTTCTTCGTGCTTGCAACAGAGATATATATGCCCCTAAGCTACAGGACTTTCCACTTGTTCGTGCTTACAACAGATATATATATGCCCCTAAGCTACAGGACTTTCCACTTGTTCGTGCTTACAACAGAGATATATATGCCCCTAAGCTACAGGACTTTCCACTTGTTCGTGCTTACAACATAGATATATATGCCCCTAAGCTACAGGACTTTCCACTTGGTCGTGCTTACAACAGAGATATATACCCCTAAACTACAGGACTTCCCTCGTGTTCGTGCTTGCAACAGAGAGATATATGCCCCTAAGCTACAGGACTTTCCTCTTGTGAGTGCTTACAACAGAGATATATATGCCCATTAGCTACAGGACTTTCCTCTTGGTCGTGATTGCAAAAGAGAGATATATGCCCCTAAGCTACAGGACTTTCCTCTTGTTCGTGCTTAAAACATAGATATATATATGCCCCCTAAGTAGTACATGCAGCTCTTTGGGTGAAGTCTATTTATAGTAACTAATTTGCATATAAGGTAATATAAAGTAGGTTACGCGCGTGCGCGTATATTTTTAGTATATTGATGACGTATCGCTCAACTACCGAGCTCTTTGCTTTTTTTGGTATACGCGTCACTATATAGCCTATTGGTAATAGCTTTATAAATAGCGATCTCGTACCATTCTATAAATATAGACTAC
>CM026394.1:38172236-38211677 GCA_014843695.1 Archivesica marissinica
CAGGTTTGACTGTATTGGGAATCTGGAAACTGGCTGCTTAATGGAGATGACCACTAATACAGGTTTGACTGTAGTTAGCTACCGGTAAACGATACTCGGAAGTTATTAGAACAGTCGAATACTCGTTGCCATACCATATATGTTTGCATCTTAACAAAGATAGAACCACCAACCTCCCACAAGGCAGCTGGACCGAGTTAGAAAGATATAATCCACTTTACGTACAGCCAGACACCAGTGCATGCCCAAGTGAACTGGTATGAGAATGTAGTCCACTGCAAGAACATCGACCCGTCTCGTCCATCGTTTCACTGCCGCTTGACCTCCACTCATAACTTTGGGGTAGAAGAATGTGTTGAAGGCATATACTTTGGGTTTGTTTTCGCTCTCACCTCTCTCCATTAACAGATTCATGTAGAAATTAATAACCTGAAATATATTTGAAATGTTGAAAAAATTTATTTTCTGGGTTCAAAGTTCAACCGACAGCTTTGTTCATGTGGCGGCCTTCGAGCTGTAAACATTGTAGGAAGACGCCTGGCTGAGCGCTGCTTGAAGCACAGATTGGCACTGGAGCAGAACAATGAGGTTTATTCTAGAGTGGGGAAACGGGTAGGGTCGGTCAGAAAAGGGGCAAGGTGGGTCAGAAAAGGGACAGGGTGCAATTTAACTGCAATGATGTGCGGGAGTGGGTATTTTGGGTTAGCCCCTTGAAAGTTTTGCTAAATTACGGTGATTGATCAAAGAGGCAGTACATATTGGTGCCCTCGGGCGGACAGGTTCCAAGTTATATATGTCTGCCCGCCCGAGTACATATTGGTGCCCTCAGGCGGACAGGTTCCAAGTTATATATGTCTGCCCGCCCGAGTACATATTGGTGCCCTCAGGCGAACAGGTTCCAAGTTATATATGTCTGCCCGCCCGAGTACATATTGGTGCCCTCAGGCGGACAGGTTCCAAGTTATATAGGTCTGCCCGCCCGAGTACATATTGGTACCCTCGGGCGCGGACAGGTTCCAAGTTATATATGTCTGCCCGCCCAAGTACATATTGGTGCCCTCGGGCGGACAGGTTCCAAGTTATATATGTCTGCCCGCCCGAGTACATATTGGTGAAATGGGCGGACAGGTTCCAAGTTATATAGGTCTGCCCGCCCGAGTACATATTGGTGAAATGGGCGGACAGGTTCCAAGTTATATAGGTCTGCCCGCCCAAGTACATATTGGTGCCCTCGGGCGGACAGGTTCCAAGTTATATATGTCTGCCCGCCCGAGTACATATTGGTTGCCCTCAGGCGGACAGGTTCCAAGTTATATAGGTCTGCCCGTCCGAAGTACATATTGGTGCCCTCGGGCGGACAGGTTCCAAGTTATATAGGTTGCCCGCCCGAGTACATATTGGTGCCCTCGGGCGGACAGGTTCCAAGTTATATATGTCTGCCCGCCCGAGTACATATTGGTGCCCTCAGGCGGACAGGTTCCAAGTTATATAGGTCTGCCCGCCCGAGTACATTTGGTGCCCTAAGGCGACAGGTTCCAAGTTATATATGTATGCCCGCCCGAGTACATATTGTGCCCTCGGGCGGACAGGTTCCAAGTTATATATGTCTGCCCGCCCAAGTACATATTGTTGCCCTCGGGCGGACAGGTTCCAAGTTATATAGGTCTGCCCGCCGAGTACATATTGGTGCCCTCAGGCGGACAGGTTCCAAGTATATATGTCTGCCCGCCCGAGTACATATTGGTGCCCTCAGGCGGACAGGTTCCAAGTTATATATGTCTGCCCGCCCGAGTACATATTGGTGCCCTCAGGCGGACAGGTTCCAAGTTATATATGTCTGCCCGCCCGAGTACATATTGGTGCCCTCAGGCGGACAGGTTCCAAGTTATATATGTCTGCCCGCCCGAGTACATATTGGTGAAATCGCGGACAGGTTCCAAGTTATATAGGTCTGCCCGCCCGAGTACATATTGGTGAAATGGCGGACAGGTTCCAAGTTATATAGGTCTGCCCGCCCGAGTACATATTGGTGCCCTCAGGCGGACAGGTTCCAAGTTATATATATGCCCGCCCAAGTACATATTGGTGCCCTCGGGCGGACAGGTTCCAAGTATATAGGTCTGCCCGCCCGAGTACATATTGGTGCCCTCAGGCGGACAGGTTCCAAGTTATATATGTATGCCCGCCCGAGTACATATTGGTGCCCTCGGGCGGACAGGTTCCAAGTTATATAGTCTGCCCGCCCGAGTACATATTGGTGCCCTCGGGCGGACAGGTTCCAAGTTATATATGTCTGCCCGCCCGAGTACATATTGGTGCCCTCAGGCGGACAGGTTCCAAGTTATATAGGTCTGCCCGCCCGAGTACATATTGGTGCCCTCAGGCGGACAGGTTCCAAGTTATATATGTCTGCCCGCCCGAGTACATATGGTGCACTCAGGCGGACAGGTTCCAAGTTATATATGTCTGCCCGCCCGAGTACATATTGGTGCCCTCGGCGGACAGGTTCCAAGTTATATATGTCTGCCGCCCGAGTACATATTGGTGCCCTCAGGCGGACAGGTTCCAAGTTATATATGTCTGCCCGCCCGAGTACATATTGGTGCCCTAAGGCGGACAGGTTCCAAGTTATATATTCTGCCCGCCCGAGTACATATTGGTGCCCTCGGGCGGACAGGTTCCAAGTTATATTGTCTGCCCGCCCGAGTACTATTGGTGCCCTCGGGCGGACAGGTTCCAAGTTATATAGGTCTGTCTGCCCGCCCGAGTACATATTGGTGCCCTCAGGCGGACAGGTTCCAAGTTATATATGTCTGCCCGCCCGAGTACATATTGGTGCCCTCAGGCGGACAGGTTCCAAGTTATATATGTCTGCCCGCCCGAGTACATATTGGTGCCCTCAGGCGGACAGGTTCCAAGTTATATGTCTGCCCGCCGAGTACATATTGGTGCCCTCAGGCGACAGGTTCCAAGTTATATATGTCTGCCCGCCCGAGTACATATTGGTGCCCTCAGGCGGACAGGTTCCAAGTTATATATGTCTGCCCGCCCGAGTACATATTGGTGCCCTCGGGCGGACAGGTTCCAAGTTATATAGGTCTGCCCGCCCGAGTACATATTGGTGAAATGGGCGGACAGGTTCCAAGTTATATAGGTCTGCCCGCCCGAGTACATATTGGTGAATGGGCGGACAGGTTCCAAGTTATATAGTCTGCCCGCCCGAGTACATATTGGTGCCCTCAGGCGGACAGGTTCCAAGTTATATATGTATGCTCGCCCGAGTACATATTGGTGCCCTCGGGCGGACAGGTTCCAAGTTAATAGGTCTGCCCGCCCGAGTACATATTGGTGCCCTCAGGCGGACAGGTTCCAAGTTATATATGTCTGCCCGCCCGAGTACATATTGGTGCCCTCGGGCGGACAGGTTCCAAGTTATATATGTCTGCCCGCCCAAGTACATATTGGTGCCCTCGGGCGGACAGGATCCAAGTTATATAGGTCTGCCCGCCAGTACATATTGGTGCCCTCAGGCGGACAGGTTCCAAGTTATATATGTCTGCCCGCCCGAGTACATATTGGTGCCCTCAGGGCGGACAGGTTCCAAGTTATATATGTCTGCCCGCCCGAGTACATATTGGTGCCCTCGGGCGGACAGGTTCCAAGTTATATATGTCTGCCCGCCCGAGTACATATTGGTGCCCTCGGGCGGACAGGTTCCAAGTTATATAGGTCTGCCCGCCCGAGTACATATTGGTGCCCTCAGGCGGACAGGTTCCAAGTTATATATGTCTGCCCGCCCGAGTACATATTGGTGCCCTCAGGCGGACAGGTTCCAAGTTATATATGTCTGCCCGCCCGAGTACATATTGGTGCCCTCAGGCGGACAGGTTCCAAGTTATATATGTCTGCCCGCCCGAGTACATATTGGTGCCCTCGGGCGGACAGGTTCCAAGTTATATATGTCTGCCCGCCCGAGTACATATTGGTGCCCTCAGGCGGACAGGTTCCAAGTTATATATGTCTGCCCGCCCGAGTACATATTGGTGCCCTCGGGCGGACAGGTTCCAAGTTATATAGTCTGCCCGCCGAGTACATATTGGTGCCCTCGGCGGACAGGTTCCAAGTTATATATGTCTGCCCGCCGAGTACATATTGGTGAAATGGGCGGACAGGTTCCAAGTTATATAGGTCTGCCCGCCCGAGTACATATTGGTGAAATGGCGGACAGGTTCCAAGTTATATAGGTCTGCCCGCCCGAGTACATATTGGTGCCCTCAGGCGGACAGGTTCCAAGTTATATATGTCTGCCCGCCCGAGTACATATTGGTGCCCTCAGGCGGACAGGTTCCAAGTTATATATGTCTGCCCCCCGAGTACATATTGGTGCCCTCAGGCGGACAAGTTCCAAGTTATATATGTCTGCCCGCCCGAGTACATATTGGTGCCCTCGGGGACAGGTTCCAAGTTATATATGTCTGCACGCCCGAGTACATATTGGTGCCCTCAGGCGGACAGGTTCCAAGTTATATATGTCTGCCCGCCCGAGTACATATTGGTGCCCTCGGGCGGACAGGTTCCAAGTTATATAGTCTGCCCGCCCGAGTACATATTGGTGCCCTCGGGCGGACAGGTTCCAAGTTATATATGTCTGCCCGCCCGAGTACATATTGGTGAAATGGCGGACAGGTTCCAAGTTATATAGTCTGCCGCCCGAGTACATATTGGTGAAATGGCGGACAGGTTCCAAGTTATATAGGTCTGCCCGCCCGAGTACATATTGGTGCCCTCAGGCGGACAGGTTCCAAGTTATATATGTCTGCCCGCCCAAGTACATATTGGTGCCCTCGGGCGGACAGGATCCAAGTTATATAGGTCTGCCCGCCCGAGTACATATTGGTGCCCTCAGGCGGACAGGTTCCAAGTTATATATGTCTGCCCGCCCGAGTACATATTGGTGCCCTCAGGCGGACAGGTTCCAAGTTATATATGTCTGCCCGCCCGAGTACATATTGGTGCCCTCGGGCGGACAGGTTCCAAGTTATATATGTCTGCCCGCCCGAGTACATATTGGTGCCCTCGGGCGGACAGGTTCCAAGTTATATAGGTCTGCCCGCCCGAGTACATATTGGTGCCCTCAGGCGGACAGGTTCCAAGTTATATATGTCTGCCCGCCCGAGTACATATTGGTGCCCTCAGGCGGACAGGTTCCAAGTTATATATGTCTGCCCGCCCGAGTACATATTGGTGCCCTCGGCGGACAGGTTCCAAGTTATATATGTCTGCCCGCCCGAGTACATATTGGTGCCCTCAGGCGGACAGGTTCCAAGTTATATAGGTCTGCCCGCCCGAGTACATATTGGTGCCCTATGGCGGACAGGTTCCAAGTTATATATGTCTGCCCGCCCGAGTACATATTGTGCCCTCGGGCGGACAGGTTCCAAGTTATATATGTCTGCCCGCCCGAGTACATATTGGTGCCCTCGGGCGGACAGGTTCCAAGTTATATAGGTCTGCCCGCCCGAGTACATATTGGTGCCCTCAGGCGGACAGGTTCACAGTTTAATTCTGCCCGCCCGAGTACATATTGGTGCCCTCAGCGGACAGGTTCCAAGTTATATATGTCTGCCCGCCCGAGTACATATTGGTGCCCTCAGGCGGACAGGTTCCAAGTTATATGTCTGCCCGCCCGAGTACATATTGGTGCCCTCAGGCGGACAGGTTCCAAGTTATATATGTCTGCCCGCCCGAGTACATATTGGTGCCCTCAGGCGGACAGGTTCCAAGTTATATATGTCTGCCCGCCCGAGTACATATTGGTGCCCTCGGCGGACAGGTTCCAAGTTATATAGGTCTGCCCGCCGAGTACATATTGGTGAATGGGCGGACAGGTTCCAAGTTATATAGGTCTGCCCGCCCGAGTACATATTGGTGAAATGGGCGGACAGGTTCCAAGTTATATAGGTCTGCCCGCCCGAGTACATATTGGTGCCCTCGGCGGACAGGTTCCAAGTTATATATGTATGCTCGCCCGAGTACATATTGGTGCCCTCGGGCGGACAGGTTCCAAGTTATATAGGTCTGCCCGCCCGAGTACATATTGGTGCCCTCAGGCGGACAGGTTCCAAGTTATATATGTATGCCCGCCCGAGTACATATTGGTGCCCTCGGCCGGACAGGTTCCAAGTTATATATGTCTGCCCGCCCAAGTACATATTGGTGCCCTCGGGCGGACAGGATCCAAGTTATATAGTCTGCCCGCCCGAGTACATATTGGTGCCCTCAGGCGGACAGGTTCCAAGTTATATATGTCTGCCCGCCCGAGTACATATTGGTGCCCTCAGGCGGACAGGTTCCAAGTTTATATGTCTGCCCGCCCGAGTACATATTGGTGCCCTCGGGCGGACAGGTTCCAAGTTATATATGTCTGCCCGCCCGAGTACATATTGGTGCCCTCGGGCGGACAGGTTCCAAGTTATATAGGTCTGCCCGCCCGAGTACATATTGGTGCCCTCAGGCGGACAGGTTCCAAGTTATATATGTCTGCCCGCCCGAGTACATATTGGTGCACTCAGGCGGACAGGTTCCAAGTTATATATGTCTGCCCGCCCGAGTACATATTGGTGCCCTCGGCGGACAGGTTCCAAGTTATATATGTCTGCCCGCCCGAGTACATATTGGTGCCCTCGGGCGGACAGGTTCCAAGTTATATATGTCTGCCCGCCCGAGTACATATTGGTGCCCTCAGGCGGACAGGTTCCAAGTTATATATGTCTGCCCGCCCGAGTACATATTGGTGCCCTCGGCGGACAGGTTCCAAGTTATATAGGTCTGCCCGCCCGAGTACATATTGGTGCCCTCGGGCGGACAGGTTCCAAGTTATATATGTCTGCCCGCCCGAGTACATATTGGTGAAATGGGCGGACAGGTTCCAAGTTATATAGGTCTGCCCGCCCGAGTACATATTGGTGAAATGGGCGGACAGGTTCCAAGTTATATAGGTCTGCCCGCCCGAGTACATATTGGTGCCCTCAGGCAGACAGGTTCCAAGTTATATAGGTCTGCCCGCCGAGTACATATTGGTGCCCTCAGGCGGACAGGTTCCAAGTTATATATGTCTGCCTGCCCGAGTACATATTGGTGCCCTCAGGCGGACAGGTTCCAAGTTATATATGTCTGCCCGCCCGAGTACATATTGGTGCCCTCGGGCGGACAGGTTCCAAGTTATATATGTCTGCCCGCCCGAGTACATATTGGTGCCCTCGGGCGGACAGGTTCCAAGTTATATAGGTCTGCCCGCCCGAGTACATATTGGTGCCCTCGGGCGGACAGGTTCCAAGTTATATATGTCTGCCCGCCCGAGTACATATTGGTGCCCTCAGGCGGACAGGTTCCAAGTTATATATGTCTGCCCGCCGAGTACATATTGGTGCCCTCGGGCGGACAGGTTCCAAGTTATATAGGTCTGCCCGCCCGAGTACATATTGGTGCCCTCGGGCGGACAGGTTCCAGTTTATATGTCTGCCCGCCCGAGTACATATTGGTGAAATGGGCGGACAGGTTCCAAGTTATATAGGTCTGCCCGCCCGAGTACATATTGGTGAAATGGGCGGACAGGTTCCAAGTTATATAGGTCTGCCCGCCCGAGTACATATTGGTGCCCTCAGGCGGACAGGTTCCAAGTTATATAGGTCTGCCCGCCCGAGTACATATTGGTGCCCTCAGGCGGACAGGTTCCAAGTTATATATGTCTGCCCGCCCGAGTACATATTGGTGCCCTCAGGCGGACAGGTTCCAAGTTATATATGTCTGCCCGCCCGAGTACATATTGGTGCCCTCGGGCGGACAGGTTCCAAGTTATATATGTCTGCCCGCCCGAGTACATATTGGTGCCCTCGGGCGGACAGGTTCCAAGTTATATAGGTCTGCCCGTCCGAGTACATATTGGTGCCCTCGGGCGGACAGGTTCCAAGTTATATATGTCTGCCCGCCCGAAGACACCTGTTGAGGCTTATATATATATATATATATATATAAAAAAACATTGAAATTGATTTTTTTTAAAGGCAAGTGGGCAGGGCTTAATGGGCAGGCTAACAAGGGCAGGGCGACGTGCCCCGTCATTCCGCTCAAGAAAAAACCATAGAACAGCGTACTAGCTGAATATCTTCTTCACAAGAATGAAGTTGAACCCCCCCCCCCTGGACCTATAGTGGACAGAGTGGAATTTGAACATCCTGGTGGGAGCCGGGCCTATAGTGGACAGAGAGTGGCCATGACCCTTACGTCTCAGTCGCTGAACAGTGAAGGATATGGGAACTTGTTTTTGTCTTAACAGTATCATGGTTAAAATTCCAATAGTTACTATTAATTTGAAGGAAAATGTTACGTATACAACGAAATAACAAAAACGAAACCTCTTCATTTTTTGTCTGCAAATTTTGTCCATGATCATGTTTCATATTTACAACAACAACAACATAACTGCAGTTCATTTCCCGATGGATCTACATTGAACGCTTCTCACCAATGCAACCTCATTGTGTCCGTAGGCATTTAATTTCCACGTTGCCTCTTCTCTCTCCCTCGTGGCGATGGATTCCATCAGGAATGAGGTCTCGAGATTGATTAATATAAGTTGTAAGAACTTGTTGCTAAAATAAATTTGTATAAACTAATACAACCTGGGTTCGATCCTCGGACCGGGAAGTATGCGAGATGGTACAGTGGCCGCCAGATCGGACAGGTTGGTTGTCTCCGAGTACTCCGGTTTCCTCCCACACGAATAAACACATTTACGCTTTCATCCGTGCCAACGAGAGTGATTAATATAAGTTATTAAAACTTGCTTCGCAATCGTTGTAAAATAAATAATGTTTCAACCCTCACCTCATCGTTTAGCCAGTTCAGTCCAGATAACGTCGCTATGTCATTCTTTGTGATCTGGAGACGGAATTTATCAACAAGAACTTGGCTGGGGTTTCCTCGAGACAGGGCATTTGTGATCACATTAGACATATCAGTTGTCAGTTCTACAAGGACAGAATGTTTAAATGCACAGTGAACGAAAACGTAACAAACTAAAGACACTAAAATAACATTGATTGGCAATATAATTGAATAACAAAATCTGCTGCACAGATACTACTAAAAGGCATTAGATATCTCAACAAATAAGGACACTTTGATCGAGTCAAAGATATTTATAAGCTTAAAAATAGAAATTAAAGACAATGAGCTGCAACGGCTCAGGTGGTTAGAGTGTTGGAAGTATTGTAGAATACGTGGGTTATTCTCAAGAGGTTAGAGTGTTGGAGAATCCATGGGTTATTCTCAAGAGGTTAGAGTGTTGGAGAATCCATGGGTTATTCTCAAGAGGTTAGAGTGTTGTAGAATCCATGGGTTTATTCTCAAGAGGTTAGAGTGTTATAGAATACATGGGTTATTCTCAAGTGGTTAGAGTGTTGGAGCTATTGAAGAATCTATGGGTTATTCTCAAGGGGTTAGAGTGTTGGAGAATCCATGGGTTTATTCTCAAGAGGTTAGAGTGTTGGAGAATCCATGGGTTATTCTCAAGAGGTTAGAGTATTGTAGAATACATGGGTTATTCTCAAGAGGTTAGAGTGTTATAGAATCCATGGGTTATTCTCAAGCGGTTAGTGTTGGAGCTATTGGAGAATCCATGGGTTATTCTCAAGGGGTTAGAGTGTTGGAGAATCCATGGGTTATTCTCAAGGGGTTAGAGTGTTGGAGAATCCATGGGCTATTCTCAAGGGGTTAGAGTGTTAGAGCTATTGGAGAATCCATGGGTTATTCTCAAGGGGTTAGAGTGTTGGAGAATCCATGGGTTATTCTCAAGGGGTTAGAGTGTTGGATCTATTGGAGAATCCATGGGTTATTCTCAAGGGGTTAGTGTTGTAGAATCCATGGGTTATTCTCAAGAGGTTAGAGTGTTG
Source organism: Archivesica marissinica (assembly GCA_014843695.1). Lineage (NCBI taxonomy): Eukaryota > Metazoa > Mollusca > Bivalvia > Venerida > Vesicomyidae > Archivesica > Archivesica marissinica. Next base: position 38,182,190 of record CM026394.1, read on the forward strand.
TAGAATCCATGGGTTATTCTCAAGAGGTTAGAGTGTTGGAGAATCCATGGGTTATTCTCAAGAGGTTAGAGTGTTGGAGAATCCATGGGTTATTCTCAAGAGGTTAGAGTGTTGGAGAATCCATGGTTATTCTCAAGAGGTTAGAGTGTTGGAGAATCCATGGGTTATTCTCAAGAGGTTAGAGTGTTGGAGAATCCATGGGTTATTCTCAAGGGGTTAGATTGTTGGAGAATCCATGGGTTATTCTCAAGAGGTTAGAGTATTGGAGAATCCATGGGTTATTCTCAAGAGGTTAGAGTGTTGGAGAATCCATGGGTTATTCTCAAGAGGTTAGAGTGTTGGAGAATCCATGGGTTATTCTCAAGAGGTTAGAGTGTTGTAGAATCCATGGGTTTATTCTCAAGAGGTTAGAGTGTTATAGAATACATGGGTTATTCTCAAGTGGTTAGAGTGTTGGAGCTATTGAAGAATCTATGGGTTATTCTCAAGGGGTTAGAGTGTTGGAGAATCCATGGGTTATTCTCAAGAGGTTAGAGTATTGTAGAATACATGGGTTATTCTCAAGAGGTTAGAGTGTTATAGAATCCATGGGTTATTCTCAAGCGGTTAGTGTTGGAGCTATTGGAGAATCCATGGGTTATTCTCAAGGGGTTAGAGTGTTGGAGAATCCATGGGTTATTCTCAAGGGGTTAGAGTGTTGGAGAATCCATGGGTTATTCTCAAGGGGTTAGAGTGTTAGAGCTATTGGAGAATCCATGGGTTATTCTCAAGGGGTTAGAGTGTTGGAGAATCCATGGGTTATTCTCAAGGGGTTAGAGTGTTGGAGCTATTGGAGAATCCATGGGTTATTCTCAAGGGGTTAGTGTTGTAGAATCCATGGGTTATTCTCAAGAGGTTAGAGTGTTGGAGAATCCATGGGTTATTCTCAAGAGGTTAGAGTGTTGGAGAATCCATGGGTTATTCTCAAGAGGTTAGAGTGTTGGAGAATCCATGGTTATTCTCAAGAGGTTAGAGTGTTGGAGAATCCATGGGTTATTCTCAAGAGGTTAGAGTGTTGGAGAATCCATGGGTTATTCTCAAGGGGTTAGATTGTTGGAGAATCCATGGGTTATTCTCAAGAGGTTAGAGTATTGGAGAATCCATGGGTTATTCTCAAGAGGTTAGAGTGTTGGAGAATCCATGGGTTATTCTCAAGAGGTTAGAGTATTGTAGAATACATGGGTTATTCTCAAGAGGTTAGAGTGTTATAGAATCCATGGGTTATTCTCAAGCGGTTAGTGTTGGAGCTATTGGAGAATCCATGGGTTATTCTCAAGGGGTTAGAGTGTTGGAGAATCCATGGGTTATTCTCAAGGGGTTAGAGTGTTGGAGAATCCATGGGTTATTCTCAAGGGGTTAGAGTGTTAGAGCTATTGGAGAATCCATGGGTTATTCTCAAGGGGTTAGAGTGTTGGAGAATCCATGGGTTATTCTCAAGGGGTTAGAGTGTTGGAGCTATTGGAGAATCCATGGGTTATTCTCAAGGGGTTAGTGTTGTAGAATCCATGGGTTATTCTCAAGAGGTTAGAGTGTTGGAGAATCCATGGGTTATTCTCAAGAGGTTAGAGTGTTGGAGAATCCATGGGTTATTCTCAAGAGGTTAGAGTGTTGGAGAATCCATGGTTATTCTCAAGAGGTTAGAGTGTTGGAGAATCCATGGGTTATTCTCAAGAGGTTAGAGTGTTGGAGAATCCATGGGTTATTCTCAAGGGGTTAGATTGTTGGAGAATCCATGGGTTATTCTCAAGAGGTTAGAGTATTGGAGAATCCATGGGTTATTCTCAAGAGGTTAGAGTGTTGGAGAATCCATGGGTTATTCTCAAGAGGTTAGAGTATTGTAGAATACATGGGTTATTCTCAAGAGGTTAGAGTGTTATAGAATCCATGGGTTATTCTCAAGCGGTTAGTGTTGGAGCTATTGGAGAATCCATGGGTTATTCTCAAGGGGTTAGAGTGTTGGAGAATCCATGGGTTATTCTCAAGGGGTTAGAGTGTTGGAGAATCCATGGGTTATTCTCAAGGGGTTAGAGTGTTAGAGCTATTGGAGAATCCATGGGTTATTCTCAAGGGGTTAGAGTGTTGGAGAATCCATGGGTTATTCTCAAGGGGTTAGAGTGTTGGAGCTATTGGAGAATCCATGGGTTATTCTCAAGGGGTTAGTGTTGTAGAATCCATGGGTTATTCTCAAGAGGTTAGAGTGTTGGAGAATCCATGGGTTATTCTCAAGAGGTTAGAGAATCCATGGGTTATTCTCAAGAGGTTAGAGTGTTGGATAATCCATGGGTTATTCTCAAGAGGTTAGAGTGTTGGAGAATCCATGGGGTATTCTCAAGGGGTTAGAGTGTTGGAGAATCCATGGGTTATTCTCAAGAGGTTAGAGTATTGGAGAATCCATGGGTTATTCTCAAGAGGTTAGAGTGTTGGAGAATCCATGGGTTATTCTCAAAGGGTTAGAGTGTTGGAGAATACGTGGGTTATTCTCAAGGGGTTAGAGTGTTTGAGAATCCATGGGTTATTCTCAAGAGGTTAGAGTGTTGTAGAATCCATGGGTTATTCTCAAGAGGTTAGAGTGTTGGAGAATACGTGGGTTATTCTCAAGAGGTTAGAGTGTTTGAGAATCCATGGGTTATTCTCAAGAGGTTAGAGTGTTGTAGAATCCATGGGTTATTCTCAAGAGGTTAGTGTTTAGAGAATCCATGGGTTATTCTCAAGAGGTTAGAGTGTTGGAGAATCCATGGGTTATTCTCAAGAGGTTAGTGTTTGAGAATCCATGGTTTATTCTCAAGAGGTTAGAGTGTTGTAGAATCCATGGGTTATTCTCAAGAGGTTAGAGTGTTGGAGAATCCATGGGTTATTCTCAAGAGGTTAGAGTGTTGGAGAATCCATGGGTTATTCTCAAGGGTCATGAATTATAAGTCCTGTGCAAGGTATATATATGTTTGGTCCAGTTGTTTATATTTAACCAGGCAGACAACTTAAAATTTGAAACATGAAGCACAGCTTTGAACTTGCATGGCTTTCAGTCAACTTACAAGGTAAATCCGACAACAGCTGCCTCGACTTACCGGGCAAATCCGACGACAGAAGCCCCGACTTACCGGGTAAATCCGACCACAGAAGCCCCGACTTACCGGGTAAATCCGACAACAGAAGCCTCGACTTACCGGGTAAATCCGACAACAGAAGCCTCGACTTACCGAGTAAATCCGACAACAGCAGCCTCGACTTACCAGCCAAATCCGACGACAGAAGCCCCGACTTACCGGGTAAATCCGACCACAGAAGCCCCGACTTACCGGGTAAATCCGACAACAGAAGCCTCGACTTACCGAGTAAATCCGACAACAGAAGCCTCGACTTACCGAGTAAATCCGACAACAGAAGCCTCGACTTACCGAGTAAATCCGACAACAGAAGCCTCGACTTACCAGGCAAATCCGACGACAGAAGCCCCGACTTACCGGGTAAATCCGACCACAGAAGCCTCGACTTAACGGGTAAATCCGACCACAGAAGCCCCGACTTACCGGGTAAATCCGACCACAGAAGCCCCGACTTACCGGGTAAATCCGACCACAGAAGCCCCGACTTACAGGGTAAATCCGACCACAGAAGCCTCGACTTACCGGGTAAATCCGACCACAGCTGCCTCGACTTACCGGGTAGACGTTCCTCCACTTCCTCCTCCACATCTTCGATAGGTGGATCTTCTATCATTATCGGAGTTCTTTTATGTATATACATCTGTTGGCGGATCCTGCGATCCAAATCCAACTCATTCTGTTTTCTCTGTAAATAATGTTATATTGTTATATTTCGGGTTTTACGCCTGCATCAGCACCATTTTGGGCTATATCGCCGGCGGGCAGTTTACCTAGCAACACCTTTCCTGGGCAGGCTCCAACGGTTAACCAGTACTTGGGTGCACCAACCTCCATAAGTTATGGAGTAATAACTTTTTCATATAAATGAGACACGGCCTGAGCGGGGCTCGAACCTGTGACCATCAGTGATGATAGGTTACAGTGGTATACCTATAAATAAAGATAATCTTATAAAAGTAAAGTAAAATGTTTATTTATTATAGTGTCGCCCCTATTTAAAGGGCAAGTCATTTCCGACTTATGAGACACCTCTTTTTATGAACATCAGTACTTCCCGAATCCTATGCTAGTATGCCTGGTGCCAGGCAATCAGTAACCATTAATTAACTAGCTGGCGGCTCACCAACCGGCTATATGCTTGTATGCCTGGTGCCAGGTTGGTGGGCAATCGGTAACCATTATATAACTAGCTGGCGGCTCACCAACCGGCCATATCAGAACAAGACGAGCTTTGAACCTTCGACCTCCCGCTCGGCAGACGCCTTAACCACTAGGCCACGTAATTCAATTGTGAGTAAAGTTCTATGTTCTAACAACTTAAATCGTTCGCTCACGTTGGCAGGGATGAAAGAGTGTCATCTGTAATACTTCAAAACAGGGAGAAGAGAAACAATGCATGTCAGGGAGATGATTTCTCCCAAGCTCATTCAAGGTCATAGTTTTAGGGAGAAGTGATGATTACACCCTTAAATTGTGTTATTTAATAAATGTTCAACCAAATAGGGTTAAAAGTCACAATTTGACAATTTTGAATAAAAGGAGTGCTTTATAATGGGCAAGTGTATCTTATTGGACAATATTTTGTATGAAAATTGTAAAAAGAATTTAGGGAGAAGTGGGGTTCCCCATGGTGCGATGCCAGGGTCCTTAGGTTGACTATTTCGCCCCAGTCACCCTCTAGAATGAGTCCTGAGGCTCCCTCTAGTACTAGTGAGCCAAGCCAAGCCGTTAGTAGCAGGTGATTGTCAATACACAGTACACAGACGTGAACATCCACAATAACAGCAACACTGGACAGTTGATATAAATTGCAAGTAAGTATCGTAAAAACTGCCATAACTTACGCGTTCGTCGTATATTTTTGTTTTGATTTCTGCCTCTTTTAACTGTCTTTGCCGCTCCCGGGCTGTTGAATTGTATGTTGAATTCCTGTAACATATAATGGTTTGAATGCAGCATTCTAATTATGAAAAACACAAAATTGGATAATATCGTTAAATACATATTTATTACAGCACCGATAATGAATGGAATATATGACACCGACAATGAATGGAATATATTACACCGATAATGAATGGACTATATGACACCGATAATGAATGGAATATATGACACTGATAATGAATGGAATATATGACACCAATAATGAATAGAATATATGACACCGATAATGAATGGAATATATGACACTAATAATGAATGGAATATATTACACCGACAATGAATGTAATATATGACACCGATAATGAATGGAATATATTACACCAATAATGAATGGAATACATTACACCAATAATGAATGGAATATATTACACCGATAATGAATGGAATATATGACACCGATAATGAATGGAATATATGACACCGATAATGAATGGAATATATGACACCGATAATGAATGGAATATATTACACCGATAATGAATGGAATATATTACACCGACAATGAATGGAATATATTACACCGATAATGAATGGAATATATGACACCGATAGTGAATGGAATATATGACACCAATAATGAATGGAATATATGACACCGATAATGAATGGATATTACATCGATAATGAATGGAGTATATAACACCGATAATGAATGGAATATATGACACCGATAATGAATGGAATATATTACACTGACAATGAATGGAATATATGACACCGATAATGAATGGAATATATTACACCAATAATGAATGGAATATATTACACCAATAATGAATGGAATATATTACACCAACAATGAATGGAATATATGACACTGATAATGAATGGAATATATTACACCAATAATGAATGGAATATATGACACCGATAATGAATGGAATATATTACACTGACAATGAATGGAATATATGGCCCCTGATAATGAATGGAATATATTACACCGATAATGAATGGAATATATTACACCAATAATGAATGGAATATATTACACCAATAATGAATGGAATATATTACACCAACAATGAATGTAATATATGACACTGATAATGAATGGAATATATTACACCAATAATGAATGGAATATATGACACCGATAATGAATGGAATATATTACACCGACAATGAATGGAATATATGACACCGATAATGAATGGAATATATTACACCAATAATGAATGGAATATATTACACCAATAATGAATGGAATATATTACACCAACAATGAATGGAATATATGACACCGATAATGAATGGAATATATTACACCAATAATGAATGGAATATATGACACCGATAATGAATGGAATATATTACACTGACAATTAATGGAATATATGACACCGATAATGAATGGAATATATTACACCAATAATGAATGGAATATATGACACCGATAATGAATGGAATATATTACACTGACAATTAATGGAATATATGACACCGATAATGAATGGAATATATTACACCAATAATGAATGGAATATATGACACCGATAATGAATGGAATATATTACACTGACAATTAATGGAATATATGACACCGATAATGAATGGAATATATTACACCAATAATGAATGGAATATATGACACCGATAATGAATGGAATATATTACACTGACAATTAATGGAATATATGACACCGATAATGAATGGAATATATTACACCAATAATGAATGGAATATATGACACCGATAATGAATGGAATATATTACACTGACAATTAATGGAATATATGACACCGATAATGAATGGAATATATTAACACCAATAATGAATGGAATATATTACACCGATAATGAATGGAATATATGACACCGATAATGATTATGTTATTATGTTATATTTCGGGTTTTACGCCTTCATCCGCACCATTTTGGGCTATATCGCGGCGGGCAGTTTACCTAACAACACCTTTCCTGGGCAGGCTCCAGCGGTTAACCAGTACTTGGGTGCACCAACCTCCGTAAGAAACTGCCAACTTTTTCATATAAATGAGACACGGCCTGAGCGGGGCTCGAACCCGTGACCATCAGTGATGATAGGTTACAGTGGTATACAAGTCAGCGACAGTAACCACTCGACCTCGAAGGCGGACTTGTTATAACGGTACATATTATTAATAAATTTAATATTTACTTAATACATTCTTAATAATTGCATGAAAGATGTTTGGTGTGTTATTTATAAAAAAAATAAAAGCATTTAAAGTAAGTTAACATGGCATGCATATGTTAGTAAAGCATTCTTCTTCTATATTATCACATATAAATATTTGCTTTTGTGTTACATATTTAATTAAATATAGTGACATAGTGGATTGCTGTCGCCATATTTGTTTATATGTACATGTATGCCACATGGGTCCGAGACCTTCTGGATTTAAATAAATACACGTTATTAAAATGTCTACTCACATGTCTTTGATCCAGTTTTCTGAGATGAATTTGGAAGATCTGTAATCATGTGTTGGATATTTGACCTGTCTCGTTCTGAAACTGTTAAATCACAGTCTGACAAGGAATGTAACATTACATTGATAAAATCAGTATTGAGAAATGTTTCAGGCCCGGGTACCCTATCCAAGAAATGTTTCAGGCCCGGGTACCCTATCCAAGAAATGTTTCAGGCCCGGGTTCCCCATCCGAGAAATGTTTCAGGCCCGGGTTCCCCATCCGAGAAATGTTTCAGGCCCGGGTTCCCCATCCGAGAAATGTTTCAGGCTCGGGTGCCCTATCCAAGAATTGTTTCAGGCCCAGGTGTCCTATCCAAGATATGTTTCAGGCCCAGGTGTCCTATCCAAGATATGTTTCAGGCCCGGGTGTCCTATCCAAGAAATGTTTCAGGCCCGGGTGTCCTATCCAAGAAATGTTTCAGGCTCGGGTGTCCTATCCAAGAATTGTTTCAGGCCCGGGTGTCCTATCCAAGATATGTTTCAGGCCCGGGTGTCCTATCCAAGAAATGTTTCAGGCCCGGGTGTCCTATCCAAGAAATGTTTCAGGCCCGGGTGTCCTATCCAAGAAATGTTTCAGGCCCGGGTGTCCTATCCAAGAAATGTTTCAGGCTCGGGTGTCCTATCCAAGAAATGTTTCAGGCCCGGGTGTCCTATCCAAGATATGTTTCAGGCAAGGGTGCCCCATCTGAGAATTGTTTCAGGCCCGGGTACCCTATCCAAGAAATGTTTCAGGCCCGGGTGCCCCATCTGAGAATTGTTTCAGGCCCGGGTGTCCTATCCAAGAAATGTTTCAGGCCCGGGTGTCCTATCCAAGAAATGTTTCAGGCCCGGGTGTCCTATCCAAGAAATGTTTCAGGCCCGGGTGTCCTATCCAAGAAATGTTTCAGGCCCGGGTGTCCTATCCAAGAAATGTTTCAGGCCCGGGTGTCCTATCCAAGAATTGTTTCAGGCCCAGGTGTCCTATCCAAGATATGTTTCAGGCCCAGGTGTCCTATCCAAGAAATGTTTCAGGCCCGGGTGTCCTATCCAAGAAATGTTTCAGGCCCGGGTGTCCTATCCAAGAAATGTTTCAGGCCCGGGTGTCCTATCCAAGAAATGTTTCAGGCCCGGGTGCCCCATCTGAGAATTGTTTCAGGCCCGGGTACCCTATCCAAGATATGTTTCAGGCCCGGGTGCCCTATCCAAGAAATGTTTCAGACAAGGATGGGCACTCAGGTAGAACCACCAACCTTCTGCAAGCCAGTTGGATAGCTTCCTCACTAGAAAGAAATCAACCTCCTGTGCTGAGAGACAACTGACACGGAGGCCCCCCATTGGTCATGATAAATATAATATTGTCTTGGACGAGGTGAACAATTAGTTTTTTTGTTATTTACAACCCTTTCAAATAATTTGGGTTACATAGGGCGAGAGGTTCCGGGCGTGATACACTACTCTCACCGCCGTGTAGGTCCTCTGGTTCTTTAGCGTGTCTCCGCAGCACAGTACACAACAACTCAGTCTATAGTCTAATCTGAGAGAAGTGTACGGGTGGGAAATACTATAGTGTTGTGATGTGCTCAAGTTGGGGATCAAACCCACAAGTTGCGGATCGGTAGGTCAGATCCTTAAGAAATCCTCAGAAACGTCAGTGAATTTGTAACAACGTACCCATTTATGTCAGCTTTATCAGTTTCCTTGTCAGCTGTGAGATCTAAAATCGAAATAAATAGAAGGTAAATATTACGCTTCAATGCAGTTTCCAGCATTTTAACCCTTTCCCTCATAGAGATTTAGGTTAATATACTATTATATCTCCATACAAAGGACAGCCATTTAGCTATCATGCAGTGGATAAGTAGTCGCCATATCTATCCCACCTCCATAGATGTGACTGGGACTATGAGATTGTGGCCTTTATTATTAACATTGGTTTGGTTACTACATAGTCAATGTATGTCGTATTGGCAATGGCATCGAGAGGTGCTTCTATGAGAGAAAGGGTTAAATAGATAACAGTAAATATATAATGCGATAGTTCCGGGCTAGCCAGGGTATGTACATATTGAAATACATGCCTCACGATTCTATGAATAAGAACGAACGCTGCAGACATGATTGAGAGTTCTGACGCGTAGAAATTAACCATGCAGGTCGTATGTCTAAGTGGTTAATTTCGGAGTTCAGAATGACAAACTATGTTTTATTTGACAATAATTATAACTAATGCAATTACAAATATTATTTCGATTCTAACACGACGAGTGCACAAATAGTTGCTGTTATTGTTAAAATGTTTAGAAAGTCGCAAATGACATCATAAAGCTACAAAAATGACGTCATAAAGCTACAAAAATGACGTCACAAAGCTACAAAAATGACATCATAAAAGCTACAAAAATGACGTCATAAAACTACAAAAATGACGTCACGTCATACTGTATTGCGGATTTAACAACGGTAACTTCCTTCTTTGCTTATACAGACAAAATGCAGAGCCATGTTAGAATATAACATTAACCGTGAAAGTAGACTAAAAATAATTAATTACTGCTGTATGTCATATTTCGCGCAAAAGTGTAACGCGAAACATGTCTCCTAAACGAGAAAACAGGTCTTTACTTGGGCAGATAAGCGGAGACAACGAGATTGGATACAGTTGGAAAAGTTGGACTTGAAATTTGCAAGAAACCCAATACCATCAAAATGATAGGTCCAAGGAATCGTGGCTCAATGAAAGTTTAAACATTATTATTTTAACGATTGAGAAACAAGCTTTAACAACTTATATTAAGCACTCTCGTTGTTGCGGTTGAAAGTGTAAATATGGTCATTCGTGTGGGAGGAAACCGGAGTACCCTGAGAAAACCCACCAGTCCGATCTGGCGACCACCGTACCATCTCACATACTTCTCGGTCCGAGGATCGAACCAGGGTTGCATTGGTGAGAAGCGAGCGTGCTAACCACCGCACTAATCGGATAATGAATCAATGAGTTTAGCTGGGTCCTTGGAATTGTTTACGGGTAAGTGACAATTTATTATGGGCGAGTAGATGTTATCGGGAACCAGTACGACATGGCAAATAGGCATCAAAATAATTTTACACCCATGAACTCTCCGACAATAATTTGAAATGACTGAAGACAGGTTTCGTACGCTTCAATCGGTTTTCGTATCTTGCATCAACATTTCTCAGATAAAGTGGATTTGTTGTAAAAGTAAATAAGTGTACATTTATTATAATGTCACCCTATTTAAAGGGCCAGCCATTTCCGACTTATGAGACATCTCTTTTAAATCAGTGTTCTCCAGAAGCGCCGGCGGCCGGCGATTTCGCCGACTACACGCTGACTGAGCGCCGGTTACTTTCCGGTATAATAAATATATTATTTCGAAACAAAACACTTAGGACGAAATCGTCAAATAAATCGATCCTGAAGTGATTCTGTGGGTGCATCCATTTTATCGGATGTTTTTGTTACAATGCGCATAAGAGACGCGCATCTAGTACAAATGCAAATGATCAGTGCTATCTACCAATCATATCGCTGGGAAAATCTGGATTTTCCGTGAATTTCTAAATTTAGACGACCTGGTTCTCTCGCTCCGTTTCACCGCGAATGGAATCTTGAATGTCTGGTACCAGACTTCCATGAAGTTCCGCCCGATGTTTTTGTGTGAAGAAGAGAAGCAGCCGACAAAATGAGTGCAAAAAAGAAAATAAAACTTCAAAATCAAAGAGTTATGTCAGATTTTTGGCACACAGGTAAATAAAAAAAACAAGTACACCGTGCATCCACCATAACTTATTGAATATCTTATCTTGATATAGTACATCATTGAGTAAAAACATTTATTGGTCTTATAATCAGAAATGGTATAGAAATTATTTTTCGGGTTAGATATAGATATTTTAAATTCGGATAGCTACCCGAATTGCTCATACACCGTAACAGTTTCGGTGGAAATATTCTCCCAATGATTTGCTTGTTTATATTCGTCTGCTGGACCACTCACGTGACAGTTGCATCAGCCTACCGATACACAACGGAATGCTACCATGTGACAGCTCTGTCGACGAAATTAGCCTAGAACTATATAAATATTTTAAATACGGATGAAAATACGCCGACCATAGGAATACGCCGAGCATAGGTTCCAACACTCTATGTATCCTGAGTTAGCTGGGGCGTAGTCCTATAAATAAGACCTCTACATAATTTGTTCCTGTTATTGAAAAATGCATGGATAGTAAAATGTCACATTTTCCATGTCGAAATATTTGGACTAGCTGGGGCTGGACTGTACATAGTAGAGTAGGCCATTCCAGAGGCGTATTGTATGGGGGGGGGATAGTTTATCCTGGTCTGTCCAGAAAAAAATATGTCCGGGGGAGGGGTGGGTTCGTAAGAATCGGTTTGTCCAGGGTGTATTTTGAAATAAAACCACAGGCAAGAAACATGACTGTTTTGGATGTTTCTATTAATGGTACTCAAGCCCATGGCTAGCAGCCGGCTGTGTGCATGAGTACAATTTTCCCGCATGTCAAGTGTACCGTGCAACATTTTACATGATTCACAGGGTTACAGTGTGCCAGTCCGTCATCCAGTGTGCAAGATCAAGTGGAGAGCGCTGCAGTAACACAACCTGTCCCATTGATGGTAACCTCTCTCACACAGGCTGATTCTTCTTCAAATCAAGTAGAAGAGGCAGTACCAACTACCAAACCCAGTACACGTATCCCTGAATCTGCTTTCAACAAACCAACCTGTCAGCAAGAGAAATCCATGACCAATTCTCAAGGTATAGAATTATTGAACGAATACTTTGGAGAATCCATCGAGCAGTGCAAGCTTCACAGCTTTTACACATGTTCTGTAAATTGTTCCCAGCTACCTGAATCAGAGATCAACAGGATTAAAGAATGTAAAGCCCCCAAGCTAGGTTTACAGAAAAAGAAGAAGGGCATGGACATGTTCAGGCATAGCTGGCTGACAGACAGGAATACGTCCTATTGTGAGAAGACGGGAATCTGGTGGCTGATATATGTCGAGGGCAGCGGAATGTATTGTCTTATGTGTCGCATGCACAATACCACCAATAAATACAACAAGCTAAACACATTCAATATATCACCATCCATGAACTTCAAACACAGTGCCATTATAGATCACAAAAATGGAACAGGTCACATCAGCACACAAATCTATGAGCTGGAACGACGCAACTCAAGTCTTGCACATCAACATAAAGAGGCGCACGAGACAATAGATTCAGTAACCTTCAATGCTTTACTAACATCATACTGGTTGGGGAAAGAGGTAGCCAGCAAAAAGCTTCTGTCATTGATTGACTTAGAAATACAGATAGGAGTTACAGAAATGACCCATTTCAAGAACAGGAGCGAAAGAAGCCAGAGAGACATGCGCATTCTCATTGGACAGCTCATAAAGTCGAGGCTCATACAGAAAATCAAATATGCTAGATGGTACAGTGTGCTTGTAGATGAAGTAACTGACTGTGCTACAATTGAACAGCTACTGATCTATGTAGGCTATGTAAATGCTGATGGAAATGCCAATTTTGACTTTCTGGATGTGAGGGATGTTCTTGAGAAATCTGACAGCCCAAATGCCGAGACCATCTTCAACATCATCACAGAGGAGCTGAGATCATGTGGTTTAAGTCCGCAACATTTATGTGGCTTTGGATCTGATGGTGCTAGTGTCATGACGGGTGTTCATGGTGGGGTTGGAGCCCGGCTGCAGAATGTGTCAAGCATCATGCTTCGGAGTCACTGCATCAGCCATAGGCTTGCCCTAGCATGTGGTGATTCAAATGAGACAGTCAAATATGTAAGCACTGTAGAAGTTACACTACGGCAACTGTGGAAATGGTTGGAGTACCCCAAGCGTTGTTCTGCCTTTGTGAAGGTGTGCAAAAATCTTCAGCAGATCCAAGTACCACAAAATCCAGAGAAGGAAAGAAAACTTTCAAGAAGGCTAGCTGTAAAGATCCAGAAGGCATGCAGGACAAGATGGCTGTCAACTGGTCAGAGCGTTGCAAGTGTCTGCCGCAACCTTGTTGCTATAATGCTGACTCTCAGGCAGTTCAAGGAGCAGGACGCCACAGCCCAAGGCCTGTTGACCAGAATGAACAACACAAAATTTGTTGGTACTATGTTCATACTAAATGCGGTTCTGCCTCAACTCAATATTCTAAGCAAGCTTTTTCAGAAAGACCACACCTGTTATATGTCCATCCAACCGGCCCTTCAAGCAACAAAGGCATATCTGACTAGCATCCGTTGTGAACTGGACATTGTCAACAAACTACAGTCTGCAATTCAGCCAGATGGGATGTATGCTCAGCTTGAACTTCGTTTGACAGAAAAAGATCAAGTACCATCATTTCTGAAGGGGTTACTCTCATCATATACAACGGCACTAGAGAAGAATCTAGATCGAAGATTTTCAGATGCATCCCCTGTTCTTCGAGCATTTTCGGTGTTCGACCCAACCATATTACCAAAAGCAACAGATCAAGATTTCACTGGGTATGGTGTTAAAGAGGTTGAAATTATGAGCAAACAATTCCATCTTAATTCTGTTGAGGCCCTTGCTCAATGGCAGAACTTTAAATACCTAATGTCTACGTGGAATGTTCCAGAAGCCATTCTTCGAGGGGAAGACATTTCTCCAACACAGTATGTGCTAAATAAGCTGGTGAAAGAGCAAGCATCACACAGAATCAACTTCAGCTACCTTGTTGATGCAGCACAAATATGCCTCACACAGCCGCTTTCTAATGCTGTTGTGGAACGTGGGGCAAGTGCTGTAAAGCGTATCAACGGCTAAGAAGCACGATGAAGAACGACATGTTGTCTAGTCTCCTCCACATTTCCCTGAATGGACCACCTTCCCAGTCTACAGATTGTAAGTCCATGCTGACAGAAGCCACCCAGATCTGGAGAAAAACTCACATTAGAAACCTGCCTCCTCTCAAAAAACTGCCAAAACTCAGTGGATGTGATCACGCTGACAGCCTCTTCCACGTGGTAACCAGAGTAGACTGTGCCACTCAGGTAGATCTTGGAGGTAAGTAGGTTATAACAGACAACACCAATTTCCAAATAAAAAGTTTGGTTTCATTCCGCATTCATTTACAACAAAATAAAACATTCACAACTGCTGGAATCACATATTAGCACAATTCTAAAATAAGTTAATGTCATAATTTCTGAAATAATATAGTTCTTAAAAGCTCACATATTAAGTCCAAAATATTTAATAGTTTACCGAGTAGTATATAATATATTTCAGAATTACCTCCATTACGAGGCGGAAGCAACACTGGTGACGAGATTGAACAGGCCACTGTAGCAGAAGAGTTGGATCAGCATGTCCAGGTATAAAAAGTGTGAAACATGCATTAATTTGTACATAATTTATCGTAAAATGCGAAACTGACTAAACTGTAAAACATCTACAACATATTACACTCCAATTATCACGTAGCTGTTCCTACATTGACTTGTTGTTCCTAATTTTGATTTTACTCTATATTCCAGGTTCAAGTACAACCAGTCAGTGGTGATGACGGCATATACCACAATGCTCTTGCTGCACTAGATATGGACCAGGATGACGATTCTGAATCGGACAATTAAATCCACGAGTAGATGTTCCTAGAAACTCCATGACACCAAGATCTAACATTAACTTTTGTTATATAGTCTCAATCTGTGTTTAACAATTTATCTTTTTCTGTGAAAATAAAATGTGTAAAAATGTTCCAAAAATTGGTGTAAATATTGCCTTAAAAATGCACCAGGTTGCACGAAATGACACCAATTTCGGAAAATTTTCTGGGGGAGGCCCCCCGTACCCCCCCAAAAGGGGGGACACCCCTCCCGCACTCTCCCCCTCGCCGACTACGCCGGCTCGGTAGCGTGTGAATGCCGGATACTTATAAATTAAAACCGGCTACTTCATATTCTACGGAGAACACTGCTTTTTGTGAACATCAGTACTTACCGAATCCTATGCTTGTATGCCAGGCTAGTAGGCAATCGGTAACCATTATTTAACTAGCTAGTGACTCACTAACCGGCCATAATAAGAATGAACCCCATGACGAGGTTTGAACCTCGACGCCTTAACCACTAGGCCACGGAGACAGTTGGTGTATTGACTGATAATAATATCAACTGCACAGGAATGTCACAAAATAGAAAAAAACATTGAATAGTACCTATGGTATGCGTTTGCAGTACATCTGTCTGTGCGGGGAAAATGGCGGATATATCTGTGAGCTGCAATATTGAGTCCTGCCCTGGAGGAATACCTACACATCAAATAAATATAGTGTATTGCGCAAAAAAGATATAATATCTCGATCTCTAATCACCTGCTAAATAGAATATTTGGATCTCTAATTAAGAAAAATATTTGGATCTCTAATCACCCACTCAATCACACGTTAATAGAATATTTGGATCTCTAATCACACGCTAATATAATATGTGAATCTCTAATCAACAATTCAACAGAATATCTTGATCTCAAATCACCCGCTCAATAGAATAGCAAGGTCGCTAATCACCTGCTCAATAGAATATCTAGGTCGCTAATCACCTGCTCAATAGAATAGCAAGGTCGCTAATCACCTGCTCAATAGAATATCTAGGTCGCTAATCACCTGCTCAATAGAATAGCAAGGTCGCTAATCACCTGCTCAATAGAATATCTAGGTCGCTAATCACCTGCTCAATAGAATAGCAAGGTCGCTAATCACCTGCTCAATAGAATATCTAGGTCGCTAATCACCTGCTCAATAGAATAGCAAGGTCGCTAATCACCTGCTCAATAGAATATCTAGGTCGCTAATCACCTGCTCAATAGAATAGCAAGGTCGCTAATCACCTGCTCAATAGAATATCTAGGTCGCTAATCACCTGCTCAATAGAATAGCAAGGTCGCTAATCACCTGCTCAATAGAATATCTAGGTCGCTAATCACCTGCTCAATAGAATAGCAAGGTCGCTAAACACCTGCTCAATAGAATATCTAGGTCGCTAATAACCTGCTCAATAGAATATCAAGGTCACTAATCACCTGCTCAATAGAATATCTAGGTCGCTAATAACCTGCTCAATAGAATATCTAGGTTGCTAATCACCTGCTCAGTAGAATATCTAGGTGGCTAATCACCTACTCAATAGAATATACTCAAATATATGGAGTTTTGAAGCATATTTTCCAAGAGCCCATAAAAGAGCTTAAATACTATGAATTATTATTTATCAGCGCGAAAACTCGCAAAGAAATTAAAAGAACATCGTCATGAATTCAGAAATTTAGCCAACATGTAATTGATAGCAAACATGTAATTGATAGCGAACATGTAATTGATAGCGAACATGTAATTGATAGCAAACATGTAATTGATAGCAAACATGTAATTGATAGCCAACATGTAATTGATAGCCAACATGTAATTGATAGCCAACATGTAATTGATAGCCAACATGTAATTGATAGTGAATAGCTAACATGTAATTGATAGTGAACATGTAATTGATAGCTAACATGTAATTGATAGTGAACATGTAATTGATAGCTAACATGTAATTGATAGTGAATAGCTAACATGTAATTGATAGTGAACATGTAATTGATAGCTAACATGTAATTGATAGCCAACATGTAATTGATAGCAAACATGTAATTGATAGCCAACATGTAATTGATAGTGAATAGCTAACATGTAATTGATAGTGAACATGTAATTGATAGCTAACATGTAATTGATAGTGAATAGCTAACATGTAATTGATAGCTAACATGTAATTGATAGCTAACATGTAATTGATAGCTAACATGTAATTGATAGTGAATAGCTAACATGTAATTGATAGCTAACATGTAATTGATAGTGAATAGCTAACATGTAATTGATAGTGAACATGTAATTGATAGCTAACATGTAATTGATAGCTAACATGTAATTGATAGCTAACATGTAATTGATAGCCAACATGTAATTGATAGCTAACATGTAATTGATAGCTAACATGTAATTGATAGTGAACATGTAATTGATAGCTAACATGTAATTGATAGCTAACATGTAATTGATAGCTAACATGTAATTGATAGTGAACAATAGGTGTGCACACAGGAGAATACAACATTTCTCAGAAATACTTGCTTACCATTTGTATGTTGCCTAGGTGTAGATTGACTAGGGTGAACCTTTATCTTGGGTTTTGCAAAAGCCTGGACATTCTCCTGCGATGACTTACTGATAGTAGAACCCAGTATACTCGTGTTAGATTTGAAATAAAACCTGCAAACAGAAACAAAGACCGTCGCTGAATCTTATGTCTAAGGACTGCGCTATTGCGTAATACATGGGGATAAGAGGTGGGAGGGGAACAATAAAACACAATGTGAAAATAGTGGAAAATGCAATGTGGAAAATCAGAAGCCATGTCATGAACTTTAAGAATCGAGTATCAGGGTTCCCGCTGTCGGTCGCCAACGGCGCCAATTGCAACAAAAAATAAATATTGACGCTAACGTTTATGAATTGGCGAAAATATTTGGCGCAACTTTATTTTGTCAAATACATGGCTTCAAATATTTATTTGTGAACTATATGGCTCTTAGTTGGCTCCAAGTTTTTTAAATTGGCTCCAGTGTTTTTCAATTGGCGACAGAAGTGGCGCAGACAAACATTCAGACAGAGGGAACCCTGAGTATTTACCGTGGTAACTGTGGCACACTGACAGTACGCTTAAAGCTGTCATTTCTGCGACTTGTTCCTGCCTCTTCAAGTGGTACTGTGGTAAATTTCTGTATCAGCTCCTGGTAGCGAACTTTGTCATCTAGTCTTATACTCTGTAGTAAAATACATTGTCAAACATTATGAGCTTATACAAATTTATTTTAGCATGATTGCGAAACAAGTTCTTACAAATTTAATTGCTAGAGAGACCATGAAAACCCGCCACGAGGGAGAGAGAAGAGGCATGTGCAATTAAATAAAATGCCTTGCCAAGGACACAATCATAACTGCTACAGCTTGGAGCGAACTCTGGGCCTCTCACACCTGAGGTAAACGCACTACCACTACGCGATCCAGGGCTCATTCTAGGCCATAATGTTTAGGAGAAGTGAGAAAGAGATTGTATCCTTTAACCCATTCAACCCCAAGTAACTGACATGGACTGGTGCGTGATATTTTCAGACCAATAAATTAATAAGAAAATTACGTTTGGACCAGTTCATTTATCAAAATGGGTAATTTTATCTAAAAATAGTAATAATTATTACTGGCAAAAAAGTGCAGATCCTGATGAGACAGCTCGTTACGAGCCGGCTCATCTGGATCTACACTTTTCATAAGCCTATTTAGAGGCCTGTGGGGTTGAAAGGGTTGTGTTATTGAATAAATTTCAACAAAATACGGTTAAAAGACACAATATGACTATTAAATACAACATTTGAATAGTGCTTTATAATGGGCCAGTGTAGCTTAAAATGTTCGCCCTAGGGATCCTGACTTCGCCCTCTGGGGGCCCCACTTCTCCCTTAAACAAAACGTATGTAGTGTCATTGAGCAAGGGTTAACCAGTCGGCTAAACCTGGCCAGGAAAACATTCTATACTTCATTAGAAGTTAGTATGGCAAAAACATATTTCCCTCCTCCTCAACGCTGTATTTTTTTAAAGGAAATTTTGGGGAAATTTCGTTTTTCACCTTTTTCTGTGCCCACGAGTAGCGTAAAAAAAAAAAAAAAAAAAAATCCCCAACCGACCATACTTATTTTTTGCATAAAACAGTAAACACAGGTATTTTTTTTACAGGAGCATAAAATAAATACAAAAGAACTTACATCCCCAGCAGTAAACTTGTGCTTATTCCTGGTTCTAAACAGGTCTTCCATTCTGGGTTGTGAACATCGACTAATAGCCATACCTGTAACAGTAACACTACCAACATAGTACTCTCTACAATAACATTCAAATTTATGTTTTACGTTTATATATCGTTGCTACCGGTTGCTCATATGAGCGACGCCTCCTGAAGAGATTAGTCATTTTAGATTTTTGGAGGATAGTACAATGATACAGACAGAGACACATTCCAGAGTCTCTTCTGGTTCTTTTACGTGCACGGTGTACAGCACCGACACAAGACCTCGGTTTAAAGTCCCAATTGAATTTTATTATGGTCAGGAGATCGAACCTGTGATCCCTCGATTCCCAGTCCATCATGCTAACCACTGGACCTGTGATACCTGGATTCCCAGTCCATCGTGTTAACCACTGGACTACGTATCCATCTGTCACCATTCAAACACATGTGTATTGCATCATATCCCATCGGACACAACAAATTATTTGTACTGTGAAATGGAATATGGATGGGAACAAGTGAACCTTGCATTTAAAGGCTTTGGTTATTTCAATCAAGATAAGTTACATCTATATTCCACAGTAAACACAACTTGCTGTATCGGGTTGCAGATGGTTGTCCCAGGACTCGACAAATCCTTTTGCCTGACGCCAGTGACAAGTCTAAAAACCATATTGAATATTCAGTCAAGTGGCCGTCCACCAGAATTTAGTCCCATACAAATCAAAATTCCATAATCAGACAAATGTCCAATAAACAACCATTAAACTGACAAACTAATCAACTGTTCAGCATCATGTACACGGCAAGCCATTTATCAATTGCAAAAATGAAAGAAGAAACAAATAATGTATTACGCAAATGTTGCGTTGATGTACACCGGTTCTGTTTAGGATCAAACATTACATAAACCCAATGCTACATACAATGATTCTTATATCCTGCAAACCTCGACTAAATACAAATGTACGGTTTCACTATTTGCAGTCGGTGAAAAGTCTCCCCACAAACATACAGCTCGATACTCTTGAGATTTGACCTCAAGGATCATCGACTCTTTCACTTTCAGTCTAGTGAATGCCCTGCAGCTTTTCTAAATACAATAGTTCCTACAATGATTATCCTGCAAACCTCGACTAAATTAATTCTAAATACAGTTTCACTATTTGCAGTCATTCAAGTCTCCCCACTTCTCCCTAAATGTTCTCACTTCTCCTTAAACCATCTGGAGGGAGAAGTGACTTCTCCCAAAAATTGGAGTCTAGCTTGAGCCCTGCCGTACCATCTCACATATTTCCCGGTCCGAGGATTGAACCCTGTTTGCACTGGTGAGAAGTGAGCGCGCTAACCACTGCGCTAATCGGACAGCCGGTGATGGAAGGTCCATCCAAGCAGTAGTTCAGGCACTGAAGGGCACCCAGATAGAACCACCAACATTCTGCAGTTGGAGAGCTGCCTGACATTCATGACAGAATTTGACACCCACTCCCAGAGGGATTCGAACCTACATCGTGAGGACAAGCGATTTCAAGTAAACGACCGTAACCACTCGGAGCCCTTTCATATCGATAACAAATACAAACCAGACAATGCTACCAGTGAGTCTTCGAAACAATGCTACCAGTGAGTCTTCGAAACAATGCTAAACAGATTGCACAAAATACTGCTGATAAAGTGATAGTCAATGACACGCACAGATATCGACTTATAAATGTTATGTTATATTTCGGGTTTTACGCCTGCATCAGCACCATTTTGGGCTATATCGCCGGCGGGCAGTTTACCTAACAACACCTTTCCTGGGCAGGCTCCAGCGGTTAACCAGTACTTGGGTGCACCAACCTCCGTAAGAAACTTTTTCATATAAATGAGACATGGCCTGAGCGGGGCTCGAACCCGTGACCATCAGTGATGATAGGTTACAGTGGTATACAAGTCAGCGACCTTAACCACTCGACCACGGAGACGGTCTTGTTTTTTCATATTTACATACACAGAAACACAATTTCACCTTATTACAGTTTAACATTTGATATACTCTTGAAGCACAGCTACAGAGTTCTAACATTATAGAGATAGTTTACTTTATGCAAAATTATATATTAGCTCGATTGCAAAACAAGTTCTTACAACTTAGCTTAACCCCAAGTAACTGACATGGACTGGTGCATGCTATTTTTAGACCAATAAATTAATAAGAAAATTACATTTGGACCAGTTCATTTATCAAAATGGGTACTTTTATCTAACAATAGTAATAATTATTACTGGCAAAAATGTGCAGATCCTGATGAGACGGCTCGTTACGGATCTACACTTTTCATAAGCCTATTTAGAGGCCTGTGGGGTTGAAAGGGTTAATTGCTCTTGAGAATCAATCGCCATGAGAGAGAAGAAGCAATGTGAATTTAAGCGCCTTGCCTAAGGACACAATCACAACGAGTACAACTGGATGCAAACTCAGGACCTCTCACGCCTGAAGCGAACGCTCTACCACTGCGCTATCACAAACTCAGGACCTCTCACGCCTGAAGCGAACGCTCTACCACTGCGCTATCACAAACTCAGGACCTCTCACGCCTGAAGCGAACGCTCTACCACTGCGCTATCACAAACTCAGGACCTCTCACACCTGAAGCGAACGCTCTACCGTATGTGAAATCAGAATATTTAATTATTTTTATACAGATATCAGCCAGATATCGAACATGCATCGCCATGGCGATGTTGCCTAGCAATAAAATCTACCTGGATCAGTCTGCACGGTCATGGACTTGGTCTGCCTTATAGCTGGCCTGGACAAAGCCTGAAAATATAACACAAGAAGTGACAATAACTGTCCAGTGTACCAGGGAGAGGTCTAGGTGGCGATGTGGGCGAAATAGTCGCCATAGGGAAATCTCCCTACAATTTTCATACAAGATTTTGGCCAGTAAGGTACTCTCACCCATTTATGATATAAAGCACTCCTTCTATTCCAATGTTGTATTTAATGGTCAGTCATACTGTGCATTTTAACCATATTTTGTCAAATATTATAAATAACACCATTTAAGGACACGATCGTGCGCTTTCTCACTTCTCCCAAAAATTCTGACCTAGAATGAACCCTGCAATAAGCGTACAATGTTATATATTTTTTATATTTCGGGTTTTGCGCCTGCATCAGCACCATTTTGGGCTATATCGCCGGCGGGCAGTTTACCTAACAACACCTTTCCTGGGCAGGCTCCAGCGGTTAACCAGTACTTGGGTGCACCAACCTCCGTAAGAAACTGCCAACTTTTTCATATAAATGAGACACGACCTGAGCGGGGCTCGAAACCGTGACCATCAGTGATGATAGGTTACAGTGGTATACAAGTCAGCGACCTTAAACACTCGACCACGGAGGCGGACAATAAGCGTACAAAACATACATATTAATATGTAACCTGCTAACGTTACTGTGTGTTTTACCTGGTACTGCCACGGCTCATTCTACTAGAGGGCGACTTGGGCAAAATATGAGCGATGCCTCCTGATGAGATTAGTCATTTTAGATTTTTGGAGGATAGTGCAATGATACAGACAGAGACCCATTCCAGAGTCTCCTCTGGTTCTTTTACTTGCACGGTGTAAAGCACCGACACAAGATCTCGGCTTAAAGTGTCATCTTTTATAAGGGTCAGACGAGGGATCGAACCTGTGATCCCTGGATTACCAGTCCAACGCATTAACCACCGAACTACAGATCCGTCTGAAAGCGGCTAAAACACAACATATATGTAGGGCCCCAGGTGTGAACAAAAGGATTACTCCAGCCAAATTTGGCGGGTCACCAGGGTTCATTCTAGGTCAAAATATTTGGGAGAAGTGAGAAAGCGCATGATCGCTTCCTTAAATGGTGTTCTTTAATATACTTCTGCAAAATAGGGTTAAAATGCACAGTACAACCATTAAATACAACATTTGAATAGAAGGAGTGCTTTATAATGGGCCAGTGTATCTTACTAGACAAAATGTTGTTTGAAAATCGTAAAAACCAAAAACACATATTTTTTTAGGGAGAAGTGGGGCCCCCAGAGGGCGAAGTCAGGGTCCCTAGGGCGACAATTTCGCCCACATCGCCCTCTAGATTGATCCCTGGACTCACATTTGCTTAACCTTTAGCACGCTGTAGGCGAAATGAGCAGATAACAAATGCGTAATATTAATCATTATTCTTATTAAATAATAATAAACTATTTCCTAGAAAATAGGGCTTGGACGATCTGAATGATATGTCAAGCCCTACTTTCTAGGAAAACTATTACATATTTTTATTACCTGATCATTTCGCCTACAGCGTGCTAACGGTTAATATGTTGTAAGCATCATGCGAATGTTTAAACCCTGCATCATTTAGAATTTTAAACTTTCAAACACAACAAAGCAGTGAGAAATATAATGTGTTCTGTTGCATCAACTTTACACAGGGATATCAATTGATTGAACCGGGCTGCATGAAGCCAATGTTACCAACCTGTCTGCCGTTACAAATTCTATCAGCTACCAGCCATGATCCCTGTCTATACGCCCCTGGAACATCAACTTGGCTGAATCTAAAACAAGTGGTAATGAGAACCGTTAAGCCAACGTACATTTCACACACATATATACATGTACAGGATGGTTTCCACATATATATATATATACATGTACAGGATGGTTTCCACACATATATATATACATGTACAGGATGGTTTCCACACATATATATATACATGTACAGGATGGTTTCCACACATATATATATACATGTACAGGATGGTTTCCACACATATATATATACATGTACAGGATGGTTTCCACACACATATATACATGTACAGGATGGTTTCCACATATATATATATATATACATGTACAGGATGGTTTCCACATATATATATATACATGTACAGGATGGTTCCACACACATATATACATGTACAGGATGGTTTCCACACATATATATACATGTACAGGATGGTTTTCACACATATATATACATGTACAGGATGGTTTCCACACATATATATACATGTACAGGATGGTTTCCACACATATATACATGTACAGGATGGTTTCCACACATATATATACATGTACAGGATGGTTTCCACACATATATATACATGTACAGGATGGTTTCCACACATATATATACATGTACAGGATGGTTTCCACACATATATATACATGTACAGGATGGTTTCCACATATATATACATGTACAGGATGGTTTCCACACATATATATACATGTACAGGATGGTTTCCACACATATATATACATGTACAGGATGGTTTCCACACATATATATACATGTACAGGATGGTTTCCACACATATATATACATGTACACGATGGTTTCCACACATATATACATATACAGGATGGTTTCCACACATATATGTACATGTACAGGATGGTTTCCACACACATATATACATGTACAGGATGGTTTCCACACATATATATACATGTACAGGATGGTTTCCACACATATATACATGTACAGGATGGTTTCCACACATACATATACATGTACAGGATGGTTTCCACACATATATACATGTACAGGATGGTTTCCATATATATATATACATGTACAGGATGGTTTCCACACACATATACATGTACAGGATGGTTTCCATATATATATATACATGTACAGGATGGTTTCCACACATATATATATACATGTACAGGATGGTTCCACACATATATATATACATGTACAGGATGGTTCCACACATATATATATACATGTACAGGATGGTTTCCATATATATATATACATGTACAGGATGGTTTCCACACATATATATATACATGTACAGGATGGTTCCACACATATATATACATGTACAGGATGGTTTCCACACATATATATATACATATACAGGATGGTTTCCACACACATATATACATGTACAGGATGGTTCCACAAATATATATACATGTACAGGATGGTTCCACACACATATATACATGTACAGGATGGTTTCCACATATATATACATGTACAGGATGGTTTCCACATATATATACATGTACAGGATGGTTTCCACATATATATATACATGTACAGGATGGTTTCCACACATATATATATACATGTACAGGATGGTTTCCACACATATATATATACATGTACAGGATGGTTTCCACACACATATATACATGTACAGGATGGTTTCCACATATATATATACATGTACAGGATGGTTTCCACATATATATATATACATGTACAGGATGGTTTCCACACATATATATACATGTACAGGATGGTTTCCACACACATATATATATACATGTACAGGATGGTTTCCACATATATATATACATGTACAGGATGGTTTCCACACATATATATACATGTACAGGATGGTTTCCACACATATTATACATGTACAGGATGGTTTCCACACACATATATATATACATGTACAGGATGGTTTCCACACACATATATACATGTACAGGATGGTTTCCACATAATATATATATATACATGTACAGGATGGTTTCCACATATATATACATGTACAGGATGGTTCCACACACATATATACATGTACAGGATGGTTTCCACACATATATATACATGTACAGGATGGTTTTCACACATATATATACATGTACAGGATGGTTTTCACACATATATATACATGTACAGGATGGTTTTCACACATATATATACATGTACAGGATGGTTTCCACACATATATATACATGTACAGGATGGTTTCCACACATATATATACATGTACAGGATGGTTTCCACACATATATATACATGTACAGGATGGTTTCCACACATATATATACATGTACAGGATGGTTTCCACACATATATATACATGTACAGGATGGTTTCCACATATATATACATGTACAGGATGGTTTCCACACATATATATACATGTACAGGATGGTTTCCACACATATATATACATGTACAGGATGGTTTCCACACATATATATACATGTACAGGATGGTTTCCACACATATATATACATGTACACGATGGTTTCCACACATATATACATATACAGGATGGTTTCCACACATATATGTACATGTACAGGATGGTTTCCACACACATATATACATGTACAGGATGGTTTCCACACATATATATACATGTACAGGATGGTTTCCACACATATATACATGTACAGGATGGTTTCCATATATATATACATGTACAGGATGGTTTCCACACACATATACATGTACAGGATGGTTTCCACACATATATATACATGTACAGGATGGTTTCCACACATATATACATGTACAGGATGGTTTCCACACATATATATACATGTACAGGATGGTTTCCACACACATATATACATGTACAGGATGGTTTCCACATATATATATATATATATATACATGTACAGGATGGTTTCCACACATATATATACATGTACAGGATGGTTTCCACATATATATATACATGTACAGGATGGTTCCACACACATATATACATGTACAGGATGGTTTCCACACATATATATACATGTACAGGATGGTTTCCACACATATATATACATGTACAGGATGGTTTCCACACATATATATACATGTACAGGATGGTTTCCACACATATATATACATGTACAGATGGTTTCCACACATATACATATACAGGATGGTTTCCACACATATATGTACATGTACAGGATGGTTTCCACACACATATATATACATGTACAGGATGGTTTCCACACACATATACATGTACAGGATGATTTCCACACATATATATATATACATGTACAGGATGGTTTCCACACACATATATATATATACATGTACAGGATGGTTTCCACATATATATACATGTACAGGATGGTTTCCACACATATATATATATACATGTACAGGATGGTTTCCACATATATATATATACATGTACAGGATGGTTTCCACATATATATATATACATGTACAGGATGGTTTCCACACATATATATATATATATATATATACATGTACAGGATGGTTTCCACATATATATACATGTACAGGATGGTTTCCACACATATATATACATGTACAGGATGGTTTCCACACATATATACATGTACATGATGGTTTCCACACATATATATACATGTACACGATGGTTTCCACACATATATATATATATGTACAGGATGGGTTTCTACATATATATACATGTACAGGATGGTTTCTACATATATATACATGTACAGGATGGTTTCTACATATATATACATGTACAGGATGGTTTCCACACATATATATACATGTATAGGATGGTTTCCACATATATATACATGTACAGGATGGTTTCCACACATATATACATGTACAGGATGGTTTCCACACATATATACATGTACAGGATGGTTTCCACACATATATATACATGTACACGATGGTTTCCACACATATATACATATACAGGATGGTTTCCACACATATATGTACATGTACAGGATGGTTTCCACACACATATATACATGTACAGGATGGTTTCCACACATATATATACATGTACAGGATGGTTTCCACACATATATACATGTACAGGATGGTTTCCATATATATACATGTACAGGATGGTTTCCACACACATATACATGTACAGGATGGTTTCCACACAATATATACATGTACAGATGGTTTCCACACATATATACATTACAGGATGGTTTCCACACATATATATACATGTACAGGATGGTTTCCACACACATATATACATGTACAGGATGGTTTCCACAATATATATATATATATATATACATGTACAGGATGGTTTCCACACATATATATACATGTACAGGATGGTTTCCACATATATATTACATGTACAGGATGGTTCCACACACATATATACATGTACAGGATGGTTTCCACACATATATATACATGTACAGGATGGTTTCCACACATATATATACATGTACAGGATGGTTTCCACACATATATACATGTACAGGATGGTTTCCACACATATATATACATGTACACGATGGTTTCCACACATATATACATATACAGGATGGTTTCCACACATATATGTACATGTACAGGATGGTTTCCACACACATATATATACATGTACAGGATGGTTTCCACACACATATACATGTACATGTACAGGATGGTTTCCACACATATATATATATATATACATGTACAGGAGATTTCCACACATATATATATATACATGTACAGGATGTTTCCACACACATATATATATACATGTACAGGATGGTTTCCACATATATATACATGTACAGGATGGTTTCCACAATATAATATATACATGTACAGGATGGTTTCCACATATATATATATACATGTACAGGATGGTTTCCACATATATATATATACATGTACAGGATGGTTTCCACACAATATATATATATATATATATACATGTACAGGATGGTTTCCACTATATATACATGTACAGGATGGTTTCCACACATATATATACATGTACAGGATGGTTTCCACACATATATACATGTACAGGATGGTTTCCACACATATATATACATGTACACGATGGTTTCCACACATATATATATATATGTACAGGATGGGTTTCTACATATATATACATGTACAGGATGGTTTCTACATATATATACATGTACAGGATGGTTTCTACATATATATACATGTACAGGATGGTTTCTACATATATATACATGTACAGGATGGTTTCCACATATATATACATGTACAGGGTGGTTTCCACACATATATATACATGTACATGATGGTTTCTACATATATATACATGTACAGGATGGTTTCTACATATATATACATGTACAGGATGGTTTCTACATATATATACATGTACAGGATGGTTTCTACATATATATACATGTACAGGATGGTTTCCACACATATATATACATGTACAGGATGGTTTCCACATATATATACATGTACAGGGTGGTTTCCACACATATATATACATGTACATGATGGTTTCTACATATATATACATGTACAGGATGGTTT
>CM026394.1:38212677-38333617 GCA_014843695.1 Archivesica marissinica
ATGGGGTGATACGGAGTTGTAGTCAACTGTCTTAATGACAGTAATCTACTTACTTCCGCCATAAGCCCAGATGTAAACTGTGATCCGCGATCGGTTAGCATTTCTTCAGGAACTCCTAAGCGACTATACATATCTACTAATGCTTCCCCTACTCGTTCCGTTTCAATACTCGGTAACGCTATGGCTTCCGGATATCGAGTAGCGTAGTCTACCAGGGTTAAAATATACCGGTTTTTCCTATCGGTCATAGGTTCGATCGGTCCGACAAGGTCAACCGCAACTCTCTTAAACGGAGTATCAATCAACGGCATTTTTCCTAATGGTACTTTACTGACTCTACCCTTAGCTATAGTCCGTTGACATATATCACATGAGCGACAGTACCTCTTTACATCGGAACTTATTCCTGGCCAATAAAACTCTCCTAATACTCTATTACCGTTTTTCCTCACTCCTAAATGACCTGCCATTAAGGAATCATGTGCCACCTTCAACACAGTCTCCCTAAGACATTTTGGTACTAAAAGTTGTCTAACCTGATCCCCATTCTCAGCCGTAAACGCTCTATACATTAGTTGCTTTCTAACTTCAAACTTAACTTGTCCCGTACCTCTACAGCTCTTGACAGTACCTTCTTCAGCTTTATTTCTACATACATCTAAAGAACTATCCGTCTGTTGTTTTTCCAGAAATTCTTCCTTGGAAATGTCTAAGATTTGGGAGGGGACTTTAAGTTTTGGTTGCTTCGTAGTTCTAGTCGGTAACCTTGTTTCTACCGCTGAAGCTAAACTACCCAACTTGAATTCTACAGCACCCTCTACGTTGCCAATAATCACATCATTGGTAGGATTGTCAACACATAAAGGCTTCCACTGTACCTTTGAAATAGGGACAATCAATGTCTACTAACTCTACCTCTAATCTATGTTCGCTTCCATCAATGTACTTACATCTGCGAGATTTCTTTAAGAACTTATCTACTTCTACCAAATCCCGTCGTACAATTACACACGTACACCCTGTATCTCTCATTGCTATGATGTCTCTACCATTACAAGTACCTGCGACTGTAGGACATGTATTTAGACTTAAAACACCCAGCTCTTCACTATCACTAAGTTCTATCGCACTATTTCCACTGTCCGACCTATGGGATTGACTCTTATCTCTGTCATTATACCTTCCTCTACCTCTACTCTGATTTCGATCAATAGATCGACTTCGGCGTCTAACACCCGAGTTCCAATCTCTATTTCTATCCTCATAACTCTGCGGGATATATGTAGCTGCACTAACACTATTACTTGGCCTAGTTCTACAATAAAACGTACTATGACCTAACCGTCCGCACTTTGAACATTTAAGAATACCAGGCGGCTGAAAACCTCTACCACGGTTGAAACTACCCATACTCGCTGTATTTGGATTGGCCACAAAGTGATTACTCGTATTAAGATTTTGTCTATGAGGGGGTACATATGGTTTACTGTTTCGTTCCCTATTTGTTCGAGTTACCACACTCTTAGGACCACCACGGGTTTTTGCAAATAAATCTGCTTCTTCTGCTACCTCTCTAGCATTAACTAATCTCTTGCTACTCAAATTCTGGTACAGTTCCCTTGTACAGATATCTAAGAACTGATCCCTTATCATAAAGTCTACCAACCCTTCATACGTTCTTTCTACTTTACTCAACCTAAGCCACCCATCTAGATATCTCGAAATTCTAGCCCGATACATTACAAATGTCTCATTATCACGGGGCCTTTCAGTTGTGAATTTCTTTTTATACCCATCGTCAGTGAGTTCAAACTGACGTAGCAAAGCATCTTTTAGTTTTTCATAGTCCTGACGATCCTCTAAAGGAAGCCTATCAAAAACTTCTCGGGCAGTACCTTTAAGAAGAAACGGTAAATTCAGAGACCATATCTCTTTTTCCCAATTTTGTGCGCTAGCATATGTTTCATACACGTTTAAACACGCATCCATTGAATCTATCTTTTCATCAAAAGGCGACATCTTTACTTTTACTTTCCCTCCAGTTTTCGAGCTTATCTTATCAAAGTCTAACTTCCTCTTATATTCTGTCTCTAACTTATCAGCTTCAAATGCCTCCTTTTCTCTTTCAAACTGTCGAGCAACTGCTAACTTAGCTTTCTCTATCTCTAAGTTCTGTCTGCCTCTCTTAACCTCTATCTCCAGTTTAACTTCTAACTTTTCCCTTTCTAACCTAACTTCATGTTCGAACTGCTCTTTCTCGGCTGCTACCTTATCTTGCTCTAATCTTATTGCTAACTCCATTCTATCCTTCTCAGCTGCTACCTTATCTTGCTCTAATATTATTGCTAACTCCATTCTATCCTTCTCAGCTGCTACCTTATCTTGCTCTAATCTTATTGCTAACTCCATTCTATCCTTCTCAGCTGCTACCTTATCGTGCCTATCCTCACGTTCCCTAGCCTGCTCTGCCTTAACAAAGTCTCTCAACTCCTGGCCTTCATAACCTAACTCCTGACCGGTTTTCGTTAATTCAACTACACTCGTCGTGTCGAAATAGTTACCCTCTTGTCTCAACCATATATAACACTACAGTACTCTGAACACAACACTACACTAATGTAATACACACGAGATAATACTAGCCTCCGCTAGATTACAGTATAGGGTATGACCAATAACCCCTATACACAACGACTATAATAACAGACCGTATATCGTCGCTGTTCTGCGCAAACCGCGTAAGTAAAAAACGGCTCGAAAATTGTTTTTCTTTATTATTGAAAGGCGATAATTTGTTTTCTGTCTACAAAAATCCTGGACTTATTAACCAATTAGAAATTGAATTAAATGTCACGTGAGTAAATCCTGAAAAACTATTGGATGAAATATTACATCTTCTAAAATCGCGTATACATCTTACATCTTCGAAAATCGCGTATGCATGTATGCTGGCGTGTTCGTTTACCATTACTGTACTATTTTATCAATATTTACGGATTAACATAAGAATGGTGAGTACAATTCTATTTTGTATTGAATATAGGGTGTCTAAGTATGTGTTTTTTAATTATGGAAATGATTTATTTCTTCTGTTTATATCGTGTTTTTGGATAAACTTAATATGCCAGTTGTCTGTACCCCATTTTGTTTGGATGTATTTCAGATATTTAGTAGGTAGTCAGATAATTTTGTCTTCCACTTTGCCCATATGAATAATATAAGCTGCATTTGCATTTAAACCATGTGCTAATTGGAAAATATTAGCGGTATTATTTATACGCGATTATTGAATACATCAATATGACGCTGCAAATGACGACACTGAATGTTATACGCAGTTTTCACATACATGTATAATGCATTGATAGAGGAAGCTAAGACGTTTACGTTATCCGGTGAGCTCAGTAGATTAATGTGATTTAGCTTCGATTGCCGCCTTGGGCTTAATGTGACTTGGACTGACGTGCAAGTAAGTGGGTTATTGTTATTGTCGTGTTTGTTTTGATACTAACATTCGTTGTTACTATTTTAGGAAGATGTCTCATTCATCAGATTCAGTACCTGACGACGACGAAGATGTCGAATAAATGGCTGCGCAGCCCAGATGACATAACTGTCTGTCCATAGAATGTTTGCACCACATTAATAAATCGAGAGAGGACAGTATTCCGGAAAGGGAAAAGAGTTCAACTTTCTGAAGGATGTTTACTATTCCCTATACAGGGTAACAACACCTAGATACATTATAGTAGAAAACAGAAATGGTAAATACAAGTGTGTAGAAATGAAATTCCATAATAATTGTATAAATGGTTGTTAGAAATTAGTCTCAAAATGACTTCACGTGGTAAACTGATGGTGTCTATGTCTATAAAGAGACGTATGAAAGCACAGAATGACAATAGTGAGAGTAAAAACAATAATGTGAAACGCGTGAAATATTCCCCAAGTGACTTTCCGATTGAAAACAACGACACTAATGCGCACCTTAATAGTGACACACCCTCAGACAGTGATTCCGGCATACGTTATGAAAGTGATGATTCACTAAGAGATCCTGACTGGAACTGTGACAACGAAGACAGAGCACCGCTATCTGAATATGATGATAATACAGAGTGTGAACGAAACAAACGTAAACGAAAACACTCACGAGGGAAGTCAAGGAATCACAATTCCACTGAGGTACTAGAAAATGACAATAATAACACTGTGATTACGATAATTGTAACAAACACAACTGAAACACAGACAATAGTAGAGCATGAAGATGAAGTGTCATTTGAAATGGAAAATCATAATTCCACTGAGGTCATAGAAAGTGACATCAATAACAATATTGATACCCATCATAATGATATAACAACAACAGAAACAGCGGAAGGGACTATCATAACTGTAACAAACATACCTGAAGCAGAGACAATAATATATCATGAAGAAGAAGTGTCACTTGAAGCAGACAAGCGAAACCCGCAGAAGGCAAAGAAAGGAATGGGCAACCCGGATACTTGGACCAGAAATGTCAACCAGAAACTGAGAATGCAAGGAAAGGCCTACAAAGGTGTTACAGTTGTAGATACAAAGGCCAGCTTTTGTGCTGATAGACCAGAGCGAATTCTGTGTGAACGCAGCTGTAGCAGACGCTGCGACAGAATAAGAAAATGTGGTCTGATACGTGAAGAGTTACGGCAAGAAATTTTCAAAGCATTTTGGAATGGAATGGAATGAGAAAAAGGTATTTGTAAGTAGCAATGTAAACAGGATAGAATCAAATACAGTGTCGACGAACAGCAGAAGAAAATTCACGTACAAGTACCATTGGATGGAGATAACAAAGTTCAAGTTTGCAAACAATTGTTCCTGTCGACGCTTGGAATTAGTGAACACACTGTATATGAGTGGTTGAGAAATATAGACGATAATGGGTTACCAGAAGAAAATGAGACCCAGAAAGCTTTAAGAAGCAAAACAAGACAAAGTTCTTACAATGGAAACCAAAGTGTAAAGGACTTTCTGGAATCACTTCCGAAACTACCCTCGCATTATTGTAGAGCCACATCACAAAAGGAATATTTGGAGCCAATATACTTGTCACTTTCCCATGTATACAAGATATATATGGATCATTGCATTAATAAAGAATACAAAGCAGCTGGAGTGAAATTTTTCACGAAAGTATTCAATGAAATGAACTTGGCCCTGTTTCGCCCGAAAAAGGATCAATGTGATGTTTGTGTAGGATACGAAACACAAAATGTGTCCGAAGAAGTTTACAGAGAACACGTTAAGAGAAAGACTGAGGCAAGACAAGAGGAGAATGATAAACTGAGAGCATTAGACAATGGTAAATTGAAAGTGTTGACTATGGATGTACAGGCTGTGTTACTCTGCCCAAAGGTCGAAGCAAACGCAATGTACTACAAAACAAAACTGGCCTGTCACAACTTCACCATTTACAATTTAGCAAGTAAACAGGTTGCAATATATTTCTGGCATGAAGGCGAAGGAGGATTGACGGCGAACTCCTTCGCTTCGTGCATCAACGACCATCTTCAAACCATAGTGGACGACACTACAGAGGAAGTTATCATCTATAGTGATGGGTGCGGGTACCAGAACAGGAACGCCACAATGGCAAATACACTTTTGCGCTTCGCTCTTAAACACAATATTACAGTTAGTCAAAAGTTTTTGGAAAAGGGCCATACGCAGATGGAGGTGGATTCTGTGCACAGCTCAATAGAACGTAGCCTCCGAAGACGACCCATTTACTCACCTAGTAATTACGTGGAAGTGTTTAAAAGTGCTCGCAAAACCGGATACAATGTGATGTATCTTGACCATACTTTCTTCCATGATTTCAGTACTTTAAAGTACTACGAGTCTATCAGACCTGGATACAGAGTTGGCGACTCGGTGGTGACTGACATAAAGTGTCTACGGTACACCATTAAAGGTACCATTGAGTATAAACTTTCATACACAGATGAGTTTAGAGAGATTCCTAAGCGAAGGAACGCTGGCAATCCAACAGGAGAGGAAATTATTCCTCGGTTGCATGTAACACCACTGAAACTAAAGGAAAGTAAGTATCAGCACTTACAACAGCTGAAAGCGGTTATTCCAAAGGATTACCACTTGTTTTATGATGCCCTGGCACATTAGAGATACTTTCAGAAAAGTAGTCAATTCTTAAAGGGTTGTTATTGCCTCCTGTGGAATTATGAAAGTAGCAACTTGTCATGAACATTCAACTAATGGAGAATCATTTTGCGTTAAATAGTGATTGAGGAATGAGTTTATAGTTTCACATCTTAGTGCATTAGTGTTCATGGTTATCATCATGCGTCCGTTTTTGTTTGAACAATTGTTTGTTGTACAGTGAATTTTGTTATGCATTATAATTCATTCATGTTATGTTAAACATGAACATATTTCACAGCAAATTGTAGCTAAATGATTTCAAGAATAGAAACATGTCCAACAGTATGTTTTATCACCATGGGCTTTGTGAGTGCTATGTAATGCTTTAATAGAATTGTGTTACAAGTATGTATTTTGCGAGCTTTCGTTGAGTAACTGAACTCAATACATTGTACATGTTTGGACTTGTTATTCACTGATTTGAATTTACTATGTTTTGACTATAATTTACTAATTATTATGTTACTATTCATATACCTAAGCCTGACGTCTAGTCATTGCTTTACATGTCCAAACAGTAATATTGCTTATTAATTGCCCAGCTAGACATCTCAAAATACTCTAGTAAGTACTTGTATTACTACGTGAATAACAAACAGCAAATTGCCTTATATTCTTTGGAAACACAGGCTCTGTGCTTTACGCATACACAACATATAACTGATTCTAGGCATTGTTTATTAATCAATTAAGTCTAGAGTCCACGTGTGCATACAATATCTCTACTGCACCTGACCATGCTCTAGAGTCCACGTGTGCATACAATATCTCTACTGCGCCTGACCATGCTCTAGAGTCCACGTGTGCATACAATATCTCTACTGCGCCTGACCATGCTGTGTGCTTTCTGCTATCCTCATAGAATCAACATTTCTAAAATTAGTTTTATTAGTTTGTTATCCAGTTCATTGTTCAAATTGTTACAGTCAATTTCATGTGTTACTAGTTAATTAAATAAACAGCAGGACTGGTGTTGTCCTCATATCACGTTGGTTTCTGTTTTTGTAGCCTAAAGGTGTTGTTTGATTTATTTTGCCTTCAAACCAATAAGACACATTAGAATAAGGAAGGTACAATGTCCTCCACGTGTCTTAATGTGCTTTTTGAACACGGAGGAGGAAATTTACCTACCTGTATTTTTCCAACAGTATTTACCAAACAGTCTCTAGGTTTTAAGTAGGATTGTAACTACTGAAACAACGGACAATGAGATCTGACCGTTCAGTGACACTTTTTTCTTGGGTAACTAACCAGTATTGACAACACACTTTCCCGGGAAGATTAGCCAGTACTTCTGCTTAGAGTTTTATAATAGAGTGTGTCCTAGATGTGAAGCAAACTCATTCGCAATAGGGTAGCTTTAATGTGTACACATTCATTGCCAGCGGATGCTCGTTAGATGCTAATCCAGTTCCATCCGCAATTTGGGATTGAGAAAATTGCGAAGGCGAAAGTCTGCAACAACGGGATCGAACATGCAACCCTATGCAGTATGGCGTTCTACCACTCGGATCCACTTCTCTTCCATGGGAAGGTTATGCAATCTACAATTCAGGGCTCGAAGCGTCTCTACTTGAGATTGTGTTCAACTCATAATTATCAACTTCTATAAAACCTTAACGGTAAGGTTATTCTTCAGAATAAATACTAAAGTGTATTAAAATATTGTTTCTTAGGTATTCAAAGTAATTACATTTACTAAATTGTACCAATTTTAGTGCTTTAAATGGATTTAAGTTGAGCACATTCTCAAGTTAAGACGATTCGAGAAACAGATAGGATAACACTGCTAATCGAGAGAGTTTTATTGGAACAGTCTGCTCCGAACATAAAATGTCGTTGACATACGCAATTGCTCGTATATCAAAACGCGTTTGAATTACTGTGCAAAATTCCGGAATAACTTGTATAATATATAATGGATACAGTAATACGTACGGAAATCGCGTATGTCGATTTATGAAATCTATTGTTTAAGCAAGGCTGTTTCATTTAAAGAAGTCCACGGAGGAAGTTTAAAAGGGCAAATATAAATCTATAGTTTATTTGAATATCACTTTAGAAAAATAAAAAATAGTGTTTACGCCCTCCTGAAAAGTGGACGTTTTCCACATACGCGGTTTGCGCAGAACAGCGACGATATATACATGTACAGGATGGTTTCCACACACATATATATATATACATGTACAGGATGGTTTCCACATATATATACATGTACAGGATGGTTTCCACACACATATATATATACATGTACAGGATGGTTTCCACACACATATATACATGTACAGGATGGTTTCCACACATATATATATATATATATATACATGTACAGGATGGTTTCCACACATATATATATACATGTACAGGATGGTTTCCACACACATATATATACATGTACAGGGTGGTTTCCACACACATATATATACATGTACAGGATGGTTTCTACATATATATACATGTACAGGATGGTTTCCACACATATATATATACATGTACAGGATGGTTTCCACACACATATATATACATGTACAGGATGGTTTCCACACACATATATATATATACATGTACAGGATGGTTTCCACACATATATATATATATACATGTACAGGATGGTTTCCACATATATATACATGTACAGGATGGTTTCCACACACATATATACATGTACAGGATGGTTTCCACACACATATATATATACATGTACAGGATGGTTTCCACACACATATATACATGTACAGGATGGTTTCCACACACATATATATATATATATATATACATGTACAGGATGGTTTCCACACATATATATATACATGTACAGGATGGTTTCCACACACATATATATACATGTACAGGGTGGTTTCCACACACATATATATACATGTACAGGATGGTTTCTACATATATATACATGTACAGGATGGTTTCCACACATATATATATACATGTACAGGATGGTTTCCACACACATATATATACATGTACAGGATGGTTTCCACACACATATATATATATACATGTACAGGATGGTTTCCACACATATATATATATATACATGTACAGGATGGTTTCCACATATATATACATGTACAGGATGGTTTCCACACACATATATACATGTACAGGATGGTTTCCACACATATATATATATACATGTACAGGATGGTTTCCACACACATATATACATGTACAGGATGGTTTCCACACACATATATACATGTACAGGGTGGTTTCCACACATATATATACATGTACAGGATGGTTTCCACACATATATATACATGTACAGGATGGTTTCCACACACATATATACATGTACAGGATGGTTTCCACATATATATACATATACAGGATGGTTTCCACACATATATATACATGTACAGGATGGTTTCCACATATATATACATGTACAGGATGGTTTCCACATATATATACATGTACAGGATGGTTTCTACATATATATACATGTACAGGATGGTTTCTACATATATATACATGTACAGGATGGTTTCCACACATATATATACATGTACAGGATGGTTTCTACATATATATACATGTACAGGATGGTTTCTACATATATAT
This sequence comes from Archivesica marissinica, assembly GCA_014843695.1. NCBI lineage: Eukaryota > Metazoa > Mollusca > Bivalvia > Venerida > Vesicomyidae > Archivesica > Archivesica marissinica. Next base: position 38,222,470 of record CM026394.1, read on the forward strand.
ACATGTACAGGATGGTTTCCACACATATATATACATGTACAGGATGGTTTCTACATATATATACATGTACAGGATGGTTTCCACACATATATATACATGTACAGGATGGTTTCCACACACATATATATACATGTACAGGATGGTTTCTACATATATATACATGTACAGGATGGTTTCCCACACATATATACATGTACAGGATGGTTTCCACACATATATACATGTACAGGATGGTTTCACACATATACATATATATACATGTACAGGATGGTTTCACACATATATATATATAACATGTACAGGATGGTTTCCACACATATATTATACATGTACAGGATGGTTTCCACATATATATATACATGTACAGGATGGTTTCCACACATATATATATACATGTACAGGATGGTTTCCACAACATATATATATACATGTACAGGATGGTTTCCACACATATATACATGTACAGGATGGTTTCCACACACATATATACATGTACAGGATGGTTTCCACACATATATACATGTACAGGATGGTTTCCACACACATATATACATGTACAGGATGGTTTCCACACATATATACATGTACAGGATGGTTTCCACACACATATATACATGTACAGGATGGTTTCCACACACATTATACATGTACAGGATGGTTTCCACACATATATACATGTACAGGATGGTTTCCACACACATATATACATGTACAGGATGGTTTCCACACACATATATACATGTACAGGTACATATACACATATATCCGAATACCTGACCGAATATTCGAATCCTTTTTCGGTATTCGAATACCAAAAAATAAAATAAATAATTCTATTTTCAGTTTTTGTTTTAATATTGGTCATTTTCTAGTTATTTCAATCCATAAAGTCCACTGATTCGCACCTCCTTGTGTGTTTGTTTAAGTGCGGCAACTTGGTCACCTTTTCCCAATCAAGCGCGCCCTGGGGCGTCTCAACTTTGTACAAGGTGTTGTTTTAATGGGAGCAATTACATATGCAAATCGATCAGTACCGTATTTACATAAAATGATCAATATGGTCACTAAAACAAAAAACAATGATAATCGTCTGTTTGTGAACAACATACCATTTCAAAGCGTTACCCCGAGGGGATTAAAATGGCAAATGTTATTGGATATTTTATAACTAATTATTTACTCAATAATATTGAGTCAATCTTCATTTTTACACCAATTTGACAAACAATAGAAACAGCCCGTTCTTAACATATACTGGTAGTTGATAATATAGACCTCCACAAGCAGTAACTAAATCCATGTCAATAGAAGCCAATTTCACGACGTGTAAATTACACGCGTGTACCAGTCAGATTGGAAAAGGTTAGGATTTGATTTGTAATATTCATCGAATACCATTTAGCTATTCGGTCCCATCCCTAATATAAACTTTATAACGGTTGCAAAACAAGCTGTAGCAACTTATGTTAATCACTCTCGTTTGTCGCGGATGACAGCGTATCTGTGGTCTTTCGTGTGGTACGAAACCGGAGTACCCGGAGAAAACCCACCTGTCCAATCTGGCGACCACCATACTATCTCACATACAACCCAATAAAAGGATCAAACCCGGTGCATTGGTGAGAAGAGAGGGTGCTAACCACTGTACTAATCGGACAGCTTGATTAAAACAACTTGAAATACATGTACACTATTCAATCAAGGTGAACGATGCATGTTAAAAACACTAAGATATAAAAAACCATTTAACACATGCTCTAAGAAACTGATTTCACTATTAGTTAAGATTGTTCATTTGTACACACCTGTGGTGAGATGAGGCCTGTTCATTTCTTATTTCTGTTTTACCGTTGAGTCCGTTTCCATGGTGACTGCTCGATGTACTCTTGCTTGAGGTCCAGTTAAACAGATTGGGCGTCTTCTTCTGCACCCAATCTGACATGTTTTGTACAGTAGCACTACTGAAGAACCCTGAAACACAAGTTATGATTAACCCTCCAATCTGACATACTTTGTAGTACCCTCCAATCTGACACACTGTGTAGTACCCTCCAATCTGACATACTTTGTAGTACCCTCCAATCTGACATACTTTGTAGTACCCTCCAATCTGACATACTTTGTAGTACCCTCCAATCTGACATACTTTGTAGTACCCTCCAATCGGACATACTTTGTAGTACCCTCCAATCGGACATACTTTGTAGTACCCTCCAATCGGACATACTGTGTAGTACCCTCCAATCTGACATACTTTGTAGTACCCTCCAATCTGACATACTGTGTAGTACCCTCCAATCTGACATACTGTGTAGTACCCTCCAATCTTACACACTGTGTAGTATCCTCCAATCTGACACACTGTGCAGTATCCTCCAATCTGACATACTACCCTCCAATCTGACATACTGTGTAGTACCCTCCAATCTGACATACTACCCTCCAATCTGACATACTACCCTCCAATCTGACATACTTTGTTGTACCCTCCGATCTGACAAATCTGACATACTACCTACCCTCCAATCTGACATACTGTGTACTGTAGTACTACTGATTGTGGACATGGCTCATCCTAGGGGATGACATGAACAAGTCAGGTATAAAATGTCATTCCAAATTGTGTTAGTGGACCCTTTGTTTAATGAGGCCCCTTTGTGGGGGTCAGTGACCCTGTATATTTACATAGTGGACCATTTAATAAATGGTAATCTGTTTAACATAAATAGCTGTAGAATTAATACTAGAAACAATGCCAGCTTACCGAGTGGGTGTTTGATCAACAGTGTGTTATAAATGTGACATACCGCTGTGCTTGTCGTTGTGTAGTTTCGGTTTCTTTATAGAAACAACCACAATGTCATCATCCTCTGGACTGCAAGATAAATGCAAACATTGTTAGAATAGATACACATATCAGGGTTCATTCTAGGTCAGAATTTTTGGGAGAAGTGAGAAAGCGCGTGATCGCGTCCTTATATGGTGTTCTTTAACTCTTTCGGCGCCACAGTCGCATAATTGCGACCACTTGGTAGACCGCCACAGTCGCATAATTGCGACATTCTTACCGTATCATTTTATAGAGCTATTATCACAACGTAATTTTATCACGGAACACAAACTCTTCAGCCGGAGGTTCAAAACACATTCAAGTTGAAATAAAAGCGGAAGACAGTGAATAAAAACGTAAAATTGATCAAAATACGACTCGATAAAGACACTAGATAATTGCTGATTGCTTAGTACAATCCAATATGGCGACTCCAAACGGCCGACGGAGGTATACGTGTGCGGAAGCGGCCGAAATGGTTGTAAATGATAGCGACAGCGATGCACCGGACTTTCAGTTGGATTCAGATTCCTCCTCTGATGATTCCAGCGATGTCTTGTCAGAAGAAACTGTTTCTGAACAGTCCTCAGGACGAAGTACTTCATCCAAAATAGGTAAATTATGTTCTCTGGCCAGCCTAAACATAGTCTACCATTGTTCAAGACGATATTGTTGAGTTGTGTTGGTAGCAATGAATAGTTATGATGTTGTTTACAACATAAATTGTATATCAAACAAAGTATTTCCCTACTGAAGTAAGTGACACACCTGTTTTCAGTATGTATCCGAATTTTGTGTATCCGAATTTTGGTGCACCAATTGACATATTGAGTGTTATATAGATAATCAGCATTTTATAGTATTTACATCTTCTAAGTTGATTCTATTTGTGTCAAGGCTTGTATTTGAAGCTACTTTTATACAGGAAAATCATGTTTATTAGTTAATTTATCTGTACTATTCATGCAATGCATTTTTTTTCAGGTGATGATTTTGATGGCGAAGTATTTTCAAATGGATTGCGTGAGAACCAAACCCTTCCCAGAGTTGGTCGTGGAAGGGGTAGAGCTTGTGCTAGGGGCAGGCGTGCTGGTAGGGAACAAGGTCCTCGTAGAAATAGAGGTGCTGGCAGAGCAAGAGATGTATGAAACAATGGGGCGCCGATGCCACCTGCTGCTCCACAGGCAGACAACGGTATTCAGGACTTTGACTGGAATGTATATGACTGGAGGGACCCATATTCTCCAGAGTGGTTGCCAGAATTTCAATCAAGACAGGGTGTATTAGTTGACACCACAGGATATGCACCAGTGGACTATTATAAACTGTTTTTCCCAGATGAGGTCTATGAACTAATATCGAATGAGACGAATTGTTATGCCACACAATTTCTTGACGGAACCAATGACCTGCCACCGTTCTCTAGATTTTGGAAGTGGAAGGAAACAAATGCCAGTGAAATACAGGCATATACTGCATTGCAAATATGTATGGGTATGTGTAGGAAAAATGAACTGGAGGATTACTGGGGACAATTCTGGTTGACATATATTCCTTTTTCAGAAATAATGTCTAGAAATAGGTACGAGATGATAACATCCTTCCTCCACTTCGCCAACAATGCAGACGTTAGAACGAGAGGTGAAGCTGGCTTTGATGCTCTTTGGAAGGTTAGACCAATCATGGATATCTGTGAACATACCTACTTGCAGAACTATGGACCAGCTTGCCAGCTATCAATTGATGAGAGTATCATAAAATTCAAAGGACGGCTCATTTTCAAACAATACATACCTTCAAAACCATACAAGTGGGGTATAAAGCAATATGTATTGTGTGACAGTAAAACTGGGTATGCCTTGAAAAGCATCACTTACTGTGGCAAAGGGACCTTAGATACACTACCTACTTTCTCAATAACTGAAACAATCTGTGCATACCGATAACTATTACACTTCCCCCAATTTGTACAACGAACTTGAGAACAAGTTTATTGGAGCTACTGGAACAGTAAAGGCAGGACGGAAGCACATGCCTCGTGAGCTTCACCCACACACACTACATTTGAGTAAAGGAGATGATCCCGTATTCATGAGATCTGAAAACATGGTGTCGTGTGCCTGGCACGATACCAAGCGTGTACATTTTCTGTCGACGATTGATACTAACAACACTGTCAATAAGAGAATTAGGCAAAGAGGGACAGATGGAGGTTATAGAGTGGTGGAAAAGCCTGTTATAGCAGAAAGATACAATGCCAGCATGGGTGGAGTTGATCTTCTTGACCAGAAGTTGAGTACTTATGAGTACTCGCATAAAAGCGCCAAGTGGTACGCAACTATATATCATAGGCTTAGGGACATTGCACTCATAAATGGATACATTGTGTACTGTAAATCAACAGAGCAGAAAGTGTCACCCAGAGTCTTCAGGGAACAGGTTGTAACCGGTCTACTGGAGAACTACACTAGGCCAGCTTCAACCAAATCTGGACGACCTTCAAAGGCTGATGCCCCAGCTAGATTAACCGAGCGGCACTTTGTCGGTGAATACGAAGACAGGTCATACAGGCCTGATTGTGCTGTCTGTAGCTCCCGTAACACACCTGGTTGGAAGAGGAAACAGACATGGTTCAAGTGCAAACAATGTAACATTCCAATGTGTCCTGTTCCATGTCATGAGATATTTCATACTCACAAAAACTTTCGCCAGCAAGCTGGTAGGATTGTGCATAAATTACAAAATTGATAAATGTATGTGCATTGACAGCTCAGATTGACTGCACAGTATCGGCATGTGGTTGCACATATTAGTGAACATAATGAGAAACTGTTGACCTGCATTAATATATATCTATTTTAAAGACTTATGTCATATATTGGACAATTTTTTTTTCAAATTACTATATTGCAAATGAACTAACAATTTTTATAGATCATATCCAACAATAAATAGCAGTGTCATTATGTGTAGCTATCTATTATTAACACACTGCCAAAATATCATGGTGATATCTTAAAAAATAAAAACGTTATGGATATTTTATTATAGTCACTATTGATTTATTAGAAATGCCAAAATATATCTGGCGCTGAGGGAAACTTTTCACTATATATTTGGCGCCGAGAGAGTTAATATACTTCTGCAAAATAGGGTTAAAATGCACTGTACAACCATTAAATACAACATTTGAATAGACGGAGTGCTTTATAATGGGCCAGTGTATATTACTAGACACAATTTTGTTTGATAATCGTAAAAACCAAAATTATATTATTTATTTTTAGGGAGAAGTGGGGCCCCCAGAGGGCGAAATCAGGGTCCCTAGGGCGACAATTTCGCCCACTAGAATGATCCCTGACATTTAGAACTGAAGTGCAAGTACAGTAGAGACATAATGGCTCAAACATTTTCCCAAGCGATGGCCAATTGCTTTGGATCGAGGAGTGTCATCACAATTCACAGCAGATAACCATCGCAACTTCATCACGCACGTGTTCTGATAAAATAAATTTACCTGGCAGATAACAACATCATCGCAATATCAAGACAGACTACTGGTTGTCAAACCTGACCATTTTTAATTGTTTAATACAATAAAGAAAATAAGTGTTGATTATACTTGTTTGCAGACATAATAATGTCGGCCAATTATCTCGATAGATACACCTTACGCCGGCAGTTTTTCCGAATAATAAACATTGGACATAACATGTACAACACAAGCTTTACCTTGAAAAACAATCGACAGGGGTTACATTTAACCAATAAAAATAGCACCCAAGCACTATCAGTGTATCTTACTGGACAAAATTGTGCATGAATTGTAAACAATTTTTTACATGGACAAAATTGAGTATGAAAATTGTAAAAAAAATTTAAAGTGGGGCCCCCAGAGGGCAACTATTTCGCACACATCGTCCTCTTTTTAATCAATCACTGTAACTTAGCAAAATTGTCTGGGGGTTAACCTTAAAATACAACCAAGCCTCTTTTCTGACTCACCCTGCCCCTTTTCTGACGAAAATTATGATCGATTATCCATGGGGCTTTCAATTATAATTTATATTAAATTACTATCCCACGATCAGATGCAAATTGTAAGTATGTATGTTCCATAATATCAAACCCCTTGCTGGGACATATTTTCCTGCCGACATAAACGGGTAACCAGTACTAAGCAATGTGTGTGAGGTGCCTTGCTCAATGAGTACATACGTTACCTGACCTCCGAGACCGTTCGATTCCAAATCCGATGCTCTACCACTGGACAACGGACACCCAAGGCATTTATCACTCTTTGGTCCATTTTAATCTGTTCAATTTTTTAGTAGAATCTCCTGACGAACAAAAAATGACGAACGAAAAACGACAACAGTCGAGTGGCACAACCAATATTGCGGGTTCTGTCTGCCGTGTACAGGTTCCATTTATGTCAAATTCCTTATAAGGAATGGGGTCTAGACATTACTTCTTCAGAGGGGACAAGCCCTGGGCCTGTCTATTAAAAATATTTTCTGTGAACACTGCTGGCCTAAGCATTGTATGAGAGGTACATACACATACGTGCTGTGACCGAGTATCAAACCTGCCTTATGTAGTGAAGATCGGAATAGTATTCGGTTAAGCTCCGGAACAACCCGAATGGCTAATCGAGTCGGGCCGACCTTCCGCAGTCTGTCGCCAAATGTGCATAAAAATTAAATCGGGCTCCAAAAATCTTCAGTTGGCGAAAATCCATGGCACATGCCATAAATATCGGCAAAATAACTTTGTTCAAGAAACATACTCGGCCGATAATCCATGAAAGTGAAGGTCGCGTGTGCAGTGACGCGTGCAATGATGACAAGCCTTTGTTTATTGGAAATCAGTTGTTTGGCACTTGATTGCATGGGGTGTTGAGAAGTTGGTGACATTTTAATTACAGATAATTGGATTAAATGGCGGTCTTTAATCCTACAACTGATTAGCACAGATATTTCTGTACACCAGAATTTGATAATTCAGTGTTTTTTCACTGTGCGTTTCTTGCTGTTTGATGCAATGAAATGACCAGAGACGCAATGAGAATCATTGCATGCGTTTTCTGTGACGCAACAATATTTTGACAGCAGATTATATGAACCTTTCTGCAGGGATAAAATGTACAAGGTCACCAAGTACTTGTTCATTGACGAGACGCTTTTACTTGTTACAATTATGTACAACGAAAAGCGTTCAGATGATACAGATAAGTAAGTACGTCTTATGTCGGGAAATGCCAGCTACTGAAATAGGTTTAGTTTCCAAGCATCATAATTATGCAAATCCTGAAACCTCAGAATATGATTCGGCCCAGACAATTTCCAACCATGAAAGTACTGAAACACCTTCAGTTTAGTGATATGACCAATAGTCCCTACAAACGTAAAACTGTATCAAAACGCGTATTTCGAATGTAGTAGGTGCAAGAAAATGCATGGTTAGTCTTAGTGCACTTTCCAATTTCCCAAACCTGATTTTTTATGATTGATAGGTAGTAAGTTACACAGTATTTATTTATTCATAAGTGCATGTAGACAACTACAGCAGAAGTACAAGTAATTAGCAGTAGTACATGCACACAAGTTGACAACTTGTTTAACATCAGCACATACCAGATGTCTTATTGAATATGGCACTATAGACTGCTGGCTCCAAAATTGGAGCCATTGGCGCAAACTTTTTCTGATTGCCGAATTTGGTGGCGCAAACTAAAATTGACCCAGAGGAAAGGAGGTGGCGCCATCTATCAGATGATTGGCAATGAACAATTTGAGTGCTTTCGTCGAACAGTAAACATCGAAGACATTGAAGTAAATATCCATTCTGGTAATAATTATATACACTTTACTTACCTGGGGTCACTCGATTTGAAATAAAGACACTCTTACCTGTCTACCACAGATGCCGTGCCTCTCACAAAATAAAACAAAGATACAAGAAATATATTGCTACCAGAAATGCTCACCTGACGCCAGAAATCATTTGTCCAGAGGGTCTCCCTATTCACCGACAAGAATTGTCAAGAGCAGAAAAATGGTTAAACAGGCATACAAGACGTCGACAAGAGATGGTTACTGAACAAATATGATATAATAAAGTCATCTAAAGTATTAAATATAACATGTGTTTGTCTTATATTGGCTTATTCCATCCAAAAAACTCAACACGATCAAACGCCGTCTTGACAGTCCGCCATACTGTAAAGGGAATTAACTGTGTCTGACCCAGCAGCCGACAAGAGAACAGGCACCTGTTCCCATGTGTGCGTGCGTGCGTGCGTGTGATACACTTTAACTTATTGTTTAATTACATAATTACAGCATTAAACTTTGGTGTAATTTTATTATTTGGTTATACGCTGTTTTAGTGGGATAGACTTTTTGAATATAGCTTGGATTATTTTGCTTATATGAACTTGAACTAGATCTACTCTTCTTCTTTGTTCTTCTTTGTTTATACAGCACTCCTTCACTTATGAAGATTAGGTGCTGGCGCCGTAATAAAAAGTGTTTAAGTGCTAGAACAGAAAGTGCTCATTAGAAAGGATACAGTGAATAGACATATTTTTAGTGTGTTTTTTTATATAAAACTATGTACATAATTGTGGCAATTTATGCAAAATATATTGGGGTAAGGACAGACACAGGGATCAGGGCCTTGAAGAAGTCCACTGTGCCTGCAGCATATATAGTGGGCGGTAGCATGTTCCACTGAGTGACGGCTCTAGGATAGAAAGAGTATTTGTACGAGTCTTTAGCTGCGTGAATGTGTTTGTAGGTATAGGTGTTACTGTGTCTGGTTCTGGGGTCTGAAGGAATAATTAGATTACAGGGTGGTTGAATGGCCACTACATGGTGTATGATCTTATAAAACATGATGAGTCTGGTACTGATTCTTCGAATTTCCAAGGTGGGCCAGAACTTGTATTGTGGTAGCGGTTGGATGCATAGCGGGCTGCACGGCGTTGTACTTTCTCAATTTGACTTTTGGTATGTGGGTCCCAAACAGAAGAGGAGTATTCTAGTTTGGGTCTGACGAGGGCTTTATAAGCATGGTCTTTTACTTTGGTAGAGTTGACTTTTAAATTTCTGCGGAGGAATCCTAGTGACTGATTAGCTTTGCTTGTTATAGAGTTTATATGCTTATCCCATTTTAAATTATTCTATAAAGTGAGGCCTAAATATTTTGCATGTTTGACAATTTCAAGGGGGTGGTTGTGAAGTTTGTATGTAAATTTAACTTGGTTTCTTTTTTGTGTGACATTTAGAACATTACATTTATCAGGGTGAAAATTCATGAGCCAATCCTGCTCCCACCTACCAGCAGCTTCTAGGTCAAAGTTTTGCATCAGAAGTGTTGTTAATTTCTCTATATATAATGCTGTCATCTGCGAATAGTCTAAGGGTACTATGATTGAGGTATTCAGGGAAGTCGTTTATATAGATAAGAAAGAGAATAGGCCCCATGACAGTGCCCTGGGGTACTCCGGATGTGACTGGTACAGTGTCTGATGTTTCCCCTTCCAGGACAACTGCCTGGGTCCTATCTCTCAAGAAGTCAGATATCCAATGAAGAGCATTACAATTGATACCGTAGAATTGTAGAGGAGGTGACGGTGAGAAACTTTGTCAAATGCTTTCGCAAAATCCATAATGATGACATCGGTTTGAATATGTTTGTTGTTAGATTCCGTTAGGTTTTGGAGAAATGAAATTAGCTGTGATTCGCAGGAACGGGAAGATCGAAAGCCATGTTGTAGATCATAGAGGATATTATTGTTTTCTAGGTGTGACATTACATTACTTGAGATAATATGTTCGAGAAGCTTGCAGCAAATACATGTGAGTGAAATTGGTCTGTAATTGATCGCATCATGCTTGTCTCCTTTTTTAAATACAGGACATACGTTTGCGTGCTTCCAGTCTTAGGGATTTCGCCAAGTGAGAGAGATTTATGAAAAATTTTGGTTAGAATTGGTGATATGGAGGTGCTACATTCTTTTAAGACTTTACTTTGTAGTTTGTCCGGTCCAGCGGCTTTATGTGGTTTGATATTTTTCAGTAACTTTTTAACATTTTCAGTGATTGAGATGTCTTTCATTTGTGGATGAGGGCTTGGGCCTTTGTCAGGTATATCGTCATTAGTGACAGGGGTAAAAGCTTTTTGGAATTGTTTATTGAGTATGTTGGATTTATCGGTTGCGGTTGATTTGAGAATGCCGTTCTCTCGGAGGGGGGGAATAATTTGACTTTCAGTTTTTTGGGTTTTTATGTACGAGAATAAGTTTTTTGGAGCTTTTGTGAAGGATGTGCTATCTAGTTTGGAGCTTTTGTGAAGGATGGGCTATCTTGTTCCAGAATTGGTATGTTGAATATCATGTTTTCAATATATTTCCAATATGCCTGCCTTTGTTCTTTTTGAATTTCGCTTTTTAGGTGCTTCAGTTGATTATTTTTGTGATTGTGGTTTTGTTTCCTTCTTGAGAATTTATGTCTATAGTTTATCATTTTCTTTCTGAGTTCATTTGTTATCCAGGGAAGTTTGTCGTCAGGTTTTATTAATCTAGTTGGAATATTTTTCGAGATGGAAGCCTGAAGATCATTTTTAAATGTGTTCCAAATATTTTTGATATCTTGTGTGTTTTGAGTTTCTTGAATTTTCTGATATGTTTCTTCTAAGTCTAGATTGATTTTGTCCCAGTCTGCTTTTGAATACTTTAGTACTTCCCGTGGAGGGGATTTACATCGACATAGGGAGGTATTACTTTCAAGACATAGAATATCATGATCAGCTTCACCAATTAGGGGAATGGTTTCTAAATTATCTATAATGGACGGATGGTTTGTGAGAATCAGGTCTAATGTTTTGTCAGGTCTAATACCTTTTGTTACTTAAGTAACACACACGCGCTCACACACACGCACGCACACAGAGGAAGAGGTGCCTGTTCTCTTGTCGGCTGCTGGGTCAGACAGAGTTAAGTCCCTTTACAGTATGGCGGACCGTCAAGACGGCATTTGATCGTGTTGAGTTTTTTGGGTGGAATAAGCCAATATAAGACAAACACATGTTATATTTAATACTCTAGATGACTTTATTATATCATATTTGTTCAGTAACCATCTCTTGTCGACGTCTTGTATGCCTGTTTAACCATTTTTCTGCTCTTGAAGATTCTTGTTGGTGAATAGGGAGACCGGTCCAGCCCCACCAGCAAACCCAGGCACCTCACACACATTGCTTAGTACTGGTTAATCGCTTAGGTCGGCTAAGCCTGCCCAGGAAAACATGCCTAGGTCCCCGAGAGGGGTTTGACATTAACGGAACATACATACATACAAGCTTCTGTGAGTATTTGCGACAATATTTCATTGTATTTGACATTAACGGAAGATAGATAGATTTCAGTTTCATTATGATTATAAAAATATTTAAAAAATACCTTTCATTACGTTTCCGCTTTCTGTCAGAAATTACAACATGGCCGTCGGTGTTGGAAGTAAAAATGAATGTCTTCAGTTTATTTGTGAATGAATGTATCATCTCCAATGGTGAAATAAGAACCAATTTTCGAAATTTCTGAGCTAGGGTGCGCGCAGAAAAAAAAACCCACCTTTATTGTCTCACAAAATAAGAGAGTTGTCCGGTCGTGAGAATAGAACATTGTACGAAATGTCCGTGGTCATAAACCAATAAATATTCCTGTTATCACCATCTCAGCATCGTCGTCAGAAATTGTACACCCCAGAACTTAGCCTGGGAACAGGCGTTGATATATTTTGCCTGGTCAGTCAAATAAATATATGTTAACACCGAGAATATCAATTGGGCCGTATTGAGAGTTTTTGGTCATGTCATTTTGCCAGAAGTTAAAAAGTGAAAAATCGACAGACTGCCACCCAGACTACCCAGAACTGTACATGCGCCGCTATCAAGAAGAAGAAGAATCAAGCTTGATTAAGACTTCAACTTTACAGTTTGTCGTCTAAAATTACATAGCGAAAATAGGTGATGCTAAAAGCTGTGGCGGTCGAGAGTGTTACTGAATTCACCAAAACTTCCAGGGTTGAATGGTTCATAGCATTTTGAGGCAGTTGGCTCAACATGACAATGGTGGCTGGAAAGAGGCTGTGCTGGTAGATAGCTCTCTTGCAGGCAGTAGATCTGCGTATGCCTACACGTATTGTTGGGAACGGTCTCTTGTGGATCTACCTGCGTAGTGGTGGATCATGTGAACTTCTGACTTTGGTATAATTTGTTCAGGATTGTGACACTAGCTTGTGAACACACTGAACAGGCGTCGATATATTTTGCCTGGTCGACCAGTCAAATAAATATATGTTAACACCGAGACTGTTAATTGGGTCGTATTGAGTTTCTGATCATGTCATTTTGCTAGAAGTTAAAAATCGATAGACTGGCACCCAGGCTAATGCTACACTGTGTTACAGTGTGTCCCACTGACTGCAGTTCATCCAACCTTTCGGTGACGCTACTTTTGGAGTAACAAATCTGGTCGCTCGACGTTTTTGTTTATAGTTTATATAATTCAATTAGCTCTACTGCGAAACAAGTTCGTACAACTTATATTAAGCACTCTCGAGGCCTCATTCCTGATGTAATACATCGCCACGAGGGAGAGATAAGACGCAACGTGGAATTTAAATGCATTGCCTAAGGGCACAATCGTAACGGCTCCAGTGGGACTCGAACTCCGGACCTTTCCGAGTGGGGCTTACAGCCGCATGTACAGCCTACAGCTTAGCATCATCATCATCATCATCATCATCATATCGTACCTACTACTTGATCACATACCCAAATAAAGACAAGATATATACGAACCCTTATATAGTCGTTGTTTATGGACATGAATGTAGAGCGAAGTACCCCCATAACGCATTACTATAGTATAACATACTATCTATCTATCTTCCGCTAATGTCGAACCCCATCGCGGGGACGTAGACATGTTGCGCGTCAAACACCGCAAAGAAGTTAAAAGTATGAGTAGTTAAAAATATAATTTAAGAAGGTAATGAAAATAAGTTGTGGTAAAAGTTTAAAAGCAGCTATGCAGAACAACTAGGGACTGGCAAGTTCAATATGGCAAACGTACTGCCGTATTGAATTGCTCTATGGTAGGGAGATGGTGCCAATGGTAGATTGTTCTTGGAAAAAAGGAACACTTGTAGTTGCTGTAATTAACCTATAGCTTAAGGAATGGCAAGCAGGACGGGAGAGAGGAACTAGGTAATTTTCAATGGGAATAGCAACAAGATCATTATGAATTTTATACATGTATAAGGGATAACCTATTGTCAATACGCCGTTGATCTAGTCTGCGTATATTTAGGGAATGTAGCATGTCTGTATCACTAGAGGTACGATAGAAGTCAGCCTTTATCCAACGGGCTGCTCTTCGCTGGACACCTTCAATTTGGTCTATCAATGCACACTTAGTTGTGCTAAACACATTTTTGGAACAGATCTTGTGATATTCGGTACTTTCATTTAAATGTACATCACACTTTTTGGAAGTGCAAACATACATTTAAAAAATCGCATCGTTTTTCGGCACGCCTCTCTTGATATACGTTATTTGCTTGTGAGACTGGATCGTGGGTTCGGGTGTTGGCGTGGTATGGGGAAATAACAGGTGGAATCGTGAGATACATACATGTATCAATCTAAGTAATATTTTTTTTATAAATTTGTCTTTTTTCTCTGATACTTCATGTGATTTTATTTACATTCTATTTTGCGTGCTCTTTTCAAGAAAGAAATTCAGTCATTTAACTTAATCAAAACTGCTAAACGTGTGGTCCAAACCATTTGTATGTTCATGCTATGTGTTGTATCTTTATACATGTATGACATTATGTATCTATCTATTTATCTTCCTTTAATGTCGAACCCCTCGCGGGGACGTAGACATGTTGCGCGTCAAAAACCGCAAAGAAGTTAAAAGTATGAGTAGTTAAAAGTATAATTTAAGAAGGTATGAAAATAAGTTGTGGTAAAAGTTTAAATGAACTAATGTACTAATGATTTGCAATAACATATGGTTAAATAAATACATGTACATCATTTACACACTTCTTTAGTAAGAGTACTGGTTTTCAATGACCTACACACGTTTACGGTATTTGCTTCTACAACGTCGTTTGGTAAGTTAGTATTCAGATAGTATTCTCTGAGAAAAGTTTCGGAGACGGAAACTTGTTTCACATCTTGGTAGACTAATTTGTAACATTTTGGTGTATTTGGGTGTATTTGGGTACTTGTGTGTAAAATAAAAACAGTATGCTTTAGAATCGAATTACTCCCCTTGAATACTCATATTTGAACAATTTTTTGACCACGGTGTTTAATTATGGCATCAAATTCAGTTGAAAGAAACGGTATTATTCAAGACGACGCCACAGGTATTTTGATACTTATTTTTTCGAAATTCGTGCTGGAGTTGACCTTGTAAGTCACTATGCACACAGGAACGTTTATCCATATAGCCTAAGCCTTCACCACTGTTCAACTGTTCACATTATTATTATAAAATATTGTTTGTGCCCTATCATGCCTATGTCATTGAATAGCACATTGTGATATAGTTATAATAGTCACTATATGTGTATGTTCCATTGCGGGGGATCTAGGCATGTTTTCTTGGGCAGGCTTAGGCGATCTAAGCGGCTAACGACTACTAGTATTAGTCTATTAATAATTAAGATTTCTGCAACAAATCCCAGTATTTTCACAACAACCTTGCAGAGAAGTTCCGAGAACTAAACTCATCTGCTGGTTATAAAGTTTCTGTCCTCTTTTTTTTAAATTTCGGTGTTGCAGACGAATATTGTCAGAAACGGCCTGTGGTATTTTCTGACAAACGTCGTTCTTAGATGACCGATTTTAAGCTTTCACGTTATCCATATCAATAGCCGCCATTGTTTTTGTTTATCGATCCGTCCTATATAGAACAACCTCTAGTCGAGTAGATGATAATAATAAAGTCCGTCACCGGCAATAATCCATCACCAGACTAATACACTGTTTTAAACACCACCGTATTTGTAAAAATATTATAATATCTTGCATAAAATTTCTTATTAATCTGTAATAATTGCAGATCACGTGACATATCCGTCTGTTATAATTGACTTCTATAAATTCCAATCATAATATTAAAGAAATATATACCCTATAGCGAAAACAGTACCTGCAGTGGTAAAATCTTCTTTCACTAAATAAATGAATGTATGTTCCATTAATGTCAAACCTCTTGTGTGGACCTAGACATGTTTTCCTGGGCAGGCTTAGTCGACCTAAGTGGTTAACAAGTACTAAGCAATGTGTGTGAGGTGCCTTGCTCAATGACACTACATACGTGGCCTGACCGAATATCGAACCAAATCCGACGCTCTACCACTGGACCACGGACGCCACAATGTTGTGATTTTCAAACCTATAGTTATTTGTTCAATTTTAGCTCATAAAAATATATTCAAATGATTAAGTAATGAAATATGATATACCGTGAGGATAGGTTCACTTCGGGCTGAATTCACTGCTGTTTACGTATGATATGTTGATAGCCAGCATGGTGACATAGGTCACGTGATGACACAAAAAACAGCATGTATGGTTTATTCAAGGTCAACATTACGCTTTGGGTGAGAAAACCAGAATGATCTTTTTTTTTCTGTTCCTTTATCGGTTGATGATATATGCAAAATACCGCGAGCATAGGTTCCACCACTCTACAATCACAGAAAGGAGATTTAAACTTAAATGTAATTGTTATCAAGTGCTATGCAAATATTCAGATCAGAAGACAAAGTGATCATGCCTGTGAAGTATTACTGAAAACAGTTGATTTATATCTGTGAAAAGTACATGTATGTCATCCAGACTGATAGTACAAATATTGACGCCTATTGTACTGGAGCATGCCCAGGAAATGTGTTAGGTAAACGTAAACTGCCCGCCGGAGATATAGCTGATGCAGACGTAATATCTTTAAAATCTGTTTAGGTGAGACGTTCTTACCAGCTACCAGGAGGCCTGATGGAACATGGAGAAAGCCAAGACGAGTTAAAGAGGGTTATGTACCCCAGGAGGAGATGCCAGTGTGAGTTGTTTATTCTATGTCCAGTGGTCTTGAAACTTGTAAGCAGTATCAGTTCTACTAGGCAATTAGGCATACATTATAAACAGTGTCAATTAATACAATTATTTAGGCATACATTGTAAACAGTAACAATAATACAATTATATAGGCATACATTATAAACAGTGTCAATTAATACAATTATATAGGCATACATTGTAAACAGTAACAATTAATACAATTATATAGGCATACATTGTAAACAGTAACAATTAATACAATTATATAGGCATACATTGTAAACAGTAACAATTAATACAATTATATAGGCATACATTGTAAACAGTAACAATTAATACAATTATATAGGCATACATTGTAAACAGTAACAATTAATACAATTATATAGGCATACATTGTAAACAGTAACAATTAATACAATTATATAGGCATACATTGTAAACAGTAACAATTAATACAATTATATAGGCATACATTGTAAACAGTAACAATTAATACAATTATATAGGCATACATTGTAAACAGTAACAATTAATACAATTATATAGGCATACATTGTAAACAGTAACAATTAATACAATTATATAGGCATACATTGTAAACAGTGTCAATTATATAGGCATAATTATGATAAACCCGGTTTCGAACCTGCATTTCCACCCAGCTGTAGCAAATCTAACCACTCTATCACGGGCACTGAGCCATAGCCACCGTACATGGTTGCACAACGTGGTTGTATTGAGGCGCTGTACTAGGTTATATAGAGATACATATAGCAACTGAGATGCTTACATTGATGGTACATGTAATAGACTTGTGGAAGTCATGATAGTGAAGTGGTAGCACGTTCACTTCAGGTACAAAAGGTCGGGGTTCGAACCCTGCTGGAGCCGTTACGATTGTGCCATTAGGCAAGGCATTTAAATTCCACATACCTCTTCTCTCTCCATAGTGGTGATGGATTCCATCGGGAATGAGGTCTCGAGGGTGATTAATATAAGTTGTAAGAACTTGTTTCGCAATAGAGGTAAAATAAATTTGTATAAACTGTAATAGACTGCTTCCATTATGATACAGTATCAGCACACATATATATATAAATTACATATACAGTCAAACCTGTCTTAACCAGCCAATGGAATCACAGAAAGTGGCTGCTTAGCACAGGTAGCTGCTGAACCCTTTCCATCATACAGATTTAGGTTAATATACTATTATATATCCATACAATCGACAGCCATTTAGCTATCATGCAGTGGATAAGTAGTCGCAATATCTATCCCACCTCCATAGATATTATTAGGACTACACGAGATTCTGACTGTTATTGTGAACATTGGTTTGGCTACTACATGTACACTGTCAATGTATGTCGTATTGGTAATGACGTCAAGAGATGCTTCTATGAGGGAAAGGGTTAATAGAGGGCAAATGTATAATCGAAAATATTGCGAATCTGGAAATTGGCTGCTTAATGTACGACTAGGTGACCACTAAAACAGGTTTGACTATATATAGTTTATGATCACCAATCCATCACAATGTCCGCCATTTTATATTTCCTGTATGAAAGCTGCGTGTGGGGGTATTCATCACCATTACTTCAGTGATAGTTATTGTTGGTACATTGTAAGCTCGTTGAACACAGTGTTCCAAGTTTAAGTTTAAACTTATTTATTTTACGATTGCGAAGCAAGTTCTAACAACTTATATTAATCCCTCTCGTTGGCGCGGATGAAAGCGTAAATGTGGTCATTTGTGTGGGAGGAAACCGGAGTACCCGCTGAAAACCCACCTGTCCGATCTGGCGACAACCGTACCATCTCACATACTTCCAGGTCCGAACCTGGGTTGCATTGGTGAGAAGCGAGCGTGCTAACCACTGCGCTGAAAGGTCCACCTTCGTGTTCGAACCACAAAAAGAAAGATGGACATAAAGTCTGTATTGGTGAGAAGCGAGTGCGCTAACCACTGCGCTAATCGGATAGCCATGTTTAATTATATTTGTATCTTATAACTCAAAAGATATTCAAACTGCCATACTTCCTGTGAATATTGTCCAATAATATATTTCAAGATTTTCTCAAGCTCGTTGTAATAAAGTCAGTTTGTAAAATACTTATATACAGTCTACATCCGTTAGGTTGAATTCCGTCGGACTGAACAAAATACTTCGACATAACCGAAGTTTGACGTTTTAAAACGAAATTCAATATAAACAGATCCAGTTATATGTAAAATGATAGTGACTGAAACGGGACTTTCATCTGACTTCGAGATAACTAGGGAATTCGACATAACGGATGTAGACTGTATTACAATATTCTTCCATTTACCTAATCAGATATGAGAATAAAGGAGTTCAGTGGATGAAAAGCAAACCGGGTTTACCACCCGGTCTTAATCCAGATGAGGTCAATACAGAACAGACACAGAGCGCTGCGACAGAACCGATGTCAAAATCAGCCAAGAAAAATGCGAAAAGAAAAGAAAAAAAGAAGCAACAACAGGGCAGCCAATCAGATACTTCCATTCAAAATGTCACACATTCATTGGCTAGATCTCAGATTAACAATGACCTATCAGGGACAAGCAGAAAGTGTAATGACCAATCAGACAATAAGCAGCCTGGCGAAGAAAATAAAGAGGAGATAACAAAGAAACTAAGAACGCTACGTAAGAAATTGAAGCAAACTGAAGACCTAGAAAAAAGAATTCAAAGTGGTGAACTAAAAACTCCAGAGAAAGAACAGCTGAATAAAATAGAGAAGAAACAGCAGGTGCTAGATGAAATAGAAGACCTGGAATTAGCACTTGAGGATTTGTAGATATGGTGTAGACTAAATGCTCGATTGTTGGGATTTTTAGATACTGCCAGAGTGGTGTAGATTAAATGTTTGATATTTGTGTGTGTATTACGTTTATTTATCGTTGCTACCGGTTGCCCATATGAGTGATGCCTCCTGAAGAGATTAGTCATTTTAGATTGTTGTAGGATAGTGCACCGATACAGACCGAGACCCATTCCAGAATCTCCTCTGGTTCTTTTACGTGCATGGTGTAAAGCACCGGCACGAGACCTCGGTTTAACGTCCCATCTGAAAGACTGTTAATTTTATTAGGGTCAGACGGGGGGTCGAACCTGCGATCCCTGGATTACCAGTGCAACGTGTTGATATTTATAATTAGGATTTATATATATACTGCCATAGTGGTGTGTAGATTTAATGCTCGAGCTTGTCTGAACATTTTGGAAGTAGCTTTTATGTGTTGTTTGTGTATGTAAATGTCTATGGTCGGGTGAGCTACGTTTTGTTTGTGTATGTAAATGTCTATGGTCGGGTGAGCTACGTTTTGTTTGTGTATGTAAATGTCTATGGTCGGGGCAAGCTATGTTTTGTTTGTGTATGTAAATGTCTATGGTCGGGTGAGCTAAGTTTTGTTTGTGTATGTAAATGTCTATGGTCGGGTGAGCTACGTTTTGTTTGTGTATGTAAATGTCTATGGTCGGGTGAGCTACGTTTTGTTTGTGTGTGTAAATGTCTATGGTCGGGTGAGCTACGTTTTGTTTGTGTGTGTAAATGTCTATGGTCGGGTGAGCTACGTTTTGTTTGTGTATGTAAATGTCTATGGTCGGGTGAGCTACGTTTTGTTGTGTATGTAAATGTTTATGGTCGGTGAGCTACGTTTTGTTTGTGTATGTAAATGTCTATGGTCGGGTGAGCTACGTTTTGTTTGTGTGTGTAAATGTCTATGGTCAGGTGAGCTACGTTTTGTTTGTGTATGTAAATGTCTATGGTCAGGTGAGCTACGTTTTGTTTGTGTATGTAAATGTCTATGGTCGGGTGAGCTACGTTTTGTTTGTGTATGTAAATGTCTATGGTCGGGGCAAGCTATGTTTTGTTTGTGTATGTAAATGTCTATGGTCGGGTGAGCTAAGTTTTGTTTGTGTATGTAAATGTCTATGGTCGGGTGAGCTACGTTTTGTTTGTGTGTGTAAATGTCTATGGTCGGGTGAGCTACGTTTTGTTTGTGTGTGTAAATGTCTATGGTCGGGTGAGCTACGTTTTGTTTGGGTATGTAAATGTCTATGGTCGGGTGAGCTACGTTTTGTTTGTGTATATAAATGTCTATGGTCGGGTGAGCAATTGTTGGTAGTCTATCCATCGTGGTTATCCAGCCATCGTGGTTATCCATCCATCCTGGTTATCCATCCATCCATCCTGGTTATCCATCCATCGTGGTTATCCATCCATCCATCCTGGTTATCCATCCATCGTGGTTATCCAGCCATCGTGATTGAATGAATATCTATTTGTTATTCCTGCTGTTTTTGGCATTTTCCATCCAGTCCTCTGTCCGAATTATCTGGTCGAACTAACTCTTTGTACCGCGTTTCCAATGGATTTGAACCAGACTTTTTTATTAAATATATTTTGCTTTGCATCATGTTTAGTACATACAGGGCATACATATGGATTCTATTGACATGTATAAAGTACACACACATTTTAGTACATACAGGGCATACATATGGATTCTATTGACATGTATAAAGTACACACACATTTTAGTGCATACAGGGCATACATATGGATTCTATTGACATGTACATTGGTATAAAGTACACACACATTTTAGTGCATACAGGGCATACATATGGATTCTATTGACATGTACATTGGTATAAAGTACACAAACATTTTAGGGCATACATATGGATTCTATTGACATGTACATTGGTATAAAGTACACACACAGTTTAGTACATACAGGGCATACATATGGATTCTATTGACATGTATAAAGTACTCCAAACATGACAATTGACGTCACATTGCAATGATGACTCATGAATATTCTCCCCATTATTCCTGAAGAAGTCCAACATGGACGAAATGTTGAATTAAATGTAAATATATTGATTTATAAATAATTAATATATCATGGAATTTCCAGGGATCAGCTTAGAGGGCGAAATATTCGCCCTATGGACTCTTGACTTCGCCCACTTCTCCATAAACAATTTTTTTTAATTTTTACAATTCTCATACAATATGTTGGCCAGTAAGATACACTGGTCCATTATAAAGCACTCCGCCTATTCAAAATGTTGTATTTAATGTGCATTTTAACCATATTTTGTTGAAAGTTATTAAATAACACCATTAAGGACGAGATCACGCACTTTCTCAATTCTCCCAAAAATTCGGACCTAGAATGAACCCCGATTTCATTAGAATTGTGTTGTAACGATACAATTCTAGCATATATAATCAGAGTTCTCGGTTACAATTAAGAAAACACATTAATGAATTGTCTGCTAGCCTACAATTATTTGAACTATTTATAGCCATTATTTTACCCAGCATACAAAGAGTTAAGATGTCTGTAGTTCAGAATATCGTCGGAATGTTCCACTGGTATGACATTTGATGGAGCTATGACCCTTTGTTTGTTCTATTATACTTACATGTATACAACATAGAGAAACTAATGATTGTCAGGTTCATATTGAATGAATACAAGATATTGGTTAAAATCATTTTGTTGCTACCTTTCCCACATCCGTCATGTCGAACAAAATACTTTGACATAACCAAAGTTTGACGTAACGAAATTCTATATAAACGGAGCCAGTTATATGTAAAATGATAGTGTCTGAAACGGGACTTTGATCTGACTTCGAGATAATCGGAGAATTCGACATAACCAACTGACATTACGGATGTAGGCTGTACATGTATATTTACAACGCTATTGCATTTCCTTCAATGATCGTGTGTGCCCCGATTGTATACATGTTAGTATGAGGGTTCTTAACTTGTGATATGCAGCTACGTGTGCACTCGAAGCTACAGGCATGCGTGCGCATTCGCAGTGTTGGGCAGCATTCGTTGAGAGAAAAGGCGTGTTACAGTTTACGCTGTTCCAAGGATGTCTATTTAGCTGTTCCAAGGATGTCTATTTAGCTGTTCCAACGATGTCTATTTAGCTGTTCCAAGGATTATATATTTAGCTGTTCCAAGGATGATCTATTTAGCTGTTCCAAGGATGTCTATTTAGCTGTTCCAAGGATGATATATTTAGCTGTTCCAAGGATGTCTATTTAGCTGTTCCAAGGATAATATATTTAGCTGTTCCAAGGATGATCTATTTAGCTGTTCCAAGGATGATATATTTAGCTGTTCCAAGGATGATATATTTACCTGTTCCGGCACATGGCTAAGTTGCAAATCTGGACTAAAAAACATTTTAAATGCAGTGTACTATATTGTTCTTTATGTCATTGAAAAGAATAATTAATGTAAATATAAGTAATGAATCGCGTGTTAATAGTTTCCATGAGTAGTTACTACATTGCCAATTTTCTATAGACACACCACATGTATAGAGTAAGATATTGTTACATACATTGCATGTCATGTACAAATGTATGCAGTAACATATTGTTATGTAGATTGTTACATACATCACATGTATGCAGTAACATATTGTTACATACATCACATGTATGCAGTAACAGATTGTTACATACATCACAGATTGTTACATACATCACATGTATGCAGTAACATATTGTTACATACATCACATATTGTTACATACATCACATGTATGCAGTAACATATTGTTACATACATCACATGTATACAGTAACAGATTAACCTAAACCATCATCATCCAACAATACCTTTCCAAAATGTCCTGATTGAAAATCTTTTATGATTAAATTTGCAGCTTTGTCAAAGTTAAGTCTGTACTTGTTTACCGCAGTTTTCATACCATCATTAAATGGCACGACAAATTTTTCCTTCAATGCGACGTGAGACATAAGATCGTTGACATTATCCGTTGGTGCGGACAAGTTGTAGTGATCAGTGTATGAATAGTTTTGATGACTGTTTAGCCAGTATAAGAGATAGTCGACTATTACGTCATTACCTACAAGATGATTTGGGATGCAATCACATAGCGCAAGCCTCATTCCAACATGAGCATTTGGAATACCAGGATTAAGAATTCCTGGAGTGTCGACAACAAACATTTCAGGGTCAAAGTTCACCTTGACTCGGTTCATCATAGATCGCGTAACCCCTGGCATTGCACCTACCGGTGCACATGATCTCTTTGTGGTGTACGTCTGCATTAACTTGTTCAGCAGCGTTGACTTTCCGACATTTGGCACACCTAAAACTAATATATTATACCGATTCATTACATCTGTGCGGTAGCGTGTACGACCCTCGACATCTTTCAGCATCATTGGAATTATTTCGGTCTTTACATGTTTTATGATAGATTTTCCGACACAAGAAGTAAATTGTATGTTATTTACTCCTTCAGCTTTCAACTTTTCAAGAATTTCCTGCTTTCTTGATAGGTCGGCTAAGTCACACTTGTTTAGAATGAGGACGTGCGGACGGATGTTGATGACTTCTCTCAGCTGAGAGTTCCTACCCGAGAATGGAATTCTTGCATCATGGACTTCAAGTATAGCATCAATATTGCGTAAAGAAGACTGTATTTGATCTAGTCCTTTCCTCATATGACCTGCAAGAAGACACAAACAATGATGGCTATGATGAATATACAGAATTATGAAATATTAATGTAATTGATCAAACTTTAGTTTATACAACTTTATTTTAGCTTGATTGTGAAACAAGTTAGTAGTACAACTTATATTAACAGGGTTCCCGCTGTCGGTCACCAATTGCGACAAAAAACAAATATTGGCGCTAAATTTTGTGAATTGGCGAAAATATTAGGCGCAACCTTTTTTTGCTTTTGTTTTTTGCCCATGTTTTGTCAAATACATGGCTTCAAATATTTATTTGTGAACTATACAGCTCTTAGTTGGCTACAAGTTTTTTAAATTGGCTCCAGTGTTTTTCAATTGGCGACAGAAGTGGCGCAGACAAACATTCAGACAGAGGGAACCCTGTATTAATATCTCTCGAGACTGCATTCCTGACGGAAAACATTTGCCATGAGGGAGAGTGAAGAGGCAACGTGGAATTTAAATAAATGCCTTGTCTAAGGGCACAATCGTAACGGCTCCAGCGGCGCTCAAACTCTGGGCCTTTCCAACCTGAAGCGAACGAGCTATCATGACTTCCACTTTGATCAAACTTTGCAGCAACATATAATTAGACAAGAGCAATACCAGACAGCAAACTTTTTCCAGTTATTCCCCTTTTGTGTGTGTTTTATGTTTATTTATCGTCGCTACCGGTTGCCCATTTGAGCGACGCCTGAAGAGATTAGTCATTTTAGATTTTTGGAGGATAGTGCATGGATACAGACAGAGACCCATTCCAGAGTCTCCTCTGCTTCTTTTACGTGCACAGTGTAAAGCACCGACATGAGACCTCGGTTTAAAGTCCCATCTGAATGACTTAATTTTATTAGGGTCAGATGGGGGATCGAACCTGCAATCCCTGGATTACCAGTCCAGCGTGTTACCACTGGACTTACAGATCCGTCTGTATTTATTCCCATCTCACGATCCGGAACATATATAAATACATGTAATATAAACTGACAAGTGTACACCTGTTAAAATTAGAATTTTCTTTTTATAACCATGTTTATATTCATAAATAAAACTTAAAAGCACTTTAAACATATTAAATATTGATTCATTTTTTTAAACATGATTAACAACTGTATGTTCAGTTTATTATCTCCCTTTTTATTTTGTAATTCAATTATCTCCCTTTAAAAATGTCTGCTTTACGTATAACAGCAGAGAATTAGTCATTTCATAACCGCACAGACGGATCTGTAGTCCAGTGGTTAACAGGCAGGTCCGAGGATTAATATTCAAAACATTACCAATAGAATAGTGACTGTAGAATAAGAACAGAACTATATTCGTGACTTGTACTCCAGGGATAGCACAGGCCTCGACAAATGTTTAATTTCTTACTCGTCCTACTGGGTGAGTGATGCCACTGTCCCACTCGTCCAGATTGGACTATCACTCGTCCCATGTATTTTAGGAAAATTAAAAATCGTCAGAATTGCACTTTAATTTATTAATAAATGCAATTATGTTGCAGCATAAACACATTAAAATATCCTCGGTGATTTCCCATTATCACGCCTGGTAATCATTCCGAAGAAAGTAAAACGGATATTATTTTATTTTGGTCCTTCGATTTGTATTGGATATTTAGCTGAAATTTTCACTCGTCCGACTGGGCAAGCGACTTGGAATTTCTACTCGTCCAGATCGAAAAGTCACTCGTAAATACGAGTGGATTTGTCGAGCCCTGTAGCAGGTTCGATCCCCCGTCTGACTCTAATAAAATTAGCAGTCTTCAGATGGGACGTTGGTGTTGGTGCTTTACACTGTGCACGTAAAAGAACCAGAGGAGACTATGGAATGGTTCTCTCTGTATCATTGCACTATCCTCCATAAATCTAAAATGACTTAATTTCTTCAGGAGGTGTCGCTCATATGGGCAACCGGTAGCGACGATAATGAAACGTAAAACACACACTTAGGTCAGCTAATAATGTACAGGAAAAAAACACGTCTAGGTGCCCGCAAGAGGTTTGACATGGAACATACATATGTAACCGAGTGATCATCATCTATCCTTATTTCAGTTACATGTATATTACGCTATGCAGTATTACAATGCACATGTCAGTGTCACAGTTACATGTATATTGCGCTATGCAGTATTACAATGCACATGTCAGTGTCACAGTTACATGTATATTGCACTATGCAGTATTACAATGCACATGTCAGTGTCACAGTTACATGTATATTGCGCTATGCAGTATTACAATGCACATGTCAGTGTCACAGTTACATGTATATTGCGCTATGCAGTATTACAATGCACATGTCAGTGTCACAGTTACATGTATATTGCGCTATGCAGTATTACAATGCACATGTCAGTGTCACAGTTACATGTATATTGCGCTATGCAGTATTACAATGCACATGTCAGTGTCACAGTTACATGTATATTGCGCTATGCAGTATTACAATGCGCATGTCAGTGTCACAGTTACATGTATATTGCGCTATGCAGTATTACAATGCACATGTCAGTGTCACAGTTACATGTATATTGCGCTATGCAGTATTACAATGCACATGTCAGTGTCACAGTTACATGTATATTGCGCTATGCAGTATTACAATGCACATGTCACAGTTACATGTATATTGCGCTATGCAGTATTACAATGCAGTGACAGTGTAATTGTATATGTCACTGTACCATGAACACACATGCCCAGGCACATAGCTAGGCCTAAATATTGATTACGCGCCATTCTAGGGGGTCCGGGGACATGCCCCACTCGGAATTTCCCCCCCGCTATATGGTCTCAAGTGACTTTTGCCTACTATGAACATCAGCTACAATCAATACCTGTCAAAATAAATCATACGCATGTGCGTACATGCATAAGCCTAGCTACACGCCTGATGCCCAGTCCACGTGACCTAGTGATTAAGCCATAAGGTGTTCATACTGATATGTGACACGGATAGGATTTGGGAAGAACTGATGTCATGTATATGCATGCATGTTCCATCAATCTGTTTAGTTTAATAATATTATGTTGCATTTTTTTTTTAGGTGGAAAACAATTAGAAATTAAATTAGGGATTTATTCTGGACAAAAAGCAAATGGGTTGGGCTACAAGTTACATGACAACATTATTTACAGCCCTGGCCAATATATTAATGTCAAACCCCACACGCTGTTACGGGGAACTATACATGTTTTCCTGCGCAGGCATAACCGACCTAAGTGGTTAAGCAGTACTATATGTGTGAGGTTGCTTGCTCAATGATACTACATCTGTACATACGTGGCATGACGTGGCGTCCAGTGGTAGAGCGTCGGATTTGGAATCGAACAGTCCCGGGTTCGATATTCGGTCAGGCCACGTATGTAGTGTCATTGAACAAAGCACCTCACACACATTGCTTAGTACTGGTTAATCGCTTAGGTCGGCTAAGACTGCCCAGTAAAACATGTCTAAGTTCCCGCGAGGTGTTTGACATTAAAGGAACATAGATACATATATACAAGATGGTTAGATTCCAAATCTGATGTTTTACCACTGGACTTGACACTAATGTTCATAAGTCAGAAATGGTTGGCCCTTTAACCCATTTCATTCTGGATACCGTTCAAACAGTATTTGCAAAGAACATAGAGCCAGATTAACCGCCACAGAACGTGCCGTCTGATCAGGCTATTTGCTATTCAGATGATCTTGCTAAGACACTTGGCTATGTAGCAAAGAACATAGATCCTGATCAGCATGCAGTGTCACGCTCAGCTGTGGCTGATCTGGATCTATGTTGTTTGCAAAAGCCTTTAAATATATCCAGAATGAAATGGGTTAAATAAGTGTTGACATTATAATAGACAAACATTTTGTCTTTCCTTTTAGGTCAGACGGTGTTATTGATATAGTGGTCTGGGATTGGTTGAAAAAGTGTAGACAAGCCCTTAAGAGTTATTGATACATGAACTGATTGGCTGAGTAGGTATTGTCACAAATATTGAAAATGACTTCTAAATATTAAAATACAATATATGAGCTGCATTTTGGAATATTTAAAAATATTTGCAGACTATTTGGTGACAAATAAACAGCATATTATAAATGCAGGTGTCAGTGCAACATTCACCACCAAATTACCTTCAGAGTAGGGGGTGAGTGCCTTTAGTGGGAAATAAAATAAAAAAACCATTGAAATTTGACATTTTCCTGTGGCTCAAAGGCCATTCTGTTGAAAACTACTCTCTTTTGTGCCAAACTATTTTTGGGGAAAATCTAATGGCACTGTGTGTTATAATGGTGGCCTATGGAAATTGCAATAGCGGTGTCTGACCTTTACTTCACTTTTTATAAATTTAGGGTCACACGACTCGTAGTGGTATAAGAGACACGTCCGATAACTAATACACTACTCAAAATGACAAACATGCCACGTTCTTACCTGGAAACCACTGTATACACGTGCTATTGGGCAACACAAACTTATCTCGCATTTTAAAGGACGCGTCAACAATTCGTTTAGCCATAGCAAATATAAATATGCCTTTCACTTGTACTTTCGTATCCTCATCCGGCAGAAATATATCCGAACGAAACCTCTTTTCATCGTATTGTTGTCGTCTTAGTAGTTTTGTCACACGGGTATGCTTTAAATGAATTACTATAGATATCAGTGAATTTCATGTCCATCTTTGACCGAATGAAGGCTACTAAATCGTCTTGTCTTTTCTATATACTGAATCAGTTCTTCCGTTGTTGTTGTTGTTATTATTATTTAGTATTTGCCTTAACTCTGCAAATTGATCATCTCTGGTTTAGAGCAATATGCTTAGTGAAATGTCTCTGATGCCGGTGTTCTAACAGAATTGAAATCCGTTTGAAAGTTTGCGCATGCACATAAGGGTATATCTTAGCTGGCATGAGGATTGGAAGCCATTCGCTTTATTTTCAATATTTCTGCTAATTATCAGTAATATGTGTCATTTATGAACATATAGATATTTATTATTTATTCTGGTGCGGGCCGTTGTGTAATGTTGTTCAAACTTGTGGCCCAAACCATTTGCATGTTCATATTATGTATTATATCTGTTTATGCATGACATATATAATAATGATTTGCATGTTCATATTATGTATTATATCTGTTTATGCATGACATATATAATAATGATTTGCATGTTCATATTATGTATTATATCTGTTTATGCATGACATATATAATAATGATTTGCATGTTCATATTATGTATTATATCTGTTTATGCATGACATATATAATAATGATTTGCATGTTCATATTATGTATTATATCTGTTTATGCATGACATATATAATAATGATTTGCATGTTCATATTATGTATTATATCTGTTTATGCATGACATATATAATAATGATTTGCATGTTCATATTATGTATTATATCTGTTTATGCATGACATATATAATAATGATTTGCATGTTCATATTATGTATTATATCTGTTTATGCATGACATATATAATAATGATTTGCATGTTCATATTATGTATTATATCTGTTTATGCATGACATATATAATAATGATTTGCATGTTCATATTATGTATTATATCTGTTTATGCATGACATATATAATAATGATTTGCATGTTCATATTATGTATTATATCTGTTTATGCATGACATATATAATAATGATTTGCATGTTCATATTATGTATTATATCTGTTTATGCATGACATATATAATAATGATTTGCATGTTCATATTATGTATTATATCTGTTTATGCATGACATATATAATAATGATTTGCATGTTCATATTATGTATTATATCTGTTTATGCATGACATATATAATAATGATTTGCATGTTCATATTATGTATTATATCTGTTTATGCATGACATATATAATAATGATTTGCATGTTCATATTATGTATTATATCTGTTTATGCATGACATATATAATAATGATTTGCATGTTCATATTATGTATTATATCTGTTTATGCATGACATATATAATAATGATTTGCATGTTCATATTATGTATTATATCTGTTTATGCATGACATATACAATAATGATTTGCAATAAAATATGATTAAACTAAGATATTTATAAAGTGTGTCGTCCGTGGTCCAGTGGTAGAGCGTCGGATTTGGAATCGAACAGTCCCGGGTTCCGGATACTCGGACAGGCCACGTATGGGTTCTCGATACTCCGACAGGCTACGTATGTAGTGTCATTGAGCAAGGCATCTCACACACATTGTTTAGTACTAGTTAATCGCTTAGGTCGGCTAAGCCTGTCCAGGAAAACATGTCTAGGTCCCCGAGAGGGGTTTGACATTAATTGAACATACATACATAAAGTTTGCGTGTTCCAATTTCTATATAAAAGTATGTTATAAACTACTCCGATGTATGCTTTATCCTGACTTACCGGATACGAATACACGCGGTCAATTGATGGAACAGCCTACTTTTATTGACATTCGAGCTAAATAAGGTAATGACTATATTAGAAATCTACTGTTTCGTTTTATTAATTGAAACAGTTATCACATTCCATGCATTATTTAGTAATGATGTTAGAGACTTGTTTTTAACGGTTGTCACTGTGTTAGCAGTTGTAATTTGACTGTAAGATGTAAATCTGGACAAACATATTTTAAATGCAAAACGTGCTATATTTTCTTTTTGTCATTGAAATGAATACTCAGTAAATATCGGTACTTAATGATTAATGTTAGAGTGGATGCCTCTCCACCCACTTTAACCACGCCCAATGTAGTTCATACTCCGATGGAAACTATTAACCCGCGATTCAATTAAGCAATTCGCTTAAACTAAATAAAAAACGATACATGTGCACAGTTTATGCACACATAATAAATGTACAGGAACACGTTTTAAGTGCCCATAATAACAGTACATGCACTGTATGTGTCCAGAAAGAAATGTTTATTCCAATAAAATAGAAACTTATTAGTGAAATAAAATGTGCTATTGGACTCATACTGACAGTGACGTTATTTATGGCGTCTATTATGACGTTATTTATGGCGTCTATTATGACGTTATTTATGGCATCTATTATGACGTAATTTATGGCGTATATTATGACGTTATTTATGGCGTCCATTATGACGTTATTTATGGCGTCTATTATGACGTTATTTATGACGTATATTATGACGTTATTGATGGCGTCTATTATGACGTTATTGTGGTCGTCTAAGCACGACGTTCTATCGCCATTTAGCTATTCATTCAGCCTAAAATGAAAAGCAAATGTGTGTGCTTAAGTGAATGATCGAATAGTATTTCTCTCATGAATATAATAATCTCAGGCCCGTAGCCACACTGAGGGACACCGAGGCAACTGCCTCGGTTAAAATTTCCCCAAAGCAAACAAAAATAAATGAAAAATTAAATAAATAAAATCCAAAAAATATTAATTTGCTGTATAAAATGTTGAGTGCTAGAGAGCTGAATGGTTAGTACATAATTATACGTCTAAGCTCATTAAATCAGAAAACGCAGGAAATCGCTTCTATACCACAACAAGTTTAAGGGGGAACATGCCCCCGGACCCTCTAGATTGCTTCGGTTGAAATTTACTTCTGGCTACGATATTGAATCTAGTAGAATCACTCGTGATAATAATGCTTTCAATGTATTTCATTCGACCTCCACACACTTTAACTATGCCCAATGTAGTTCTTACCCCGATGGACACTATTAACCTGTGATTCATTCCTTAAGCAATTCGCTCAAGCTCAATGTTCTTTCGGTAAAATAGAATTCGATCATACACATAAACAAACACATATCCTCCTAGAATTGGGCAGAGTACGAATGGACCGCTTCTATTAACTGTCTTTTGCTGTGACTTGTTCTACAACCCAAACATGGTAGTTCTACAACCCAAACATGGTTGTTCTACAACCCAAACATGGTAGTTCTACAACGCAAACATGGTAGTTCTACAACCCAAACATGGTAGTTCTACAACGCAAACATGGTAGTTCTACAACCCAAACATGGTAGTTCTACAACCCAAACATGGTTGTTCTACACTGCAAACATGGTAGTTCTACAACGCAAACATGGTAGTTCTACAACGCAAACATGGTAGTTCTACAATGCAAACATGGTAGTTCTACAACTCAAACATGGTACTTCTACACCGCAAACATGGTAGTTCTACAACGCAAACATGGTAGTTCTACAACACACATGGTTGTTCTACAACCCAAACATGGTAGTTCTAAAACCCAAACATGGCTGTACTACAACCCAAACATGGTAGTTTTACACCGCAAACATGGTACTTCTACAACCAAAACATGGTAGTTCTACAACGCAAACATGGTAGTAAGAGACTATTTGTTTTATTCTATCATGACATTTCATTGCTCACAAATCAAGTAGTTTAGCCGATGTGAAAGAAGTCGTTAAATCTGAAAAAACAATTCATAAACATGTGGTCATACAAGAAATTATGAGACGACTGTATTGCACTGAATACAAGCACGTAACCATATAAAACGTATAAACACAAACAACATGTAATGTATATTGCAAGCTGGCAGTGTCATGCCGCGACAAATCCGAATCATTCGAGGTGTTATTAAACGTGTAGTCATATAAGAAATTATGTGTATTACAATGAATGCAAGCAAAGTTAAGTGATTGTTATCTATCATGAATCCTGCACACGTCGGTTAAAGACGGATACGTAGTCCAGTGGTTAACACGATGGGCTGGGAATCCAGGGATTGCATGTTCGATCCCCCGTCTGACCCTAATAAAATTAACAGTCTTGCCGATGGGACTTTAAACCGAGGTCTCATTCCCGTGTTTTAGACCGTGCAAGTAACAGAACCAGAGGATGAGATCTAAAATGACTAATCTCTTCAGGAGGCATCGCTCATATGGGCAACCGGTAGCGACGATAAGCAAACGCACATGCGCGTAATGGTTTACATTGGTTGTGACTGAGATGTGTCGAATATAACTTGGAAATTGATGTTTAAATTGAGGCCATTCTTTATGTTGTATCGGTGCCCACTGCTGATTCGAGACAAAGCCATAAAAGGTATATGTGTCATTTTATTACTGAATGATTCTGCAAAAGTAAACTCAATAGAAAAGAATAGTTCCTTGCACGTATAAGTGATGTTGTAGCTTCAATATAATGTATTTATATATGAACGCAAATTGAGGTTCCGGATATTCGGGACAGACTGTAGTCCTATATGGTTCTATCCACTGGACGACTGATCCGTTCATAGATTTAGTATACTCTTCAGTAGGATTCATATCATTTTCGAGTCGTACGTATGCAGCCCTGCATTCTGTAGATATGAACTATAATATTATAGATACTAATTCGTACGTACGTTTCGCAAGCCAAGCCGCAGTAG
This sequence comes from Archivesica marissinica, assembly GCA_014843695.1. Taxonomy (NCBI): domain Eukaryota; kingdom Metazoa; phylum Mollusca; class Bivalvia; order Venerida; family Vesicomyidae; genus Archivesica; species Archivesica marissinica. The sequence goes on from CM026394.1 coordinate 38,256,423, forward strand.
CGTGTCAACTGTGGATAATATAACTTTGTAAAGAATGGACAGCCACTATCACATGCATCTTGGGATTTGTAATGACCTAGCACTTTTAGCAATAGTTTAACTGAAAAGTGAATAATGTTTCGTGTGTCAACTGCAACGTACACACATATAACTGTATGTAGCTAATGAGCGGAGTCATTGCCTGCCAAGTAGTAAGACAGTATCAATAGATACATGCACTCATGTATTATATTTACATCGCTATTGCATTTCCTTCGGTGAACGTATGTGCCCTGATTGTATACATTGTCAAACGAGGGTTCCCAACTAATGATATGCAGCTGACATGCTCACTCGAAGTGACGGGCATGCGCACTCGCAGCATTCGTCGCGAGAAAAGGCGTGTCTTACCGTTTACGCTGTTCCAAGGGTGATCTATTTACCTGTTCTGACACACGGTAAGTTGCAAATCTGGACTAAATGTATTTTAAATGCAAAATGTGTTATGTTTTCTTTGTGTCATTGAAAATAATAATAAATATAAATATAAGTAATGGTTCGCGGGTTAATAATTTCCATCGGGGTATGAACTACATTGGGCGTGTTTAAAGATATAGTAGATGCATTCGGCCTCCATGGCCAATGTAGCTCATATTCCGATGGAAACAATTAATCCGCGATTCATTCTTTAAAACGTACCAAGCATAAGTAAAGCGAATATAAGTAAAATAGTGCCAGTAGCTTTCAATATCTGATCGCGGTCTGAATGGAATAAGCGAGGTTCTTGTTATCTTTGTGTTATTGTGAGTAAGAGTAGGTAGCATGTCGAATGTAACGCCATGCTTAACGTAGATGCACCCGGCTGGTTAACCGCCATCTAGTTCAAATGGTTTTATATCGCAAATTTTTCACGTATAAATGTATTGCTACTACAAATTCTTCATACTATATTCGAACACTAACATTGAATCAATACACAGTGTTTTTTTGTTGTCTACACACTTTCAAAAGTGAACGTATGATTTCATATAACGGTCATCTACGCTCCTGAATTGGTGCTTTGATTGTCAATACTAATCACGTGATATTGTCGTTTAGAGATCATTTATCTAAGATTAGTCTACAAATAAATAGGCACAAATGTGAGAGGCAAATATTTGGGGAAATATTTTACCATATAATAGAAAATTACTTTCTGTATAAATTTGTGCTTTCACTTTAATTTAATACTATTTTATTGCAACCTTTTTCATAATGACGAATACAATTTACAAATCATAATAACATTACTTTTACATTTTTAACAGACATAACATCTGATAATATCCATATACATATACATACACGACATGTTTAAAGTGCAAAAGTATTGAGCTACTACAAGATATTATGGATCGCATAGAACATTATACCAATGTAGTATTTATGTAGAATCGATGTAATATATATTTAATTGTTGCATACTACAGTTTGTGTCAAATGTCATGTATAATAATTATAATGTATGTACTTTATATGTCTTGCCAACGGCAAGGTTATTGCCGACTTTTTAATAAAAACATGAGCTGTTTTATTGTATTAGAAAGTGCAAACAAATATACTTTACTATACTTTACCTTCATTGTATGTATTTCTCTTCTCCTCGTTTGTGTTGCCGATGCTGAGAGAAAGTGCCAGAGGCAACAGAACCAAAAGACAAAAGACGGCCTTCATGTTTGCTGAATATCGTTTCTGAAATTGATGTTCATACGTTGTGTATGTTCATTGCAATGATATTGCATAACCATCACGAGACGTGTAAGCGTGGTTAATTGTGTTCTGAATAATTTAATGCAATATAATATTATGTCATGCATCACAGAAATGAAAATAAAAGCTTTTTATCTGACATATGTATTGTGCTGGGGCTGAATTTGCTTACAGACTGATTCGATCTGGCTTGTTTGTGTGCTTTACGTTTATTTATCGTCGCTACCGGTTGCCCCTATGAGCATCTCCTCCTGAAGAGATTAGTCATTTTAGATTTTCGGAGGATAGTGCAATGATACAGACAGAGATCCATTCCAGAGTCTCCTCTGGTTCTTTTACGTGCACGGTGTACAACACCGATACGAGATCTCGGTTTAAAGTCCCATCTGAAAGACTGTTAATTTTATTACGGTCAAACAGGGGATCGAACCTGCGATCCCTGTGTTACCAATCTAGTCTGTTAACCACTGGACTACAGATCCGTCTGTGTTCTGGCTTTTACCAATGACGAATGGATATGTACCAGAATAAACGGTGATATATGAAAACACACCCCGACACTGTACATTAACTAGATACCCGCAATGTACATTAACTAGATACCCGCAATGTACATTAACTAGATACCCGCAATGTGCAGTAGTTAATAAGGTGAGGCAACTTAGAAGGGCTGGGTGCAAACCGCTATTAACTAGACCAGATACTGTTCCTCTTAGTTTAAGAACAGTCTCCCATATTGCAGAAGTTATGTTATGTTATATTTCGGGTTTTACGCCTGCATTTTGGGCTATATCGCCGGCGGGCAGTTTACTGGCAGGCTCCAGCGGTTAACCAGTACTTGGGTGCACCAACCTCCGTAAGAAACTGCCAACTTTTCATATAAATGAGACACGGCCTGAGCGGGGCTCGAACCCGTGACCATCAGTGATGATAGGTTACAGTGGTATGCAAGTCAGCTACCTTAACCACTCGACCACGATGGCGGGATATTGCAGAAGTTAATGTTTACAATTAATTTAGGGCGGGCACTAGCTAATGTTGGTACACTTATTGCCCACTCCATTTGCTTCTAAAGTTTTATTCGCACATTATTTAAGAATAAACATAGCAGTACAGTTGTATTATTTTGTTCATATAAGATAAGATAATTGTTTATTATAGTGACTTGTGTTTTCCAACATCTTTACAACATATATTCAATATAATGTGAACTTTTAACACCCGGCCCAACGGGCCTATAAGTCACCCTATGTTAACAGTCATATGTATCATGCTTATATTTGTAATTGTATTGTATATAAAACAAGCTGCGTACTATTTTGCCATACATATTCGATATTAAGCCGCGGTAAACAAATAGAACACACATTCTAATATAATGCGAAGGGACACACATAGCATATATACACGACACCACGATACAAAATGAATGCTCTGCTAGTCGATGGTATATAAAGAACAGGTGCATTTACTTAAACTGTGCTGCACACCGTCTCAGAAATATATAGGTAGTTTTAGAGGCACATTAGTATAGCTCATTTTATAATTCTCGTCGAAAAGTGAGTTAGATTCAACTCAAATTTTGAAGATCTGATCACAAAATAGTAACATTGTTTTGCGAAATCAGTATGGGTATGTTACTAACTAACTAACGCTAACATTGGGATACATTTACATATGACTATACAGCATAGTTTTATTTTCTTCAATTGAGGAAAACAAACTCCCACATAAAGCTGAGACTGTTGTTTTTAATTTATATACAACAATTAAGTGAATATGTAATGTAGATTACTTACATGCTGTGTTCGGAGTATCGCTAAGTACTGCTGTGTGGTGCTGTGTCCCTTCATATATACAATTTATATTGTGCAGGGGTCAGTATGTTATCGGAATTCCGTGACATTCATGTTCCATATGTCCAAATCGAGGGTCTGAAACGTGATTACGTGACTTTAAAATCGGCCAGAATTTTAATAGAACAATTCAGGGTCTGGTTTTATCAACAAAGTATGTCGAAAATTGCTGTTATCTTTAGACTGATATTGGCGATGTGTTCTGTGACTATCGCAGGCTCGTTTTATAAAGACATTTATAAGTATTCAGTGGCAGCTAAGAATTTATTTCATCGTTTGAACTTGCGAAATGACCTGCGAAAGTAACATAGCTCGCAAATGTCAAAATCGGACATGCTTACAACACGGCTCCGCTGTATATATTATTCATAACTTATTTATTTCTTGTACTATTTTAATAATTCTTGTACCGAATTAAACCTCACCCTCAGACCTTTCCAGAAATGCAAGCTATATTAATGTCCTATCGTTGATGACTTTTTCGGATTTTTAACACACCTGTATTGAAGTGGAAAACACTGTATTTGTTGCTGCGCATACTTATATTACTTATTTTAAATTAACAGGTATATTCCCAGCTTTGCAAGCGTGTATAGCAATATTTAAAATCGGATTCATATTTTGATATAAAGAATTATTAAACATGTCTATACTAAGTCTATATTATTTATGCGTCGGATTTTGGCGTAACGGAAAAACAGGATGTCCTGTCCACCCCATCCTTACACCTTCTTTGCTAAATTGTAAATTGTTACTGCTCGATATAATGGATTGTTAGAAATGACGGATACAACTGATTGGAATATGATCTCAACAGAAGAACTACTTTTTATATGCCTGCCTGCCTGCCTGCCTGCCTGCCTGCCTGCCTGCCTGCCTGCCTGCCTGCCTGCCTGCCTGCCTGCCTGCCCTGGCCTTGCCTGGCCTTGCCTTGCCTTGCCTTGCCTTGCCTGACCTGGCCTTGCCTTGCCTGACCTGGCATTGCCTTGCCTTGCCTTGTCTTGCCTTTCCATGCCTTGCCTTGCCTCCTGCCTGCCAGCCAGCCAGCCTGCCTGCCTGCCTGCCTGCCTGCCTGTCTGCCGGCCGACCGACCGGCCTGCCTGCCTGCCTGCCTGCCTGCCTGCCTGCCTGCCGTTGCTGATCAGTAGACTGAGATTCCCTGTTGTCAGTAATTAAATGCTTCGGGGAAACCTTCTGGTCACAGTATAATTATAGCCATCAATGGGCGAGCATGAGTCTGCAGTCATGGTAAGCACCCGAAAAGTGGAAAGCACTTAAGGTTTTTGTCCTATATGTCACAGACGAAACAACCAGAACATCCACCAGCCTCACCCCATACCTTGGCTTACACGAACATCAGCAACTGGCACCTTCATACGTGCAATCTCAGTTACCATCTGACTCTGACCACTAACATCAAAGGTCTTGCAACATGGGAGTTTTACGACAGAGACAAAATGTTTGATACCATCAACCCATTGTCAATTAGTGGGTACCGGGACATATTGGTCCTGACCACCACACAATGTATGTTCAAGAGATACAGGAGCTACGCTACGAACAACTATTAACTCTTGTTATATTTAAATAGTGACGGGATTAGTGGAATTAAGTTGATTATGCCGTACCTTCAATTGGTACCTCACCCAGTTCCGCAAGCGAACATGACGACATGTGACAATGTATGGTCACATATATCCATACTTACTGTATATTCAAAATGGTCGCCAGGGAGATCAGGACGTGTTCGACAGCATCTCAACAATCAACGTGGTACTAAGAGTGACCAGGACTTGCTGCGAACGCATCTAAGCAATCGACGGGGTCCTAATAGTGATCAGGACCTATTGAAAATGCATCTAAACAATCGGCGGGGTCCTAGGAGTGACCAGGACTTGCTGCGAACGCATCTAAACAATCGACGGGGTCCTAAGAGAGATCAGGACCTGCTGAGAATGCATCTAAACAATTGGCGGTGTCCTAAGAGTGATCAGGACCTGCTGAGAACGCATCTAAACAATTGGCGGTGTCCTAAGAGTGATCAGGACCTGCTGAGAATGCATCTAAACAATTGGCGGTGTCCTAAGAGTGATCAGGACCTGCTGAGAACGCATCTAAACAATCGGCGGGTCCTAAGAGTGATCAGGACCTGCTGATAACGCATCTAAACAATCGGCGGGTCCTAAGAGTGATCAGGACCTGCTGAGAACGCATCTAAACAATCGGCGGGGTCCTAAGAGTGATCAGGACCTGCTGAGAATGCATCTAAACAATTGGCGGGGTCCTAAGAGTGACCAGGACCTGCTGAGAACGCATCTAAGCAATCGACGGGGTCCGAAGAGTGATCATGATAATGTGGACATACACGTAGAAAATGATATTCCGTTTCAATTTGTGCCATAGTACATGATTTACATATTCAATCATTGTCTAATTTAGCTCTTAAATGTGTTGGGGGGACCCTGCACATGGGAAGGACCATGTATTATGTAATATTAGAAATTTGTAAATGGTAAGCATTCAATTATCAGTTTGGTTATATTTAAATACACAAATCTTGTTCCTACAGGTAACATACTGTCATTTGGTATGCACATAGAAGATATGGTTTGTTCTAAAAAATATGTGTCACTAATCGGTATAGCAATGCATAGCCTATGGCATCTTATATGCTAGAGAGCATTTATATTGCCTTCCTTTTTCTTTTTTAAAAATTTATTTAGTTTACAACGATTGCGAAACAAGCTATGGCAACTTATATTAATTACACTCGTTGGCGCGGATGAAAGCGTAAATGTGGTTATTCGTGTGGGAGGAAACCGGAGTATACACGGAGAAAAACCACCTGTCCGATTTGGCGACCACGATACCATCTCACATACTTCCCAGTCCGAGGATCGAACCCGGGTCGCATTGGTGAGAGGCGAGCGCGCTAACCACTGCGCTAATCGGATTGCCACACATGAATTCCCAGAACCCCCAAAACCCATTCTAGACACAAAGAGTGCATTTCTGCCATATCTATGGGCCAATATATAGTGATCTAAAGTGCATTTTGAATAGCGCCCACTAGTGACCGTATTGTTTTATCCTAGGGTATGTACTTTAAGAATTTGAAGAGTTTTAGTATGGGCATAACATTTATACACACACACACACTACAACAGACATTGCATTAAAGTATATAGCTACTTAATAGCTTGTGAATAAACCGACATTATAGTGTCGATATTGTACACTCGGTTTAACGTTGTATACACCTGAATAGGCGGACGAATGTAGTCCATATAACTAATATAGTTCATTTTTCTATTTGGTAAAACTTGTATTTTCATGACAGCCAGTAGATAGAGTTTGTGTTTTTGACATAGTATGTGCCTTGAGAAAACTTCAGACTAGTTGATATGTAGAAAGTATGTACAATCAGATAATTGCAAACTGAAGGCAGGGTATATTGTTGTATTTGGCGGAGGAATACTGTATGTGTACGCACACTGACGTCATTCACAGGTAGACGGTGTTACTGAATGCCATTTATTTTGTAATAGTTTTGCTGTTTTTCAGTTTGATTTGAATACCACTACCAGTGGATGTGGGCAATTTAAAAATTACAGTTACCTTGAATAATATATGCCAACATTACCGTCTTAACAAACCTTAATTTAGACAATGCTATCTAAGTTCATTATATATGACACTCACCATAGGTCTTCATCGAAATGTACGTCTGCGATAACCGGATTCTAATCGACCTTTCTGGTGATGGGAAGGTCACGCTGACACTCTCTGACACGGCGATACTGCTAGTACAGTCACGTGATATGGTCAGGTGATCAGGTCACAAACGAAGGAGTTGTTTACGATATCGTGACAAAAGTTCACATATTTAGACCACGAGCACTGGACTTTGTCTCGCTTTTGGGAATGGTTGGAAGCTCAATTGTGAGATAACACATGTATTAATTTGTGTGCTAGCTTTTGCTTTGCGTATACTAGGTTGATGAACTATGCAATACATTACTAGAGAGGCAGTGATGGGGAGATATATATACATACACATGAGGCAATCTTCTCATAAAACCGGTTGACCAAATTTGACACAGTTGATCCAACTTGGGCACATTGTTACTATAAATAACTTGTATTGAGCAGTTCGTAGAGTTCGTATTTAAAGAGGAGCTATGCCGTGAATAATATTGTATTTGTATGTAATACTTAGATAGGAAGAATCCCACATCAACTTACTATACATTATTAGTCATGTAGATTAATATTCAGGATAGTTTTTTATACAAATTTATTTTAGCTCGATTGCGAAACAAGTTCTTTCAACTTATATTAATTACTTCCGAGACCTCATTCCTGATGGAATCCATTGCCATGAAGAAGAGAGAAGATGCAATGTGGAATTTAAATGCCTTGCCTAAGGGCACAATGGTAACTGCCCCAGCAGGGCTCGAACTCCGGGCCTTTCACACATGAATTAAGCGAACGCGCTTCCACTGCGCTATCACGACTTCTAGTATTCCGGATATGATTGTTTATATAGCTGCTTTCTGTTCAGGTCGTTACCGGAAGCACCACGTGTGTCTGCTATATATCCTCATAGTGTACATATGTCCAGGGATCGCAGGTTCGATCCCCAGTCTGACCCTAATAAAATTGACAGTCTTTCAGTTGGGACTTTAAACTGTGGTCTCGTGTCGGTGCTTTACACCGTGCACGTAAACGAACAAGAGGAGACTCTGGAATGGGCCTCTGTCTGTATCATTGCACTATCCTCCAACAATCTAAGGAAACGTAAGGACTAAATTATTGTGCTCAACACATTAAACTAAGCACATATTTTCAAAAACAAGCTTAATAACATGTAGGCTGTAGTGAACGGTTTTGAGCCACTCGCTCGAATTGGCCCTGGGGAGAAATTCTTAGAAATGAGGTAAAATAGACATTTGAATGCATGTGTGATGTTTATATCAGTTCATGCGTTAGCTTCTGGTGCTGCAATGGTTGTTTACAAACTATTATGTGGGTTAAGTTTTGACCTCGGTGATACTGCATGCTGCCTGTGTTGGAAATACAATGTTGTATATACGTACATAGGCAGAAGTGCATCCGCGGTCGAATGTAGTCCTAATAACTAATATAGTTCATTTTTCTTTTTGGTAAAAATGCATTTTCATAACAGGCAGTGTACAGTTGTTGTATTTTTCTAGAAATTATGTGACTTGAGAAGACTTCATTCTAGTTGATATGTAGAAAAGATGTGGCATAAGAATTCAGGCCATTGCAAACTGAAAGTTGGAATACTGTATTATTTGGCGGATGAATACAGTGTGCAAACATAGTGACGTTACTCACAGGTGAGCACTGGCTATGCAAGTCATTACTTTTCGGACAATTATGCTGTTTTCTAGTTTGATTTGAATGCATATTCACAGTGGATGTGGTATCAGACGAAATGAAAGATTGGAAATATAAACGAACGTATGTTTTTACTTTTTACTATGGCAATTTATGTTGTTTTACAACCTGTTTGAATTATGGGTCAAGGGTCATGCCACCGACAGTATATCGTCTGCAGAACTGTCTGTTACAAATGTATATACAGGAGTCCTATAGAAAGTGAATATAGTAAATAGAGTGAATAGAGTCTGTAAATAGAGTCTGTAAATAGAGTGAATAGAGTCTGTAAATTACAGACAGATTGGCCAAACTGGTTGTAAAAGTTGCTTGTGAGCAGAAACACAGTGTACTTGAGACACCCATGTAAAATTCATCTGCCAAACTCACAGACAAGTATTAATATGTGCACCGGCTGATCTTGCAGATGGAATATTGCTAAGTATCTGTCCGACATTCAGGTCTCTCTCACAACCTGTGTTTCAATGTGGATATAGAGTACAGCGTGTACGCAATGAATGACTGGCATGTAAGAGTAATGTTTCGGACATACATGAATGACGAAAGGCAGTCGGAAACTCAGATTGTATAATTTGATACTTATTATGTTGATATTTATTTAGATCCTGTATGCATGTGAGCACTCAGCAATATTTAAAAGCATATATTTACATATGTACATGATATGGGGCATGAATAAATGACTGCAAAATGTGAGCATGAACACATTGATTGTGACCAACTGTATGGCATTGTACAAATGTATTCATTGTTAATTTGTTTATCTTGACTTGAGCATCTGTTTAGCTCAGCAGAATCCATGATACTTTAGCTGTGACACTGCTACACATTTGTGTGTAGGATCAACCAGCCAATTGGAGTAATATGAGTGCACAATGTGACGTCTCTGGCGTGAACCATACCGAGAAGCAGTTGTGTGTAGGATCAACCAGCCACTTGGGATAGTGCAAATCTGTATGCACAATGTGACGTCTCTGGCGTGAACCATACCGAGAAGCAGTTGTGTGTAGGATCAACCAGCCACTTGGGATAGTGCAAATCTGTATGCACAATGTGACGTCTCTGGCGTGAACCATACCGAGAAGCAGTTGTGTGTAGGATCAATCAGCCACTTGGGATAGTGCAAATCTGTATGCACAATGTGACGTCTCTGGCGTGAACCATACCGAGAAGCAGTTGTGTGTAGGATCAATCAGCCACTTGGGATAGTGCAAATCTGTATGCACAATGTGACGTCTCTGGCGTGAACCATACCGAGAAGCAGTTGTGTGTAGGATCAATCAGCCACTTGGGATAGTGCAAATCTGTATGCACAATGTGACGTCTCTGGCGTGAACCATACCGAGAAGCAGTTGTGTGTAGGATCAATCAGCCACTTGGGATAGTGCAAATCTGTATGCACAATGTGACGTCTCTGGCGTGAACCATACCGAGAAGCAGTTGTGTGTAGGATCAATCAGCCACTTGGGATAGTGCAAATCTGTATGCACAATGTGACGTCTCTGGCGTGAACCATACCGAGAAGCAGTTGTGTGTAGGATCAATCAGCCACTTGGGATAGTGCAAATCTGTATGCACAATGTGACGTCTCTGGCGTGAACCATACCGAGAAGCAGTTGTGTGTAGGATCAATCAGCCACTTGGGATAGTGCAAATCTGTATGCACAATGTGACGTCTCTGGCGTGAACCATACCGAGAAGCAGTTGTGTGTAGGATCAATCAGCCACTTGGGATAGTGCAAATCTGTATGCACAATGTGACGTCTCTGGCGTGAACCATACCGAGAAGCAGTTGTGTGTAGGATCAACCAGCCACTTGGGATAGTGCAAATATGTGTGCACAATGTGACGTCTCTGGCGTGAACCATACTGAGAAACATGTACCGGTAAGTATTTTTTAAACTTGAGTCTTCGGAATTGTATAATATGTACTTTAATAATTTCAAGAGTTTTGGTCCGAGCATAAGATGTATACAGAACCCCCCTCAGCCAGAGGACTAACGGGCCAACATGTAAACACAATGTCATTTGTTTCACGGGTCAATGTGTTTTTAGTGACTTCTTAAAATCATTGTTTCTGTTGAAGATACAGGTTCCCCATGGCTCATAATTGTTATGGTAGTGTGTTAGAGATTGTATTACATGAAAAGCAAGAAATAATTACACAGCACATGTTTTGTCTTTGTTTTAGGTTGTATATACGTAAATAGTCAGAAGTGCATCGAATGTAGTCCCAATAACTAATATCGTTCATTTTTCTTTTTAGTGTATAGTTTTTTTATGTTTTTTGAGAAATTATGTGACTTACGAAGACAGCAGACTAGTTGATATGTAGAAAAGATGTGGTATAAGAATTCAGGCCATTGCAAACTGAAGGTTGGTATACTGTATTATTTGGCGGAGGAATACAGTGTGTAAACACAGTGACGTTATTCACAGGTGAACACTGGCTATGCAAATTATACGTTTCGGACAATTTTGTTGTTTTCCAGTTTGCTTTGAATCTTTGCTTCTCTCATAATATAATAATGATAATAATAATAATAATAGGTTTATTACAACACACTCTTAAATTGGTGTTGTTTAAATATATGTTATTAAAAATGATGTATATGTGTAAAATTACTTGGTCATGAACAGTTATCTCCAGGCCCGTAGCCACACTGAGGCATACCGAGGCAGTAGCCTCGATTAAAATGTCCAAGGCAACCAAAGAATAAATGTAAAATTAAATAAATAAAATACAAAACTATCTCTTTGCTGTGTAAAATGTTGGCTTGTAGAGAGCTGAATGGTCAGTACGTCTAAACTCATTAAATCAGAACACGCAGGAAATCGCTTCTATACCTCAGCAATTTTATATGGGAACATGCCCCCGGACCGCCTAGATTTCCTCGGTTGAAATGTGCTGCTGGCTAAGGTACTGGTCTCTGTGGCACAGAGGTAACATAATTAGCCTAGTAACCAATATTATGGAAGTTCGAATCATATTTATCGCTTCTACTTTTTATTTATATATATTTTTATTAATTTTATATCTTTTATATTCATTATTGTAAAGAAAATAATTCACAAAGTCATTAAGACTAGACACATTGAGACTAACGTGCGTTGTACATTTTAAGTTTATTTATCGTCGTCGCTACCGGTTGCCCATATGAGCGACGTTTCCTGAAGAGATTAGTCATTTTAGATTGTTGGAGGATCGTGCAATGATACAGACAGAGACCAGTAACCGCCGTGTAGCCATGGTGTACACTGTGTGGAGTAACTGCCGTGTAACCGTGGTGTACACTTTGTGGAGTAACCGTCGTGTAGTCGTGGTGTACACTGTGTGGAGTAACCGCCGTGTAGCCGTGGTGTACACTGTATGGAATAACCGCCGTGTAGCCGTGGTGTACACTGTGTGGAGTAACCACCGTGTAGCCATGGTGTACACTGTGTGGAGCAACCGCCGTGTAGCCGTGGTGTACACTGTGTGGAGTAACCGCCGTGTAGCCGTGGTGTACACTGTGTGGAGCAACCGCCGTGTAGCCGTGGTGTACACTGTGTGGAGTAACCGTCGTGTAACCGTGGTGTAGACTGTGTGGAGTAACCGCCGTGTAGCCATGGTGTACACTGTGTGGAGTAACCGCCGTGTAGCCATGGTGTACACTGTGTGGAGTAACCGCCGTGTAGCCATGGTGTACACTGTGTGGAGTAACTGCCGTGTAGCCGTGGGGTACACTGTGTGTAGTAACTTCCGTGTAACCGTGGTGTACACTGTGTGGAGTAACTGCCGTGTAGCCGTGGTGTACACTGTGTGGAGTAACTGCCGTGTAGCCGTGGTGTACACTGTGTGGAGTAACCGCCGTGTAGCCGTGGTGTACACTGTGTGGAGTAACCGCCGTGTAGCCGTGGTGTACACTGTGTGGAGTAACTGCCGTGTAACCGTGCTGTGCACTGTGTGGAGTAACCGCCGTGTAGCCGTGCTGTGCACTGTGTGGAGTAACTGCCGTGTAGCCGTGGTGTACACTGTGTGGAGTAACCACCGTGTAGCCGTGGTGTACACTGTGTGGAGTATCCACCGTGCAGCCGTGGTATACACTGTGTGGAGTAACCGCCGTGTAGCCGTGGTGTACACTGTGTGGAGTAACCGTCGTGTAGCCGTGGTGTACACTGTATGGAGTAACCGCCGTGTAGCCGTGGTATACACTGTGTGGAGTAACCGCCGTGTAGCCGTGGTGTACACTGTGTGGAGTAACCGCCGTGTAGCCGTGGTGTACACTGTGTGGAGTAACTGCCGTGTAACCGTGCTGTGCACTGTGTGGAGTAACCGCCGTGTAGCCGTGCTGTGCACTGTGTGGAGTAACTGCCGTGTAGCCGTGGTGTACACTGTGTGGAGTAACCACGTGTAGCCGTGGTGTACACTGTGTGGAGTATCCACCGTGCAGCCGTGGTATACACTGTGTGGAGTAACCGCCGTGTAGCCGTGGTGTACACTGTGTGGAGTAACCGTCGTGTAGCCGTGGTGTACACTGTGTAGAGTAACTGCCGTGTAGCCGTGGTGTACACTGTGTGGAGTAACCGCCGTGTAGCCGTGGTGTACACTGTGTGGAGCAACCGCCGTGTAGCCGTGGTGTACACTGTGTGGAGCAACCGCCGTGTAGCCATGGTGTACACTGTGGAGTAACCACTGTGTAGCCATGGTGTACACTGTGTGGAGCAACCGCCGTGTAACCGTGGTGTACACTGTGTGGAGTAACTGCCGTGTAACCGTGGTGTACACTGTGTGGAGTAACCGCCGTGTAGCCGTGGTGTACACTGTGTGGAGTAACCGCCGTGTAGCCGTGGTGTACACTGTGTGGAGTAACCGCCGTGTAGCCGTGCTGTGCACTGTGTGGAGTAACTGCCGTGTAGCCGTGGTGTACACTGTGTGGAGTAACCGCCGTGTAGCCGTGGTGTACACTGTGTGGGATAACCGCCGTATAGTTGTGGTGTACACTGTGTGGAGTAACCGCCGTGTAACCGTGGTGTACACTGTGTGGAGTAACCATCGTGTAGCCGTGGTGTACACTGTGTGGAGTAACCGCCGTGTAGCCGTGGTGTACACTGTGTGGGGTAACCGCCGTATAAGTTTGGTGGATTCTATGTGGAGTAACTGCCGTGCCGTCACACAGACGTGGAAACTGTATAGAGCTTTACGCCGTCACACAGACGTGGACACTGTATAGAGCTTTGCGCCGTCATACAGACGTGTACACTGTATAGAGCTTTGCGCCGTCATACAGACGTTGAAACCCGAATAGAGCTGTGTGCCGTCATACAGACGTGGATACTGTCTAGAGCTTTGCGCCGTCACACAGACGTGGACACTGTATAGAGTTTTACGCCGTCATACAGACGTGGACACTGTATAGAGCTTTACGCCGTCACAGAGACGTGGAAACTGTATAGAGCTGTACGCCGTCACACAGACGTGGCCACTGTATAGAGCTATGTGCAGTCATACACACGTGGAAACTGTATGGAGCTTTACGCCGTCACACAAACGTGGACACTGTATAGAGCTTTGCGCAGTCATACAGACGTGGGCACTGAATAGAGCTATGCGCCGTTATACAGACGTTACAACTGTGTAGAGCTTTGTGCCGTCATACAGACGTGGAAACTGTCTAGAGCTTTACGCCGTCACACAGACGTGGACACTGTATAGAGCTTTGCGCAGTCATACAGACGTAGACACTGTGTAATGTCGCGGGTAGTAACATGTACACGTATATATATATATGAATATTTCAGGTTGTGTTTGTTCATGGTAACCGTCGTGTAGCCACGGTGTACAATATGTAAAGCCGCGGGTAGTAACATGTATATATATATGTATATTTCAGGTTCAACATATGTTTTTGTACATACTAACCGCATAGCCGGCGGACACCAGCATAATATATCGTATGTCTCAAGCATCCGTCCTTACACACGAAGATCTCGAGAAGATCCAGCAGATTGTAAGACCCATACAATTTCAAGACGCGCATGCGCATCATGGTATATTAATTTTTGTGTTCAGTTCTATACAGTGAATCTCTCTAAATCGAACAGTCCCCGGACAAGAGGTAAAGTTCGGTTCGGTTTTCATAGTGGGGTAGATTTCTCCTAAATTAATTCAACTATGAGATGCTTAGAAGGATGTGACATGTTTATAGTTTTGCGATTAGTAAAGAACTGATTAAAGCAGCATTACATCGTAATAAAGTATTTGTGTGTTTTACGTTTATTTATCGTCGCTACCGGTTGCCCATATGAGCGACGCCTCCTGAAGAGATTAGTCATTTTAGATTTTTGGAGGATAGTGCAATGATACAGACAGAGACCCATTCCAGTCTCCTCTGGTTCTTTTACGTGCACGGTGTAAAGCACCGACACGAGACCTCGGTTTAACGTCCCATCTGAAAGACTGCTAATTTTATTAGGGTCAGATGGGGAATCGAACCTGCGATCCCTGGGGGATTTCGTGTGTTGATAAACAAATTCGCATATACGACGGTTTAAATTTATTGGAATTTTATCGTTTCTGAGCGACTATTTCGATTTTTGTAAACACACACACATTAGTATTTATATTTTACCCAAAACATTCTTTATTACGATGTAATGCTGCTTTAAGAATATATAGGTGTAGGTGTAGTATAGGTGTAGGTTGGCTGAACATTATGTGTATGCTGACATCAAGAGTGTTGTGAGGTGGGTGGGGTATGTATCCCAATGAAATATCTTGTTCAGCTATATATTGTATGATGTGCGGTTTTTGCTCATTTTTCGTGCTGTTAAATCTGTTTACACGCACATCACTGCCCTTACAACATATCTTAAATTTATGTTTTATCAATTGTTATGCAAAATAAGCCGCGTGTGGCGTACACGGCATATATTAAGCGTACACGCCATATATGAAGCGTACACGGCATACATGAAGCGTACACGCCATATATGAAGCGTACACACCATATATGAAGCGTACACGCCATATATGACGCGTACATGTCATATATGAAGCGTATACGGCATATGTGTATCTACATCCCTGCATATGTTGCGTGTATGTATGAGTTAATCTTTAGTTAATCCATTTATTACCTCCATATACTAACTAGTACACGAAGAGCACAAATGAACAGACATAATATACATACGAATAAAGTATTTAAAAACGGCCAACATAAGACAAGTGTCGCTATTTCAAAAGCATTCTCGCTTCTCACCAATGCAACCCGGGTTCGTTTCTCAGACCGGGAAGTATGCGAGATGTTACGTTGGTCGCCATATCGGACAGGTGGGTTTTCTCCGGGTACTCCTGTTTCCTCCAACACGAATGAACTCGAACACGCTGTCATCCGAATCAACGAGAGTTATTAATATAAGTTGCTACAGCTTGTTTCGCAATCGTTGTAAAATAAATAACGTTTATATTTTATTGATTCCAATTTCGCATTTTCTACTTCAGGGCAGGGAGAGCATAACTGACTGTGCAATCTCATTTCATTACATACTACCAGCAAAGATGTACGGCCTGGAATTCTACGTTTATCGTTTACGGCCATTTGGGATATATTCCGGACACCAGGAATTAAATCATGACAAATCATAGCGCATACCTATAGTCCGTGTATAGTATTTGTACCATAAATGTTTATATGTATGAATTAAATCATGACAAATCATAGCGCATACCTATAGTCCGTGTATAGTATTTGTACCATAAATGTTTATATGTATGAATTAAATCATGACAAATCATAGCGCATACCTATAGTCCGTGTATAGTATTTGTACCATAAATGTTTATATGTATGAATTAAATCATGACAAATCATAGCGCATACCTATAGTCCGTGTATAGTATTTGTACCATAAATGTTTATATGTATGAATTAAATCATGACAAATCATAGCGCATACCTATAGTCCGTGTATAGTATTTGTACCATAAATGTTTATATGTATGAATTAAATCATGACAAATCATAGCGCATACCTATAGTCCGTGTATAGTATTTGTACCATAAATGTTTATATGTATGAATTAAATCATGACAAATCATAGCGCATACCTATAGTCCGTGTATAGTATTTGTACCATAAATGTTTATATGTATGAATTAAATCATGACAAATCATAGCGCATACCTATAGTCCGTGTATAGTATTTGTACCATAAATGTTTATATGTATGAATTAAATCATGACAAATCATAGCGCATACCTATAGTCCGTGTATAGTATTTGTACCATAAATGTTTATATGTATGAATTAAATCATGACAAATCATAGCGCATACCTATAGTCCGTGTATAGTATTTGTACCATAAATGTTTATATGTATGAATTAAATCATGACAAATCATAGCGCATACCTATAGTCCGTGTATAGTATTTGTACCATAAATGTTTATATGTATGAATTAAATCATGACAAATCATAGCGCATACCTATAGTCCGTGTATAGTATTTGTACCATAAATGTTTATATGTATGAATTAAATCATGACAAATCATAGCGCATACCTATAGTCCGTGTATAGTATTTGTACCATAAATGTTTATATGTATGATTAAATCATGACAAATCATAGCGCATACCTATAGTCCGTGTATAGTATTTGTACCATAAATGTTTATATGTATGAATTAAATCATGACAAATCATAGCGCATACCTATAGTCCGTGTATAGTATTTGTACCATAAATGTTTATATGTATGAATTAAATCATGACAAATCATAGCGCATACCTATAGTCCGTGTATAGTATTGTACCATAAATGTTTATATGTATGAATAAATCATGACAAATCATAGCGCATACCTATAGTCCGTGTAATATTTGTACCATAAATGTTTATATGTGAATTAAATCATGACAAATCATAGCGCATACCTATAGTCCGTGTATAGTATTTGTACCATAAATGTTTATATGTATGAATAAATCATGACAAATCATAGCGCATACCTATAGTCCGTGTATAGTATTTGTACCATAAATGTTTATATGTATGAATTAAATCATGACAAATCATAGCGCATACCTATAGTCCGTGTATAGTATTTGTACCATAAATGTTTATATGTATGAATTAAATCATGACAAATCATAGCGCATACCTATAGTCCGTGTATAGTATTTGTACCATAAATGTTTATATGTATGAATTAAATCATGACAAATCATAGCGCATACCTATAGTCCGTGTATAGTATTTGTACCATAAATGTTTATATGTATGAATTAAATCATGACAAATCATAGCGCATACCTATAGTCCGTGTATAGTATTTGTACCATAAATGTTTATATGTATGAATTAAATCATGACAAATCATAGCGCATACCTATAGTCCGTGTATAGTATTTGTACCATAAATGTTTATATGTATGAATTAAATCATGACAAATCATAGCGCATACCTATAGTCCGTGTATAGTATTTGTACCATAAATGTTTATATGTATGAATTAAATCATGACAAATCATAGCGCATACCTATAGTCCGTGTATAGTATTTGTACCATAAATGTTTATATGTATGAATTAAATCATGACAAATCATAGCGCATACCTATAGTCCGTGTATAGTATTTGTACCATAAATGTTTATATGTATGAATTAAATCATGACAAATCATAGCGCATACCTATAGTCCGTGTATAGTATTTGTACCATAAATGTTTATATGTATGAATTAAATCATGACAAATCATAGCGCATACCTATAGTCCGTGTATAGTATTTGTACCATAAATGTTTATATGTATGAATTAAATCATGACAAATCATAGCGCATACCTATAGTCCGTGTATAGTATTTGTACCATAAATGTTTAATTAAATCATGACAAATCATAGCGCATACCCCGTCTGGTCATTGCTACGTAACCCATCTGGTCATTGCTACGTAACCCATCTGGTCATTGCTACGTAACCCATCTGGTCATTGCTACGTAACCCATCTGGTCATTGCTAAGTACCATGTCTGGTCATTGCTAAGTACCATGTCTGATCATTGCTACGTAACCCATCTGGTCATTGCTAAGTACCATGTCTGGTCATTGCTAAGTACCATTCTGGTCATTGCTACGTAACCCATCTGGTCATTGCTACGTAACCCATCTGGTCATTGCTACGTAACCCATCTGGTCATTGCTAAGTACCATGTCTGGTCATTGCTACGTAACCCATCTGGTCATTGCTAAGTACCATGTCTGGTCATTGCTACGTAACCCATCTGGTCATTGCTAAGTACCATTCTGGTCATTGCTACGTAACCCATCTGGTCATTGCTAAGTACCATGTCTGGTCATTGCTACGTAACCCATCTGGTCATTGCTAAGTACCATGTCTGGTCATTGCTACGTAACCCATCTGGTCATTGCTACGTAACCCATCTGGTCATTGCTACGTAACCCATCTGGTCATTGCTAAGTACCATGTCTGGTCATTGCTACGTAACCCATCTGGTCATTGCTAAGTACCATGTCTGGTCATTGCTACGTAACCCATCTGGTCATTGCTAAGTACCATTCTGGTCATTGCTACGTAACCCATCTGGTCATTGCTAAGTACCATGTCTGGTCATTGCTACGTAACCCATCTGGTCATTGCTAAGTACCATGTCTGGTCATTGCTAAGTACCATTCTGGTCATTGCTACGTAACCCATCTGGTCATTGCTACGTAACCCATCTGGTCATTGCTACGTAACCCATCTGGTCATTGCTAAGTACCATGTCTGGTCATTGCTACGTAACCCATCTGGTCATTGCTACGTAACCCATCTGGTCATTGCTAAGTACCATGTCTGGTCATTGTTACGTAACCCATCTGGTCATTACTACGTAACCCATCTGGTCATTGCTGCGTACCCCATCTGGTCATTGATACGTAACCCATCTGGTCATTGCTACGTAACCTATCTGGTCATTGCTACGTAACCCATCTGGTCATTGCTACGTAACCCATCTGGTCATTGCTAAGTACCATGTCTGGTCATTGCTACGTAACCCATCTGGTCATTGCTACGTAACCCATCTGGTCATTGCTAAGTACCATGTCTGGTCATTGTTACGTAACCCATCTGGTCATTACTACGTAACCCATCTGGTCATTGCTGCGTACCCCATCTGGTCATTGATACGTAACCCATCTGGTCATTGCTACGTAACCTATCTGGTCATTGCTACGTAACCCATCTGGTCATTGCTAAGTACCCCGTCTTGTCATTGCTAAGTACCATGTCTGGTCATTGCTACGTAACCCATCTGGTCATTGCTACGTAACCCATCTGGTCATTGCTACGTAACCCATCTGGTCATTGCTAAGTACCATGTCTGGTCATTGCTACGTAACCCATCTGGTCATTGCTACGTAACCCATCTGGTCATTGCTACGTAACCCATCTGGTCATTGCTAAGTACCCCGTCTTGTCATTGCTAAGTATCATGTCTGGTCATTGCTACGTAGCCCATCTGGTCATTGCTACGTAACCCATCTGGTCATTGCAAAGTACCATGTCTGGTCATTGTTATGTAAACCATCTGGTCATTGCTGCGTACCCCATCTGGTCATTGATACGTAACCCATCTGGTCATTGCTAAGTAACATGTCAGGTCATTGTTACGTAACCCATCTGGTCATTGCTACGTAACCCATCTGGTCATTGCTACGTAACCCATCTGGTCATTGCTAAGTACCATGTCTGGTCATTGCTACGTAACCCATCTGGTCATTACTACGTAACCCATCTGGTCATTGCTACGTAACCCATCTGGTCATTGCTAAGTACCATGTCTGGTCATTGCTAGGTACCCCGTCTGGTCATTGCTACGTACCCTATCTGGTCATTGCTACGTAACCCATCTGGTCATTGCTACGTAACCCAGCTGGTCATTGCTACGTAACCTCTCTGGTCATTGTTACGTAACCCATCTGGTCATTGCTACGTAACCCATCTGGTCATTGCTAAGTACCATGTATGGTCATTGATACGTAACCCCTCTTGTCATTGTTAAGTACCCTGTCTGGTCATTGCTACGTAACCCCTCTGGTTATTGTTAAGTAACCCATCTGGTCATTGCTACGTAACCCATCTGGTCATTGCTACGTACCCCGTCTGGTCATTGCTAAGTACCATGTCTGGTCATTGCTACGTACCCCGTCTGGTCATTGCTACGTACCATTCTGGTCATTGCTACGTACCCCATCTGGTCATTGCTAAGTACCATGTCTGGTCATTGCTACGTAACCCATCTGGTCATTGCTAAGTACCATGTCTGGTGATTGCTACGTAACACCATCTGGTCATTGCTACGTACCCCGTCTGGTCATTGCTACGTAACCCCTCTGGTCATTGTTACGTAACCCATCTGGTCATTGCTACGTAACACCATCTGGTCATTGCTACGTACCCCGTCTGGTCATTGCTAAGTACCCCATCTGGTCATTGCTACGTACCCTGTCTGGTCATTGCTACGTACCCCGTCTGGTCATTGCTAAGTACCCCATCTGGTCATTGCTACGTACCCTGTCTGGTCATTGCTACGTACCCCGTCTGGTCATTGCTACGCACCCCACCTGGACATTGCTACATACACCGTCTGGTCATTGCTGCACACCCCGTCCTGTCATAGCTACGTACACCGTCCTGTCATTGCTACATACCTCGTCTAGTCATTGCTACGTACCTCGTCTTGTCATTGCTACATACCTCGTCTTATCATTGCTACATACATCATCTTGTCATTGCTACATACAACGCCCTGTCATTGCTACATACCTCGTCTTGTCATGCTACATATCTCGTCTTGTCATTGCTACATACCTCGTCTTGTCATTGCTACATACCTCGAATGGTCATTGCTACATACCTCGTCTGGTCATTGCTACATACCTCGTCTGGTGATTGCTACATACCTCGCCCTGTCATTGCTACATACCTCGTCTGGTCATTGCTACATACCTCGTCTGGTCATTGCTACATACCTCGTCTTGTCATTGCTACATACCTCGTCTGGTCATTGCTACATACCTCGTCTGGTCATTGCTACATACCTCGTCTGGTCATTGCTACATACCTCGTCTGGTCATTGCTACGTACCTCGTCTGGTCAATGCTACGTACCCCGTCTGGTCATTGCTACGTACCCCGTTCTGTCATTGCTACATATCTCGTCTGGTCAGTGCTACGTACCTCGTCTGGTCATTGCTACATATCTCGTCTAGTCATTGCTACATACCTAGTATTGTCATTGCTACGCACTCCGTATGGTAATTGCTACATACCTCGTCTGGTCATTGCTACATACCTCGTCTGGTCATTGCTACATACAATGCCCTGTCATTGCTACGTACTTCGTCTGGTCATTGCTATGCACTCCGTCTGGTCATTGCTACATACCTCGTCTTGTCATTGCTACATACCTCGTCTTGTCATTGCTACATACCTCATCTTGTCATTGCTACATACAACGCCCTGTCATTGCTACAAACCTCGTCTTGTCATTGCTACATACCTCGTCTTGTCATTGCTACATACCTCGTCTTGTCATTGCTACATACCTCGTATGGTCATTGCCACATACCTCGTCTGGTCATTGCTACATACCTCGTCTGGTCATTGCTACATACCTCGCCCTGTCATTGCTACATACCTCGCCCTGTCATTGCTACATACCTCGTATGGTCATTGCTACATACCTCGTCTGGTCATTGCTACATAACTCGTCTGGTCATTGCTACATACCTCGCCCTGTCATTGCTACATACCTCGTCTGGTCATTGCTACATACCTCGTCTGGTCATTGCTACATACCTCGTCTTGTCATTGCTACATACCTCGTCTGGTCATTGCTACATACCTCGTCTGGTCATTGCTACATACCTCGTCTGGTCATTGCTACATACCTCGCCCTGTCATTGCTACATATCTCGCCCTGTCATTGCTACATATCTCGTCTGGTCATTGCTACATACCTCGTCTGGTCATTGCTACATACCTCGTCTGGTCATTACTACGTACCCCGTCTGGTCATTGCTACGTACCCCGTTCTGTCATTGCTACATATCTCGTCTGGTCAGTGCTACGTATCTCGTCTGGTCATTGCTACGTACCCCGTCTGGTCATTGCTACGTACCCCGTTCTGTCATTGCTACATACCTCGTCTGGTCATTGCTACGTACCTCGTCTGGTCATTGCTACATATCTCGTCTGGTCATTGTTACATACCACGCCCTGTCCTTGCTATATACCTCGTCTGGTCATTGCTACATACCTCGCCCTGTCATTTCTACATACCCCTTATGGTCATTGCTACATACCTCGTCTGGTCATTGCTACATACCTCGTCTGGTCATTGCTACATACCCCGTTGGTCAGTGCTACGTACCCCGTCTGGTCATTGCTACATACCTCGTCTGGTCATTGCTACATATCTCGTCTTGTCATTGATACATAACACGCCCGGTCATTGCTACATACCTCGTCTGGTCATTGCTACATAACACGCCCTGTCCTTGCTATATACCTCGTCTGGTCATTGCTACATACCTCGTCTTGTCATTGCTACCTACAACGCCCTGTCATTGCTACATACCTCGCCCTGTCATTGCTACACACCTCGTCTGGTCATTGCTACATACCTCGTCTGGTCATTGCTACATACCTCGCCATGTCATTGCTACATATCTCGTCTGGTCATTGCTACATACCACGCCCTGTCATTGCTACATACCACGCCCTGTCATTGCTACATACAACGCCCTGTCATTGCTACATACCACGCCCTGTCATTGCTACCTACAACGCCCTGTCATTGCTACATACCACGCCCTGTCATTGCTACCTACAACGCCCTGTCATTGCTACATACCACGCCCTGTCATTGCTACATACCACGCCCTGTCATTGCTACATACAACGCCCTGTCATTGCTACCTACAACGCCCTGTCATTGCTACATACCTCGCCCTGTCATTGCTACATACCTCGCCCTGTCATTGCTACACAACTCGTCTGGTCATTGCTACATACCTGGTCTGGTCATTGCTACATACCTCGCCCTGTCATTGCTACATACCTCGTCTGGTCATTGCTACATACCACACCCTGTCATTGCTACATACCACGCCCTGTCATTGCTACATACAACGCCCTGTCATTGCTACATACCAGGCCCTGTCATTGCTACCTACAACGCCCTGTCATTGCTACATACCAGGCCCTGTCATTGCTACCTACAACGCCCTGTCATTGCTACATACCACGCCCTGTCAATGCTACATATCACGCCCTGTCATTGCTACATACCTCGCCCTGTCATTGCTACATACATCGCACTGTCATTGCTACACACCTCGTCTGGTCATTGCTACATACCTCCTCTGGTCATTGCTACATACCTCGCCCTGTCATTGCTACATACCTCGTCTGGTCATTGCTACATACCACGCCCTGTCATTGCTACAAAACACGCCCTGTCATTGCTACCTTCAATGCCCTGTCATTGCTACATACCACGCCCTGTCATTGCTACATACCACGCCCTGTCATTGCTGCATACCACGCCCTGTCATTGCTGCATACAACGCCCTGTCACTGCTACCTACAACGCACTGTCATTGCTACATACCTTGTCTGGTCATTGCTACATAACTCGCCCTGTCATTGCTACATACCTCGTCTGGTCATTGCTACATACCTCGTCTTGTCATGTATACATAACACGCCCTGTCAATGCTACATACCTCGTCTGGTCATTGCTACATAACACGCCCTGTCCTTGCTATATACCTCGTCTGGTCATTGCGACATACCTCGTCTTGTCATTGCTACCTACAACGCCCTGTCATTGCTACGTACCCCGTCTGGTCATTGCTACGTACCCCGTTCTGTCATTGATACATACCTCGTCTGGTCATTGCTACGTACCTCGTCTGGTCATTGCTACATATCTCGTCTGGTCATTGTTACATACCACGCCCTGTCCTTGCTATATACCTCGTCTGGTCATTGCTACATACTTCGCCCTGTCATTTCTACATACCCCTTCTGGTCATTGCTACATACCTCGTCTGGTCATTGCTACATACCTCGTCTGGTCATTGCTACATACCTCGTCTTGTCATTGCTACATACCCCGTTTTGTCATTGCTACGTACCCCGTCTGGTCAGTGCTACGTACCCCGTCTGGTCATTGCTACATACCTCGTCTGGTCATTGCTACATATCTCGTCTTGTCATTGATACATAACACGCCCGGTCATTGCTACATACCTCGTCTGGTCATTGCTACATAACACGCCCTGTCCTTGCTATATACCTCGTCTGGTCATTGCTACATACCTCGTCTTGTCATTGCTACCTACAACGCCCTGTCATTGCTACATACCTCGCCCTGTCATTGCTACACACCTCGTCTGGTCATTGCTACATACCTCGTCTGGTCATTGCTACATACCTCGCCATGTCATTGCTACATACCTCGTCTGGTCATTGCTACATACCACGCCCTGTCATTGCTACATACCACGCCCTGTCATTGCTACATACAACGCCCTGTCATTGCTACATACCACGCCCTGTCATTGCTACCTACAACGCCCTGTCATTGCTACATACCACGCCCTGTCATTGCTACCTACAACGCCCTGTCATTGCTACATACCACGCCCTGTCATTGCTACCTACAACGCCCTGTCATTGCTACATACCACGCCCTGTCATTGCTACTTACAACGCCCTGTCATTGCTACATACCACGCCCTGTCATTGCTACATACCACGCCCTGTCATTGCTACATACAACGCCCTGTCATTGCTACCTACAACGCCCTGTCATTGCTATATACCTCGTCTAGTCATTGCTACATACCTCGTCTTGTCATTGCTACCTACAACGCTCTGACATTGCTACATACCTCGCCCTGTCATTGCTACATACATCGCCCTGTCATTGCTACACACCTCGTCTGGTCATTGCTACATACCTCGTCTGGTCATTGCTACATACCTCGCACTGTCATTGCTACATACCTCGTCTGGTCATTGCTACATACCACGCCCTGTCATTGCTACATACCACGCCCTGTCATTGCTACCTACAACCCCCTGTCA
The DNA here is from genome assembly GCA_014843695.1 of Archivesica marissinica. NCBI lineage: Eukaryota > Metazoa > Mollusca > Bivalvia > Venerida > Vesicomyidae > Archivesica > Archivesica marissinica. Next base: position 38,282,583 of record CM026394.1, read on the forward strand.
TTGCTACATACTACGCCCTGTCATTGCTACATACCACGCCCTGTCATTGCTACATACCACGCCCTGTCATTGCTACATACAACGCCCTGTCATTGCTACCTACAATGCACTGTCATTGCTACATACCTTGTCTCGTCATTGCTACATAACACGCCCTGTCATTGCTACATACCTCGTCTGGTCATTGCTACATACCTCGTCTTGTCATGGCTACATAACACGCCCTGTCATTGCTACATACCTCGTCTGGTCATTGCAACATAACACGCCCTGTCCTTGCTATATACCTCGTCTGGTCATTGCGACATACCTCGTCTTGTCATTGCTACCTACAACGCCCTGTCATTGCTACATACCTCGTCTGGTCATTGCTACATACCTCGTCTGGTCATTGCTACATACCTCGTCTGGTCATTGCTACATACCTCCTCTTGTCATTGCTACATACCTCGTCTGGTCATTGCTACATACCTCGTCTGGTCATTGCTACATACCTCGTCTGGTCATTGCTATATACCTCGCCCTGTCATTGCTACATATCTCGCACTGTCATTGCTACATATCTCGTCTGGTCATTGCTACATACCTCGTCTGGTCATTGCTACATACCTCGTCTGGTCATTGCTACATACCTCGCCCTGTCAGTGCTACATACCTCGCCCTATCATTGCTACATATCTCGTCTGGTCATTGCTACATACCTCGTCTGGTCATTGCTACATACCTCGTCTTGTCATTGATACATAAGACGCCCGGTCATTGCTACATACCTCGTCTGGTCATTGCTACATAACACGCCCTGTCCTTGCTATATACCTCGTCTGGTCATTGCTACATACCTCGTCTTGTCATTGCTACCTACAACGCCCTGTCATTGCTACATACCTCGCCCTGTCATTGCTACATACCTCGCCCTGTCATTGCTACACACCTCGTCTGGTCATTGCTACATAACTCGTCTGGTCATTGCTACATACCTCGCCATGTCATTGCTACATATCTCGTCTGGTCATTGCTACATACCACGCCCTGTCATTGCTACATACCACGCCCTGTCATTGCTATATACAACGCCCTGTCATTGCTACATACCACGCCCTGTCATTGCTACCTACAACGCCCTGTCATTGCTACATACCACGCCCTGTCATTGCTACCTACAACTCCCTGTCATTGCTACATACAACGCCCTGTCATTGCTACATACCACGCCCTGTCATTGCTACATACAACGCCCTGTCATTGCTACCTACAACGCCCTGTCATTGCTACATACCTAGCCCTGTCATTGCTACATACCTCGCCCTGTCATTGCTACACACCTCCTCTGGTAATTGCTACATACATCGTCTGGTCATTGCTACATACCTCGCCCTGTCATTGCTACATACCTCGTCTGGTCATTGCTACATACCACGCCCTGTCATTGCTACATACCACGCCCTGTCATTGCTACATACAACGCCCTGTCATTGCTACATACCACGCCCTGTCATTGCTACCTACAACGCCCTGTCATTGCTACATACCACGCCGTGTCATTGCTACTTACAACGCCCTGTCATTGCTACATACCACGCCCTGTCATTGCTACATACCACGCCCTGTCATTGCTACATACCGCCCTGTCATTGCTACATACCTCGCCTGTCATTGCTACATACCTCGTCTTGTCATTGCTACCTACAACGCTCTGTCATTGCTACATACCTCGCCCTGTCATTGCTACATACATCCCCTGTCATTGCTACATACCTCGTCTGGTCATTGCTACATACCTCGTCTGTCATTGCTACATACATCGCCCTGTCATTGCTACATACCTCGTCTGGTCATTGCTACATACCACGCCCTGTCATTGCTACATACTACGCCCTGTCATTGCTACCTACAACGCCCTGTCATTGCTACATACTACGCCCTGTCATTGCTACATACCACGCCCTGTCATTGCTACATACCACGCCCTGTCATTGCTACATACAACGCCCTGTCATTGCTACCTACCACGCACTGTCATTGCTACATACCTTGTCTGTCATTGCTACATACCACGCCCTGTCATTGCTACATACCTCGTCTGGTCATTGCTACATACCTCGTCTGTAATGGCTACATAACACGCCCTGTCATTGCTACATACCTCGTCTGGTCATTGCTACATAACACGCCCTGTCCTTGCTATATACCTCGTCTGGTCATTGCGACATACCTCGTCTTGTCATTGCTACCTACAACGCCCTGTCATTGCTACATACCTCGTCTGGTCATTGCTACATACCTCGTCTGTCATTGCTACCTACTACCTCGTCTGGTCATTGCTACATACCTCCTCTTGTCATTGCTACATACCTCGTCTGGTCATTGCTACATACCTCGTCTGGTCATTGCTACATACCTCGTCTGGTCATTGCTATATACCTCGCCCTGTCATTGCTACATATCTCGCACTGTCATTGCTACATATCTCGTCTGGTCATTGCTACATACCTCGTCTGGTCATTGCTACATACCTCGTCTGGTCATTGCTACATACCTCGCCCTGTCAGTGCTACATACCTCGCCCTATCATTGCTACATATCTCGTCTGGTCATTGCTACATACCTCGTCTGGTCATTGCTACATACCTCCTCTGGTCATTGCTACATACCTCGTCTGGTCATTGCTACGTACCTCGTCTGGTCAATGCTACGTACCCAGTCTGGTCATTGCTACGTACCACGATCTGTCATTGCTACATATCTCGTTTGGTCAGTGCTACGTACCTCGTCTGGTCATTGCTACATACCTCGTCTAGTCATTGCTACATACCTAGTCTTGTCAATGCTACGCACTCTGTATGGTAATTGCTACATACCTCGTCTGGTCATTGCTACATACCTCGTCTGGTCATTGCTACATACAATGCCCTGTCATTGCTACGTACCTAGTCTGGTCATTGCTACGCACTCCGTCTGGTCATTGCTACATACCTCGTCTTGTCATTGCTACATACCTCATCTTGTCATTGCTACATACAACGCCCTGTCATTGCTACATACCTCGTCTTGTCATTGCTACATACCTCGTCTTGTCATTGCTACATACCTTGTCTTGTCATTGCTACATACCTCGTATGGTCATTGCTACATACCTCGTCTGGTCATTGCTACATACCTCGTATGGTCATTGCTATATACCTCGCCCTGTCATTGCTACATACCTCGTCTGGTTATTGCTACATACAACGCCCTGTCATTGCTATATACCACGCCCTGTCATTGCTACCTACAACGCCCTGTCATTGCTACATACCACGCCCTGTCATTGCTACATACCACGCCCTGTCATTGCTACATACAACGCCCTGTCATTGCTACCTACAACGCCCTGTCATTGCTACATACCTCGCCCTGTCATTGCTACATACATCGCCCTGTCATTGCTACACACCTCGTCTGGTAATTGCTACATACCTCGTCTGGTCATTGCTACATACCTCGCCCTGTCATTGCTACATACCTCGTCTGCTTATTGCTACATACCACGCCCTGTCATTGATACATACCACGCCCTGTCATTGCTACATACAACGCCCTGTCATTGCTACATACCACGCCCTGTCATTGCTACCTACAACGCCCTGTCATTGCTACATACCACGCCCTGTCATTGCTACTTACAACGCCCTGTCATTGCTACCTACCACGCCCTGTCATTGCTACATACCACGCCCTGTCATTGCTACATACAACACCCTGTCATTGCTACCTACAATGCCCTGTCATTGCTATATACCTCGTCTGGTCATTGCTACATACCTCGTCTTGTCATTGCTACCTACAACGCCCTGACATTGCTACATACCTCGCCCTGTCATTGCTACATACATCGCCCTGTCATTGCTACACACCTCGTCTGGTCATTGCTACATACCTCGTCTGGTCATTGCTACATACCTAGCCCTGTCATTGCTACATACCTCGTCTGGTCATTGCTACATACGACGCCCTGTCATTGCTACATACCACGCCCTGTAATTGCTACCTACAACGCCCTGTCATTGCTACATACTACGCCCTGTCATTGCTACATAACACGCCCTGTCATTGCTACATACCTCGTCTGGTCATTGCTACATACCTCGTCTTATCATTGATACATAACACGCCCTGTCATTGCTACACACCTCGTCTGGTCATTGCTACATAACACGCCCTGTCCTTGCTATATACCTCGTCTGGTCATTGCGACATACCTCGTCTTGTCATTGCTACCTACAACGCCCTGTCATTGCTACATACCTCGTCTGGTCATTGCTACATACCTCCTCTTGTCATTGCTACATACCTCGTCTGGTCATTGCTACATACCTCGTCTGGTCATTGCTACATACCTCGTCTGGTCATTGCTATATACCTCGCCCTGTCATTGTACATATCTCGCCCTGTCATTGCTACATATCTCGTCTGGTCATTGCTACATACCTCGTCTGGTCATTGCTAAATACCTCGTCTGGTCATTGCTACATACCTCGCCCTGTCAGTGCTACATACCTCGCCCTATCATTGCTACATATCTCGTCTGGTCATTGCTACTTACCTCGTCTGGTCATTGCTACATACCTCCTCTGGTCATTGCTACATATCTCGTCTGGTCATTGCTACGTACCTCGTCTGGTCAATGCTACGTACCCCGTCTGGTCATTGCTACGTACCCCGATCTGTCATTGCTACATATCTCGTCTGGTCAGTGCTACGTACCTCGTCTGGTCATTGTTACATACCTCGTCTAGTCATTGCTACATACCTAGTCTTGTCAATGCTACGCACTCCGTATGGTAATTGCTACATACCTCGTCTGGTCATTGCTACATACCTCGTCTGGTCATTGCTACATACCTCGTCTGGTCATTGCTACATACAATGCCCTGTCATTGCTACGTACCTCGTCTGGTCATTGCTACGCACTCCGTCTGGTCATTGCTACATACCTCGTCTTGTCATTGTTACATACCTCATCTTGTCATTGCTACATACAACGCCCTGTCATTGCTACATACCTCGTCTTGTCATTGCTACATACCTCGTCTTGTCATTGCTACATACCTTGTCTTGTCATTGCTACATACCTCGTATGGTCATTGCTACATACCTCGTCTGGTCATTGCTACATACCTCGTATGGTCATTGCTATATACCTCGCCCTGTCATTGCTACATACCTCGTCTGGTTATTGCTACATACAACGCCCTGTCATTGCTACTTACAACGCACTGTCATTGCTACATACCTCGTCTGGTCATTGATACATAACACGCCCTGTCATTGCTACATACCTCGTCTGGTCATTGCTACATAACACGCCCTGTCCTTGCTATATACCTCGTCTGGTCATTGGATATACCTCGTCTTGTCATTGCTACCTACAACGCCCTGTCATTGCTACATACCTCGTCAGGTCATTGCTACATACCTCGTCTGGTCATTGCTACATACCTCCTCTTGTCATTGCTACATACCTCGTCTCGTCATTGCTACATACCTCGTCTGGTCATTGCTACATACCTCGCCCTGTCATTGCTACATATTTCGCCCTGTCATTGCTACATATCTCGTCTGGTCATTCCTACATACCTCGTCTGGTCATTGCTACATACCTCGTCTGGTCATTGCTACATACCTCGTCTTGTCATTGCTACCTACAACGCCCTGTCATTGCTACATACCTCGTCTGGTCATTGCTACATACCTCGTCTGGTCATTGCTACATACCTCCTCTTGTCATTGCTACATACCTCGTCTGGTCATTGCTACATACCTCGTCGGTCATTGCTACATACCTCGTCTGGTCATTGCTACATACCTCGCCCTGTCATTGCTACATACTCGTCCTGTCATTGCTACATACCTCGTCTGGTCATTGCTACATACCTCGTCTGGTCATTGCTACATACCTCGTCTGGTCATTGCTACATACCTCGTCCTGTCATTGCTACATACCTCGCCCTGTCATTGCTACATACCTCGCCCTGTCATTGCTACATATCTCGTCTGGTCATTGCTACATACCTCGTCTGGTCATTGCTACATACCTCGTCTGGTCATTGCTACATACCTCGTCTGGTCATTGCTACGTACCTCGTCTGGTCAATGCTACGTACCCCGTCTGGTCATTGCTACGTACCCCGTTATGTCATTGCTACATATCTCGTCTGGTCATTGCTACGTACCTCGTCTGGTCATTGCTACATACCCCGTCTGGTCATTGCTACGTACCCCGTCTGTCATTGCTCATACCTCGTCTGGTCATTGCTACATACCACGCCCTGTCCTTGCTACATACCTCGTCTGGTCATAGCTATATACATCGTCTGGTCATTGCTACAAACCTCGTCTGGTCATTGCTACATAACTCGTCTGGTCATTGCTACATACCCCGTTTTGTCATTGCTACGTACCCCGTCTGGTCAGTGCTACGTACCCCGTTTTGTCATTGCTACGTACCCCGTCTGGTCAGTGCTACGTACCCCGTCTGGTAATTGCTACATACCTCGTCTGGTCATTGCTACATACCTCGTCTGGTCATTGATACATACCTCGCCCTGTCATTGCTACATACCTCGTCTGGTCATTGCTACATACCAAGCCCTGTCATTGCTACATACATCGTCTGGTCATTGCTACATACCTCGTCTTGTCATTGCTACATACCTCATCTTGTCATTGCAACATACAACGCCCTGTAATTGCTACATACCTCGTCTTGTCATTGCTACATACCTCGTCTTGTCATTGCTACATACCCCGTCTTGTCATTGCTACATACCTCGTCTGGTCATTGCTACATACCTCTTCTGGTCATTGATACATACCTCGCCCTGTCAGTGCTACATACCTCGTCTGGTCATTGCTACATACCTCTTCTGGTCATTGCTACATACCTCGTCTGGTCATTGCTACATACCTCGTCTGGTCATTGCTACATACCTCGTCTGGTCATTGCTACGTACTTCGTCTGGTCAATGCTACGGACCCCGTCTGGTCATTGCTACTTACCCCGTTCTGTCATTGCTACATACCTCATCTGGTCATTGCTACGTACCTCGTCTGGTCAATGCTACGTACCCCGTCTGGTCATTGCTACGTACCCCGTTCTGTCATTGCTACATATCTCGTCTGGTCAGTGCTACGTAGCTCGTCTGGTCATTGCTTCATACCTCGCCCTGTCATTGCTACATACCTCGCCCTGTCATTGCTACATATCTCGTCTGGTCATTGTTACATACCTCGTCTGGTCATTGCTACATACCTCGTCTGGTCAATGCTACGTACCCCGTCTGGTCATTGCTACGTACCCCGTTATGTCATTGCTACATATCTCGTCTGGTCAGTGCTACGTACCTCGTCTGGTCATTGCTACGTACCCCGTCTGGTCATTGCTACGTACCCCGTTCTGTCATTGCTGCATACCTCGTCTGGTCATTGCTACATACCACGCCCTGTCCTTACTATATACCTCGTCTGGTCATTGCTACATACCTCGCCCTGTCATTGCTACATACCCCGTCTGGTCATTGCTACATACCTCGTCTGGTCATTGCTACATACCTCGTCTGGTCATTGCTACATACCTCGTCTGGTCATTGCTACATACCCCGTTTTGTCATTGCTACGTACCCCGTCTGGTCAGTGCTACGTACCCCGTCTGGTAATTGCTACATACCTCGTCTGGTCATTGCTACATACCTCGTCTTGTCATTGATACATAACACGCCCTGTCATTGCTACATACCTCGTCTGGTCATTGCTACATAACACGCCCTGTCCTTGCTATATACCTCGTCTGGTCATTGCTACATATTTCGTCTTGTCATTGATACCTACAAAGCCCTGTCATTGCAACATACCTCGCCCTGTCATTGCTACATACCTCGCCCTGTCATTGCTACATACCTCGTCTGGTCATTGCTACATACCTCGTCTGGTCATTGCTACATACCTCGCCCTGTCATTGCTACATACCTCGTCTGGTCATTGCTACATACCACGCCCTGTCATTGCTACATACCTTGTCTGGTCATTGCTACATACCTAGTCTTGTCATTGCTACATACTTCATCTTGTCATTGCAACATACAACGCCCTGTAATTGCTACATACCTCGTCTTGTCATTGCTACATACATCGTCTTGTCATTGCTACATACCCCGTCTTGTCATTGCTACATACATCGTATGGTCATTGCTACATACCTCGTCTGGTCATTGCTACATACCTCGTCTGGTCATTGATACATACCTCGCCCTGTCATTGCTACATACCTCGTATGGTCATTGCTATATACCTCTTCTGGTCATTGCTACATACCTCGTCTTGTCATTGCTACATACCTCATCTGGTCATTGCTACATACCTCGTCTGGTCATTGCTACATACCTCGTCTGGTCATTGCTACATACCTCGTCTGGTCATTGCTACGTACCTCGTCTGGCCAAAGCTACGGACCCCGTCTGGTCATTGCTACTTACCCCGTTCTGTCATTGCTACATACCTCGTCTGGTCAGTGCTACGTACCTCGTCTGGTCATTGCTAAGTACCCCGTCTGGTCATTGCTACGTACCCCGTTGTGTCATTGCTACATACCTCGTCTGGTCATTGCTACGTACCTCGTCTGGTCATTGCCACATATCTCGTCTGGTCATTGCTACATACCACGCACTGTCCTTGCTATATACCTCGTCTGGTCACTGCTACATACCTCGCACTGTCATTGCTACATACCCCTTCTGGTCATTGCTACATACCTCGTCTGGTCATTGCTACATACCTCGTCTGGTCATTGCTACATACCTCGTCTGGTCATTGATACATAACACGCCCTGTCATTGCTACATACCTCGTCTGGTCATTGCTACATAACACGTCCTGTCCTTGCTATATACCTCGTCTGGTCATTGCTACATACCTCGTCTTATCATTGCTACCTACAACGCCCTGTCATTGCTACATACCTCGCCCTGTCATTGCTACATACCTCGCCCTGTCATTGCTACATACCTCGTCTAGTCATTGCTACATACCTCGTCTGGTCATTGCTACATACTTCGCCCTGTCATTGCTACATACCTCGTCTGGTCATTGCTACATACCACGCCCTGTCATTACTACATACAACGCCCTGTCATTGCTACCTACAACGCCCTGTCATTGCTACATACCACGCCCTGTCATTGCTACCTACAACGCCCTGTCATTGCTACATACCACGCCCTGTCATTGCTACATATCACTCCCTGTCATTGCTACATACAACGCCATGTCATTGCTACATACAACGCCCTGTCATTGCTACCTACAACACACTGTCATTGGTACATACCTCGCTCTGTCATTGCTACATATCTCGTCTGGTATTTGCTACATACCTCGTCTGGTCATTGCTACATACCTCGTCTGGTGGTCATTGCTACATACCTCGCTCTGTCATTGCTACATATCTCGTCTGATCATTGCTACATACCTCGCCCTGTCATTGCTACATACCACGCCCTGTCCAAGCTTTATGCCTCGTCTGGTCATTGTACATACCTCGCCCTGCCATTGCTACATACCACGCCCTGTCCAAGCTATATACATCGTCTGGTCATTGCTACAAACCTCGTCTGGTCATTGCTACATAACTCGTCTGGTCATTGCTACATACCCCGTTTTGTCATTGCTACGTACCCCGTCTGGTCAGTGCTACGTACCCCGTCTGGTCATTGCTACATACCTCGTCTGGTCATTGCTACATACCTCGTCTTGTCATTGCTACATACCTCGTCTGGTCATTGCTATATAACACGCCCTGTCCTTGCTATATACCTCGTCTGGTCATTGCTACATACCTCGTCTTGTCATTGCTACCTACAACGCCCTGTCATTGCTACATACCTCGCCCTGTCATTGCTACATACCTAGCCCTGTCATTGATACATACCTCGTCTAGTCATTGCTACATACCTTGTCTGATCATTGCTACATACCTCGCCCTGTCATTGCTACATACCTCGTCTGGTCATTGCTACATACCACGCCCTGTCATTGCTACATACCACGCCCTGTCATTGCTACCTATAACGCCCTGTCATTGCTACATACCACGCCCTGTCATTGCTACCTACAACGCCCTGTCATTGCTACATACCACGCCCTGTCATGGCTACATACCACGCCCTGTCATTGCTACATACAACGCCCTGTCATTGCTACATACAACGCCCTGTCATTGCTACCTACAACGCACTGTCCTTGCTATATACCTCGTCTGGTCATTGCTACATACGTCATCTTGTCATTGCTACCTACAACGCCTTGTCATTGCTACATATCTCGCCCTGTCATTGCTACATACCTCGCCCTGTCATTGCTACATACCTCGTCTGGTTATTGCTACATACCTCGTCTGGTCATTGCTACATACCACGCCCTGTCATTGCTACATACCACGCCCTGTAATTGCTACCTACAACGCCCTGTCATTGCTACATACTACGCCCTGTCATTGCTACATACAACGCCCTGTCATTACTACATACAACGCACTGTCCTTGCTATATACCTCGTCTGGTCATTGCTACATACGTCATATTGTCATTGCTACCTACAACGCCTTGTCATTGCTACATATCTCGCCCTGTCATTGCTACATACCTCGCCCTGTCATTGCTACATACCTCGTCTGGTTATTGCTACATACCTCGTCTTGTCATTGATACATAACACGCCCTGTCATTGCTATATACCTCGTCTGGTCATTGCTACATACCTCGTCTTGTCATTGCTACCTACAACGCCCTGTCATTACTACATACCTCGCCCTGTCATTGCTACATACCTCGCCCTGTCATTGCTACATACCTCGGCTGGTCATTGCTACATACCTCGTCTTGTAATTGATACATAACACGCCCTGTCATTGCTACATACCTCGTCTGGTCATTGCTACATAACACGCCCTGTCCTTGCTATATACCTCGTCTGGTCATTGCGACATACCTCCTCTTGTCATTGCTACCTACAACGCCCTGTCATTGCTACATACCTCGCCCTGTCATTGCTACATACCTCGCCCTGTCATTGCTACATACCTCGTCTTGTCATTGCTACATACCTCATCTTCTCATTGCTACATACAACGCCCTGTCATTGCTACATACCTCGTTTTGTCATTGCTACATACCTCGTCTTGTCATTGCTACATATCTCGTCTTGTCATTGCTACTTACCTCATCTTGTCATTGCTACATACCTCCTATGGTCATTGCTACATACCTCGTCTGATCATTGCTACATACCTCGTCTGGTCATTGCTACATACCTCGTCTTGTCATTGCTACATACCTCGTCTGGTCATTGCTACATACCTCGTCTGGTCATTGCTAAATACCTCGTCTGGTCATTGCTACATACCTCGCCCTGTCATTGCTACATACCTCGCCCTGTCATTGCTACATATCTCGTATGGTCTTTGCTACATACCTCGTCTGGCCATTGCTACATACCTCGTCTGGTCATTGCTACATACCTCGCCCTGTCATTGCTACATACCTCGCCCTGTCATTGCTACACCCCTCGTCTGGTCATTGCTACATACCTCGTCTGGTCATTGCTACATACCTCATCGTGTCATTGCTACATACCTCGTCTGGTCATTGCTACATACCTCGTCTGGTCATTGCTACATACCTCGTCTGATCATTGCTACATACCTCGCCCTGTCATTGCTACATATCTCACCCTGTCATTGCTACATATCTCCTCTGGTCATTGCTACATACCTCGTCTGGTCATTGCTACATACATCGTCTGGTCATTGCTACATACCTCGTCTGGTCATTGCTACGTACCTCGTCTGGTCATTGCTACGTACCTCGTCTGGTCAGTGCTAAATATCTCGTCTGGTCATTGCTACATACCTCGTCTGGTCATTGCTACATACCTCGCCCTGTCATTGATACATACCACGCCCTGTCCAAGCTATATACCTCGTCTGGTCATTGTACATACGTCGCCCTGCCATTGCTACATACCACGCCCTGTCCAAGCTATATACCTCGTCTGGTCATTGCTACAAACCTCGTCTGGTCATTGCTACATACCTCGTCTGGTCATTGCTGCATACCCCGTTTTGTCATTGCTACGTACCCCGTCTGGTCAGTGCTACGTACACCGTCTGGTCATTGCTACATACCTCGTCTGGTCATTGCTACATACCTCGTCTAGTCATTGCTACATACCTCGTCTGGTCATTGCTACATAACACGCCCTGTCCTTGCTATATACCTCGTCTCGTCATTGCTACATACCTCGTTTTGTCATTGCTACCTACAAGGCCCTGTCATTGCTACATACCTCGCCCTGTCATTGCTACATACCTCGCCCTGTCATTGCTACATACCTCGTCTGGTCATTGCTACATACAACGCCCTGTCATTGCTACATACCACGCCCTGTCATTGCTATCTACAACGCCCTGTCATTGCTACATACCACGCCCTGTCATTGCTACATATCACGCCCTGTCATTGCTACATAAAATGCCCTGTCATTGCTACCTACAACGCACTGTCCTTGCTATATACCTCGTCTGGTCATTGCTACATACGTCATCTTGTCATTGCTTCCTACAACGCCTTGTCATTGCTACATACCTCGCCCTGTCATTGCTACATACCTCACCCTGTCATTGCTACATACCTCGTCTGGTCATTGCTACATACCTCGTCTTGTCATGGATACATAACACGCCTTGTCATTGCTATATACCTCGTCTGGTCATTGCTACATACCTCGTCTTGTCATTGCTACCTATAACGCCCTGTCATTGCTACATACCTCGCCCTTTCATTGCTACATACCTCGACCTGTCATTGCAACATACCTCGTCTGGTCATTGCTACATAACACGCCCCGTCATTGCTACATACCTAGTCTGGTCATTGCGACATACCTCGTCTTGTCATTGCTACCTACAACGCCCTGTCATTGCTACATACCTCGCCCTGTCATTGCTACATACCTCGTCTTGTCAATGCTACATACCTCATCGTCTCATTGCTACATACAACGCCCTGTCATTGCTACATACCTCGTATTGTCATTGCTACATACCTCGTATTGTCATTGCTACATACCTCGTCTTGTCATTGCTACATACCTCGTATGTTCATTGCTACATACCTCGTATGTTCATTGCTACATACCTCGTCTGGACATTGCTACATACCTCGCCCTGTCATTGCTACATACCTCGTCTGGTCATTGCTACATACCTCGTCTGGTCATTGCTACATACCTCGTATTGTCATTGCTACATACCTCGTCTGGTCATTGCTACATACCTCGCCCTGTCATTGCTACATACATCGCCCTGTCATTGCTACATACATCGCCCTGTCATTGCTACATACCTCGGCTGGTCATTGCTACATACCTCGTCTTGAAAACAAACACCCCACACACCCCCACACAACCCCCCCCAAACCCCACACAACCCCACACCACAACCCCTCATTGCTACATACCTCGCCTGTCATTGCTACATACCTCGCCCTCACACAACCCCCACACAACCCACCACACAACCCCCCACCACCCACACAACCCCCACAACCCCACACACCGTCATTGCTACATACCTCGCATCTGTCATTGCTACATACCACGTCTGGTCATGCTATATACCTCGTCTTGTCATTGCTACATACCTCGTCTGTCATTACCACGCGTACATACCTCGTCTGGTCATTGCTACATACATCGTCTGGTCATTGCTACATACCTCGTCTTGTCATTGCTACATACCTCTCTGGTCATTGTACATACCTCGCCCTGTCATTGCTACATACCTCCCTGTCATTGCTAACCGCCCATATCTCGTATGGTCTTTGCTACATACCTCGTCTGGCCATTGCTACATACCTCGTCTGGTCATTGCTACATACCTCGCCCTGTCATTGCTACATACCTCGCCCTGTCATTGCTACACCCCTCGTCTGGTCATTGCTACATACCTCGTCCACTGTCATTGCTACATACCTCGCTGGTCATTGCTACATACCTCGTCTGTCATTGCTACATACCCCACACCCCACACAACCACCCTGTCATTGCTACATATCTCCTCTGGTCATTGCTACATACCTCGTCTGGTCATTGCTACAACATCGTCTGGTCATTGCTACATACCTCGTCTGGTCATTGCTACGTACCTCGTCTGGTCATTGCTACGTACCTCGTCTGGTCAGTGCTAAATATCTCGTCTGGTCATTGCTACATACCTCGTCTGGTCATTGCTACATACCTCGCCCTGTCATTGATACATACCCAACAAACCCCCAACAACCGCCCTGCCATTGCTACATACCACGCCCTGCCAACAAACCCCCACACAACCCCCACAACCCCCACCAACCCCACTCATTGCTACATACCCGCCCTGTCATTGCTACATACCCGCCTGTCATTGCTACATACCACCCTGTCATTGATACATACCACCCCTGTCATTGCTACATACCCGCCCTGTCATTGCTACATACAACAACTGTCATTGCTACATACCTCGTCTGGTCATTGCTACATACGCCTGTCCTTGCTATATACCTCGTCTGGTCATTGCTACATACTCGTCTGTCATTGCTACTACAACCCTGTCATTGCTACATACCTCGCTGTCATTGCTACATACCTCTGGTCATTGTACATACCTCGCCTGGCTACTACATACCCGCGTCATTGCTACATACCCGCGTCATTGCACAACCCCACACCAACCCCCACACAACCCCCACACAACCCACCCACAACAACCCCCCACACAAACACAACCCCCACCCCCACACAACCACCACACAACCCCCACACCACAACCCCCACACAACCCCCCCACACAACCCCCAACACAACCCACCCACACAACAACCCCCACACAACCCACACACAACCCACACACAACCCCCACACAACCCACACACAACCCACACACAACCCCACACACAACCCCCCGTCATTGCTACTACCCGTCTGTCATTGCTACATACCTCGTCTGGTCATGCTACATACCTCGTCTGGTCATTGCTACATACCTCGTCTAGTCATTGCTACATACCTAGTCTTGTCAATGCTACGCACTCCGTATGGTAATTGCTACATACCTCGTCTGGTCATTGCTACATACCCCGTCATTGCTACATACCTCGTCTGTCATTGCTACATACAACGCCCTGTCATTGCTACGTACCTCGTCTGGTCATTGCTACATACCCCGTCTGGTCATTGCTACATACCTCGTCTTGTCATTGCTACATAACACGCCCTGTCCTTGCTATATACCTCGTCTGGTCATTGCTACATACCTCGTCTTGTCATTGCTACATACAACGCCCTGTCATTGCTACATACCTCGCCCTGTCATTGCTACATACCTCGCCCTGTCATTGCTACATACCTCGTCTGGTCATTGCTACATACCTCCTCTGGTCATTGCTACATACCTCGCCCTGTCATTGCTACATACCTCGTCTGGTCATTGCTACATACCACGCCCTGTCATTGCTACAAAACACGCCCTGTCATTGCTACCTTCAATGCCCTGTCATTGCTACATACCACGCCCTGTCATTGCTACATACCACGCCCTGTCATTGCTACATACCACGCCCTGTCATTGCTACATACAACGCCCTGTCACTGCTACCTACAACGCACTGTCATTGCTACATACCTTGTCTGGTCATTGCTACATAACTCGCCCTGTCATTGCTACATACCTCGTCTGGTCATTGCTACATACCTCGTCTTGTCATGTATACATAACACGCCCTGTCAATGCTACATACCTCGTCTGGTCATTGCTACATAACACGCCCTGTCCTTGCTATATACCTCGTCTGGTCATTGCGACATACCTCGTCTTGTCATTGCTACCTACAACGCCCTGTCATTGCTACGTACCCCGTCTGGTCATTGCTACGTACCCCGTTCTGTCATTGATACATACCTCGTCTGGTCATTGCTACGTACCTCGTCTGGTCATTGCTACATATCTCGTCTGGTCATTGTTACATACCACGCCCTGTCCTTGCTATATACCTCGTCTGGTCATTGCTACATACTTCGCCCTGTCATTTCTACATACCCCTTCTGGTCATTGCTACATACCTCGTCTGGTCATTGCTACATACCTCGTCTGGTCATTGCTACATACCTCTTCTTGTCATTGCTACGTACCCCGTCTGGTCAGTGCTACGTACCCCGTCTGGTCATTGCTACATACCTCGTCTGGTCATTGCTACATATCTCGTCTTGTCATTGATACATAACACGCCCGGTCATTGCTACATACCTCGTCTGGTCATTGCTACATAACACGCCCTGTCCTTGCTATATACCTCGTCTGGTCATTGCTACATACCTCGTCTTGTCATTGCTACCTACAACGCCCTGTCATTGCTACATACCTCGCCCTGTCATTGCTACATACCTCGCCCTGTCATTGCTACATACCTCGTCTGGTCATTGCTACATACCTCGTCTGGTCATTGCTACATACCACGCCCTGTCATTGCTACATACCACGCCCTGTCATTGCTACATACCACGTCCTGGCATTGCTACATACCACGCCCTGTCATTGCTACATACCTCGTCTGGTCATTGCTACATACCCCGTCTGGTCATTGCTACCTATAACACCCTGTCATTGCTACATACCTCGTCTGGTCATTGCTACATACATCGTCTGGTCATTGCTACATACCTCGTCTTGTCATTGCTACATACCACGCCCTATCATTGCTACGTACCCTGTCTGTTAATTGCTACCTACCTCGTCTGGTCATTGCTACCTACCACGCCCTGTCATTGCTTCGTACCCCGTCTGGTTATTGCTACTTACCCCGTCTGGTCATTGCTACGCACCCCGTCTGGTCATGGTTGCGTTCACCGTCTGGTAAGTACCTTGTCTGGTCATTGTTTTATGTACTTTTCCATGTATATTTTGTGTAAACGTGTCTCGTACGTGTTACCTATGGACGCTACAAGCGCTACATCAAACATTCGACACCCTCGGACGTTACCATATTATGACGTCAGAACATCAGAACATCACGTGGTCAATTGGTCATAGCAACGTTACCGCATCCAGAGATATTAAACAAAAGCATTCTCGCATTTTCCTGTTGAAAATAAAAAGCAAAGATGGGCTAATGAATCGAAATAGCACGGTTATTGCCGATGAGGTAACTCGTGATGAGTGCCTCCGTTACGGTTATGACATTGTGGATAATATCGGCACGGGAGAATTCGGTATCGTTAAGTTAGCGAGAGTAATGCCATCCGCGTTGAAGATACATCCTGACATGGCAACAAAGGAAGATTGCGGAAATACCATGGTAAATATATCATATAAATGTATCGATGTCAATCATAGGAACTTGATACCGTAGTGAACATTATAATGTTTTTATATTGGTTTTATCTGGACCTGTAGTGGTCTGAATTATTTATCCTTATTGTCCGTTGATACGTACCTCGTCTGGTCATTGCCACGTACCCCGTCTGGTAATTGCCACGTACCCCGTCTGGTAATTGCCACGTACCCCGTCTGGTCATTGCCACGTAC
This sequence comes from Archivesica marissinica, assembly GCA_014843695.1. Taxonomy (NCBI): domain Eukaryota; kingdom Metazoa; phylum Mollusca; class Bivalvia; order Venerida; family Vesicomyidae; genus Archivesica; species Archivesica marissinica. The sequence continues at coordinate 38,300,230 of CM026394.1, forward strand.
CCCGTCTGGTAATTGCCACGTACCTCGTCTGGTCATTGCCACGTACCCCGTTTGGTCATTGCCACGTAACCCGTCTGGTCATTGCCATGTACTCCGTCTGGTCATTGCCACGTACCCCGTCTGGTCATTGCCACGTACCCCGTCTGGTCATTGCCACGTACCCCATCTGGTCATTGCCACGTACCCCGTCTGGTCATTGCCACGTACCCCGTCTGGTCATTGCCACGTACCCCGTCTGGTCATTGCCACGTACCCCGTCTGGTCATTGCCACGTACCCCGTCTAGTCATTGCCACGTACCCCGTCTGGTCATTGCCACTTACTGCGCCTGGTCATTGCCACGTACTGCGCCTGGTCATTGCCATATACCCCGTCTTGTCATTGCCACGTACCCCGTCTGGTCATTGCCACTTACTGCGCCTGGTCATTGCCACGTACTGCGCCTGGTCATTGCCACGTACCCCGTCTGGTCATTGCCACGTACCCCGTCTTGTCATTGCCACGTACTGCGCCTGGTCATTGCCACGTACTGCGCCTGGTCATTGCCACGTACTGCGCCTGGTCATTGCCACTTACTACGCCTGGTCATTGCCACTTACTGCGCCTGGTCATTGCCACGTACTGCGCCTGGTCATTGCCATGTACTGCGCCTGGTCATTGCCACGTACTGGTCATTGTCACGTACTGCGCCTGGTCATTGCCACGTACTGGTCATTGTCACGTACTGCGCCTGGTCATTGCCACTTACTGCGCCTGGTCATTGCCACGTACTGCGCCTGGTCATTGCCACGGACTGCGCCTTGTCATTGCCACTTACTGCGCCTGGTCATTGCCACGTACTGCGCCTGGTCATTGCCACGTACTGCGCGTGGTCATTGCCAAGTACTGCGCCTGGTCATTGCCACGTACTGCGCCTGGTCATTGCCACGTACTGCGCCTGATCATTGCCACTTACTGCGCCTGGTCATTGCCACGTACTGCGCCTGGTCATTGCCACGTACTGCGTCTTGTCATTGCCACGTACTGCGCCTGGTCATTGCCACGTACCCCGCCTGGTCATTGCCACGTACTGCGTCTGGTCATTGCCACGTACTGCGCCTGGTCATTGCCACTTACTGCGTCTGGTCATTGCCACGTACCCCGTCTGGTCATTGCCACGTACTGCGCCTGGTCATTGCCACGTACCCCGTCTGGTCATTGCCACGTACTGCACCTGGTCATTGCCACGTACTGCGCTTGGTCATTGCCACGTACTGCGCCTGGGCATTGCCACGTACCCCGTCTGGTCATTGCCACATACTGCGCCTGGTCATTGCCACGTACTGCGCCTGGTCATTGCCACGTACCCCGTCTGGTCATTGCCACGTACTGCGCCTGGTCATTGCCACGTACTGTGCCTGGTCATTGCCACGTACCCCATCTGGTCATTGCCACGTACTGCGCCTGGTCATTGCCACGTACTGCGTCTGGTCATTGCCACGTACCCCGTCTGGTCATTGCCACGTACTGCGCCTGGTCATTGCCACGTACTGCGTCTGGTCATTGCCACGTACCCCATCTTGTCATTGCCACGTACTGCGCCTGATCATTGCCACGTACTGCGCCTGGTCATTGCCACGTACCCCGTCTTGTCATTGCCACGTACTGCGCCTGTTCATTGCCACATACCCCGTATTGTCATTGCCACGTACTACGCCTGGTCATTGCCACTTACTGCGCCTGGTCATTGCAATGGAATGTTCTGTTATTAATGTTTAGTGAGGCAAATACTTTAGTAAAAGTAATTTACCAGTTTATATATATGTAATTTATTTTTCCATACAAATGTAATCAACCATTCCATATATGTGTAATGTACCTTGTATGTGCATGTAGAAAATCCTTATTAACATAATATAAATCTTACCACAACTTTACACGCAATAGTTTCTATGGGATCTGACCAATGGCGGAAGTATGTATCATTGTGCAAAGAAGATTTATTAGTACCCAATACACGCAGAGCTTTCATCAATGTCCATACGATCTTTCATGCATACACATACAACAAACAAAACGATTGGACACACAACAAGACATTAACATGTGCTTACGAGACAAAACACGTGCATGATATAATTGACCTGGGAATATCGTCCATTTCCGTCTCCGACGTAGATCGCCGAGTATCTTCGATTCAATATCGTTGCATACGACACAAAGAACGATGCTACACGAATTGTAACGGCTATTAACGCATGCGCGAAGATTAAGTATATATGTGTATTATGGCATACTGTACAGACACACAGACGGGTCTGTAGTCCAGTAACTGGACTGCTAATCCAGGGATCGCAGGTTCGATCCCCCGTCTGACCCTAATAAAATTAACAGTCTTTCAGATGGGACGTTAAATCGAGATCTCGTGTCTGTGCTTTACATCGTGCATGTAAAAGAACCAGAGGAGACTCTGGAATGGGTCTCTGTCTGTATCATTGCACTATCCTCCAACAATCTAAAATGACTAATCTCTTCAGGAGGCGTCGCTTATATGGGCAACCGGTAGCGACGATAAATAAACGTAAAACACACACTGTAGTGACACAGACGGATCTGTAGTCCAGTGGTAGCACGTCGGACTGGTAATCCAGGGATCGCAGGTTCGATCCCCCATCTGACCCTAATAAAATTAACAGTCTTTCAGATGGGACGTTAAACCGAGGTCTCGCGTTGGTGCTTTACACTATGCACGTTAAGGAACCAGAGGAGACTCTGGAACGGATCTGTATCATTACATTGCATTGCGCAATAGTTTATGTTTTCGATCATGACCTATTCATATTGCATATTATATATAGTTCACTGTTATTTAGCACAAACAAAACACCATGAACGTTTACCGGAATGTAACAACCGCATTGCTCCCCCAAACGAGGGGGGGTGTGTGGCATGCCCCCAGACACCCGACACCCTAGTCCTATCACGCCTACTTAATGACAATTCCTGGAACCGCCACTGAATCATGTATTAGGTCAAACATTCCTTTTCTGTTTCGTTACAAATTTCGTAGGTTGTATCCTAGTATTGTAGATTTGGATAATTTGTTTTCTGTTCTTGTCCATGTATATTTTGTGTACACATGTCTCGTACTTGTTATCTATGGGCGCTACACGCCTCAACGGATATTCGGCACTCTCGGACTTTACCATATTATGACGTCAGAACGTCAGGTTGAAATTGGCCATAGCAACGTTACTGCATCCACAGATATTAAACAAAAGCATTCTCGCATTCTCCTGTTGAAAAAAAAGAAGCAAAGATGGGCTAATGAATCGAAATAGCACGGTTATTACCGAAGAGGTAACTCGTGATGAGTGCCTCCGTTACGGTTATGACATTGTGGATAATATCGGCACGGGAGAATTCGGTATCGTTAAGTTAGCGAGAGTTATGCCATCCGCGTTGAAGATACATCCTGACATGGCAACAAAGGAAGATTGCGGAAATACCATGGTAAATATATCATATAAATGTATCGATGTCAATCATATGAACTTGATACTGTAGTGACCATTATAATGTTTTTTATTGGTTTGATCCGGAGAAGGTTTTACTGGTCGGTACAACTATTGGTTTGCCACCAGTCACGGACCTAGTACGAGACCAGTCACCGACCAGCAGAAAATAGACAACAAGACCCTTTAAAGGACCGATTTTGAACAAGTCTCTTACCATCCTGGACGCCGATCTGTCTGGAATACTCACTACCGCTAGTCGTATGTACGGAAGGAAGTCACTGATCAGTCTGTTACCAGTCATATACAATTGGTCTACCCGGTTTCGGACTGGTCGCCGACCATTTATTACATGTTACGTACCCGTGTGGTCATTAACTAAGTACCCCGTCTGGTCATTGTTACATACCCCGTCCGTCCGGTCATTGCTACGTACCCCGTCCGGTCATTGCTACGTACTCCGTCCGGTCATTGCTACGTACCAGTCCTGTCAATGTTACGTACCCCGTCCGGTCATTGCTACGTACCCCGTCCGGTCATTGCTACGTACCAGTCCTGTCAATGTTACGTACCCCGTCCGGTCATTGCTACGTACCCCGTCCGGTCATTGCTACGTACCCGTCCTGTCAAATTACGTACCCCGTCCGTCATTGCTACACCCCCCACCCCCCCCCCACAACCCACACACCCGTCAATGTTACGTACCTCGTCCGGTCGTTGCTGCGTACCCCGTCTGGTCACTGCTGCGTACCCCGTCTGGTCGTTGCTGCGTACCCCGTCTGGTCATTGCTACTTACCCCGTTTGATCATTACTACGTACCCCGTCTGGTCATTGCTAAGTACCCCGTCTAGTCATTGCTACGTACCCCGTCTGGTCACTGCTAAGTGCCTCGTCCGGTCATTGCTACGTACCCAGTCAGGTCATTGCTACGTACACTGTTTGATCATTGCTACGTATCCCCGTCTGGTCATTGCTACGTACCCCGTCTGGTCATTACTACGTATCCCCGTCTGGTCATTGCTACGTACCCCGTCTGGTCATTGCCACGTACCCCGTCTGGTCATTGCTACGTACCCCGTCTGATCATTGCTACGTACCCCGTCCTGTCATTGTTATGTACCCCGTCTGGTCATTGCCACATATCCCCTCTGGTCATTACCACGTACCCCGTCTGGTCATTGCCATGTACCCCGTCTGATCAATGCTACGTACCCCGTCTGGTCATTGCCACGTACCCCGTCTGGTCATTGCCACGTACCATGTCTGGTCAATGCTACATACCCCGTCTGGTCATTGCCACGTACCCCGTCTGGTCATTGCTAAGTACCCCGTCTGGTCATTGCTAAGTACCCCGTCTGGTCATTGCTACGTACCCCGTCTGGTCATTGCTAAGTACCATGTCTGGTCATTGCTAAGTACCCCGTCTGGAAAAGGCTACGTACCCCGTCTGGTCATTGCTACGTACTCCGTCTTGTCATTGCTACGTACCCCGTCTGGTCATTGCTACGTACCCCATCTGGTCATTGCTACGTACCCCGTCTTGTCATTGTCAAGTACCCCGTCTGATCATTGCTACGTACCCCGTCTTGTCATTGCTACGCTACGTACTCCGTCTGGTCATTGATACGTACTCCGTCTGGTCATTGCTACGTACTCCGTCTGGTCATTGATACGTACTCCGTCTGGTCATTGCTACGTACCCCGTCTGGTCATTGCTACGTACTCCGTCCTGTCATTGCTACATACCTCGTCTGGTCATTGCTACGTACTCCGCCTGGACAATGCCATGTACCCCGTTTGATCATTGCTACGTACCCCGCCTGGACAATGCTACGTACCCCGTCTGGTCATTATTAAGTACCATGTCCTGTCATTGTTAGGTACCGCGTCTGGTCATTGCTACGTACCCCGTCTGGTCATTACCACGTACCCCGTCCTGTCATTGCTACGTACTCCGTCTGGTCATTACCACGTACCCCGTCATGTCATTGCTACGTACCCCGTCTGGTCATTGCTACGTACCTCGTCTGGTCATTGCCACCTACCCCGTTTGGTCATTGCTACGTACACCGTCTGGTCATTACAATGGAATGTTCTGTTATTAATATTTAGTGAGGCAAATACTGCCATTTTGTTTGTTATCTGTAGGCGATGTTGATTGTTAAGACATATTTCTTCTAATAACTCACCGTAAATCGATTGTATTTCATTTTTTATTCATTTCATGCCTAATTAAAATCATATATATGTAATTTACCTTTCCATAGATATGTAATGTACCTTTCCATATATATGTAATGTACCTGTCCATAGATATGTAATGTACCTGTCCATATATATGTAATTTACCTTTCCATATATATGTAATGTACCTGTCCATAGATATGTAATGTACCTGTCCATATATATGTAATATACCTGTCCATATATATGTAATGTACCTGTCCATAGATATGTAATGTACCTGTCCATATATATGTAATTTACCTGTCCATATATATGTAATGTACCTGTCTATATATATGTAATGTACCTGTCCATATATATGTAATATACCTGTCCATATATATGTAATGTACCTGTCCATATATATGTAATGTACCTATCCATAGATATGTAACTTACCTGTCCATAGATATGTAATGTACCTGTCCATATATATGTAATGTACCTGTCCATATATATGTAATGTACCTGTCCATATATATGTAATGTACCTGTCCATATATATGTAACTTACCTGTCCATATATATGTAATGTACCTGTCCATATATATGTAATGTACCTGTCCATATATATGTAATGTACCTGTCCATATATATGTAATGTACCTGTCCATATATATGTAATGTACCTGTCCATATATATGTAATGTACCTGTCCATATATATGTAATGTACCCAGTCCATATATATGTAATATACCTGTCCATATATATGTAATGTAACTGTCCATATAGATGTAATGTACCTGTCCATAGATATGTAATGTACCTATCCATATATATGTAATATACCTGTCCATAATATGTAATGTACCTGTCCATATATATGTAATATCCCTGTCCATAGATATGTAATGTACCTGTCCATATATATGTAATATACCTGTCCATATATATGTAATGTACCTGTCCATATATATGTAATGTACCTGTCCATATATATGTAATATACCTGTCCATATATATGTAATGTACATGTCCATATATATGTAATGTACCTGTCCATATATATGTAATATACCTGTCCATATATATGTAATATACCCATCCATAGATATGTAATGTACCTGTCCATATATATGTAATATACCTGTCCATAGATATGTAATGTACCTGTCCATATATATGTAATTTACCTGTCCATATATATGTAATGTACCTGTCCATATATATGTAATGTACCTGTCCATATATATGTAATGTACCTGTCCATATATATGTAACTTACCTGTCCATATATATGTAATGTACCTGTCCATATATATGTAATGTACCTGTCCATATATATGTAATGTACCTGTCCATATATATGTAATGTACCTGTCCATATATATGTAATGTACCTGTCCATATATATGTAATGTACCTTTCCATATATATGTAATGTACCTGTCCATAGATATGTAACTTACATGTCCATATATATGTAATGTACCTGTCCATATATATGTAATGTACCTGTCCATATATATGTAATGTACCTGTCCATATTTATGTAATGTACCTGTCCATATATATGTAATGTACCTGTCCATATATATGTAATGTACCTGTCCATATATATGTAATGTACCTGTCCATATATATATAACTTACATGTCCATATATATGTAATGTACATGTCCATATATATGTAATGTACCTGTCCATATATATGTAATGTACCTGTCCATAGATATGTAACTTACCTGTCCATATATATGTAATTTACCTGTCCATACAAATGTAACTTACCTGTCCATATATAGGTAATATACCTGTCCATATATATCTAATGTACCTGTCCATATATATGTAATGTACCTGTCCATATATATGTAATGTACCTGTCCATATATATGTAACTTACCTGTCCATATATATGTAATATACCTGTCCATATATATGTAATGTACCTGTCCATATATATGTAATGTACTTGTCCATATATATGTAATATACCTGTCCATATATATGTAATGTACCTGTCCATATATATGTAATATACCTGTCCATATATATGTAATGTACCTGTCCATATATATGTAATGTACCTGTACATATATATGTAATATACCTGTCCATATATATGTAATGTACCTGTCCATATATATGTAATTTACCTGTCCATATATATGTAATATACCTGTCCATAGATATGTAATGTACCTGTCCATATATATGTAATGTACCTATCCATAGATATGTAACTTACCTGTCCATAGATATGTAATGTACCTGTCCATATATATGTAATATACCTGTCCATATATATGTAATGTACCTGTCCATATATATGTAATGTACCTGTCCATAGATATGTAATGTACCTGTCCATATATATGTAATATAACTGTCCATATATATGTAATGTACCTGTCCATATATATGTAATATACCTATCCATATATATGTAATGTACCTGTCCATATATATGTAATGTACCTGTCCATATATATGTAATGTACCTGTACATATATATGTAATATACCTGTCCATATATATGTAATGTACCTGTCCATATATATGTAATGTACCTGCCCATATATATGTAATGTACCTGCCCATATATATGTAATGTACCTGTCCATATATATGTAATGTACCTGTCCATATATATGTAACTTACCTGTACATATATATGTAATGTACCTGTCCATATATATGTAATGTACCTGTCCATATATATGTAATGTACCTGTCCATATATATGTAATATACCTGTCCATATATATGTAATGTACCTGTCCATATATATGTAATGTACCTGTCCATATATATGTAATATACCTGTCCATATATATGTAATGTACCTGTCCATATATATGTAATGTACCTGTCCATATATATGTAATATACCTGTCCATATATATGTAATGTACCTGTCTATATATATGTAATGTACCTGTCCATATATATGTAATATACCTGTCCATAGATATGTAATGTACCTGTCCATATATATGTAATGTACCTATCCATAGATATGTAACTTACCTGTCCATAGATATGTAATGTACCTGTCCATATATATGTAATGTACCTGTCCATATATATGTAATGTACCTGTCCATATATATGTAATGTACCTATCCATATATATGTAATATACCTGTCCATAATATGTAATGTACCTGTCCATATATATGTAATATACCTGTCCATATATATGTAATGTACCTGTCCATATATATGTAATATACATGTCCATATATATGTAATGTACCTGTACATATATATGTAATGTACCTGTCCATATATATGTAATATACCTGTCCATATATATGTAATGTACATGTCCATATATATGTAATGTACCTGTCCATATATATGTAATATACCTGTCCATATATATGTAATATACCATCCATAGATATGTAACTTACCTGTCCATATATATGTAATATACCTGTCCATATATATGTAATGTACCTGTCCATATATATGTAATGTACCTGTCCATAGATATGTAATGTACCTGTCCATATATATGTAATGTACCTGTCCATATATATGTAATGTACCTGTCCATATATATGTAATATACCTGTCCATATATATGTAATGTACCTGTCCATATATATGTAATGTACCTGTCCATATATATGTAATATACCTGTCCATATATATGTAATGTACCTGTCCATATATATGTAATGTACCTGTCCATATATATGTAATATACCTGTCCATATATATGTAATGTACCTGTCCATATATATGTAATGTACCTGTCCATATATATGTAATATACCTGTCCATATATATGTAATGTACCTGTCCATATATATGTAATGTACCTGTCCATATATATGTAATATACCTGTCCATATATATGTAATGTACCTGTCCATATATATGTAATGTACCTGTCCATATATATGTAATATACCTGTCCATATATATGTAATGTACCTGTCCATATATATGTAATGTACCTGTCCATATATATGTAATATACCTGTCCATATATATGTAATGTACCTGTCCATATATATGTAATTTACCTGTCCATATATATGTAATATACCTGTCCATAGATATGTAATGTACCTGTCCATATATATGTAATGTACCTATCCATGGATATGTAACTTACCTGTCCATAGATATGTAATGTACCTGTCCATATATATGTAATATACATGTCCATATATATGTAATGTACCTGTCCATATATATGTAATGTACCTGTCCATAGATATGTAATGTACCTGTCCATATATATGTAATATAACTGTCCATATATATGTAATGTACCTGTCCATATATATGTAATATACCTATCCATATATATGTAATGTACCTGTCCATATATATGTAATATACCTGTCCATATATATGTAATGTACCTGTCCATATATATGTAATATACCTGTCCATATATATGTAATGTACCTGTCCATATATATGTATTGTACCTGTCCATATATATGTAATGTACCTGTCCATATATATTTAATGTACCTGTCCATATATATGTAATATACCTGTCCATATATATGTAATATACCTGTCCATAGATATGTAATGTACATGTTCATATATATGCAATGTACATGTCCATATATATGTAATGTACCTGTCCATATATATGTAATATACCTGTCCATAGATATGTAATGTACCTGTCCATATATATGTAATATACCTGTCCATATATATGTAATATACCCGTCCATATATATGTAATGTACCTGTCCATATATATGTAATATACCTGTCCATATATATGTAATGTACCTGTCCATATATATGTAATATACCTGTCAATATATATGTAATATATCTGTCCATATATATGTAATATACCTGTCCATAGATATGTAATGTACATGTCCTTATATATGTAATGTACCTGTCCATATATATGTAATTTACCTGTCCATATATATATGTAATATACCTGTCAATATATATGTAATGTACCTGTCCATAGATATGTAATGTACCTGTCCATAGATATGTAATGTACCTGTCCATATATATGTAATATACCTGTCCATATATATGTAATGTACCTGTCCATATATATGTAATGTACCTGTCCATATATATGTAATGTACCTGTCCATATATATGTAATGTACCTCTCTATATATATATATGTAATGTACCTGTCCATATATATGTCATGTACCTGTCCATATATATGTAATGTACCTGTCCATATATATGTAATTTACCTGTCCATATATATATATATGTAATATACCTGTCAATAGATATGTAATGTACCTGTCCATATATATGTAATATACATGTCCATATATATATATGTAATATACCTGTCCATATATATGTAATGTACCTGTCCATAGATATGTAATGTACCTGTCTATATATATGTAATGTACCTCTCTATATATATGTAATGTACCTGTCCATATATATGTAATGTACCTGTCCATAAATATGTAATGTACCTTTCCATATATATATATGTAATATACCTGTCCATATATATGTAATGTACCTGTCCATATATATGTAATATACCTGTCCATATATATGTAATATACCTGTCCATATATATGTAATGTACCTGCCCATATATATGTAATGTACCTGTCCATATATATGTAATTTAACTCTCCATATATATGTAATATACCTGTCCATATATATGTAATGTACCTGTCCATATATATGTAATATACCTGTCCATATATATGTAATATACCTGTCCATATATATGTAATGTACCTGCCCATATATATGTAATGTACCTGTCCATATATATGTAATTTAACTCTCCATATATATGTAATGTACCTGTCCATATATATGTAATATACATGTCCATATATATGTAATGTACCTGTCCATATATATGTAATGTACCTGTCCATATATATGTAATGTACCTGTCCATATATATGTAATGTACCTGTCCATATATATGTAATGTACCTGTCCATATATATGTAATGTACCTGTCATATATATGTAATGTACCTGTCCATATATATGTAATTTAACTCTCCATATATATGTAATATACCTGTCCATATATATGTAATGTACCTGTCCATATATATGTAATGTACCTGTCCATATATATGTAATGTACCTGTCCATATATATGTAATGTACCTGTCCATATATATGTAATGTACCTGTCCATATATATGTAATATACCTGTCCATAGATATGTAATGTACCTGTCCATATATATGTAATATACCTGTCCATATATATGTAATGTACCTGTCCATATATATGTAATGTACCTGTCCATATATATGTAATGTACCTGTCCATATATATGTAATGTACCTGTCCATATATATGTAATTTACCTTTCCATAGATATGTAATATACCTGTCCATATATATGTAATATACCTGTCCATATATATGTAATGTACCTGTCCATATATATGTAATGTACCTGTCCATATATATGTAATGTACCTGTCCATATATATGTAATTTACCTGTCCATAGATATGTAATATACCTGTCCATATATATGTAATGTACCTGTCCATATATATGTAATGTACCTGTCCATATATATGTAATGTACCTTTCCATATATATGTAATATACCTTTCCATATATATGTAATTTACCTTTCCATATATATGTAATGTACCTGTCCATATATATGTAATGTACCTGTCCATATATATGTAATGTACCTGTCCATATATATGTAATGTACCTTTCCATATATATGTAATATACCTTTCCATAGATATGTAATGTACCTGTCCATATATATGTAATGTACCTGTCCATATATATGTAATGTACCTGTCTATATATATATGTGATGTACCTGTCCATATATATGTAATGTACCTGTCCATATATATGTAATGTACATGTCCATATATATGTAATGTACCTGTCAATATATATGTAATTTACCTTTCCATATATATGTAATGTACCTGTCCATATATATGTAATGTACCTGTCCATATATATGTAATGTACATGTCCATATATATGTAATGTACCTGTCCATATATATGTAATTTACCTTTCCATATATATGTAATTTACCTGTCCATATATATGTAATTTACCTTTCCATATATATGTAATGTACCTGTCCATATATATGTAATGTACCTGTCCATATATATGTAATGTACATGTCCATATATATGTAATGTACCTGTCCATATATATGTAATATACCTTTCCATAGATATGTAATGTACCTGTCCATAGATATGTAATGTACCTGTCCATATATATGTAATGTACATGTCCATATATATGTAATGTACCTGTCCATATATATGTAATGTACCTTTCCATATATATGTAATTTAACTTTCCATAGATATGTTAAGAATATGTGCGATATAAATGTGTGTAATGTTGGCAATAATGCGGATCAGTGGTCCAGTGGTCAACAAGCTGGATTTGTAATCCAGGGGTCGTATGTTCGAGCCCCAGCTATACAATATTAATGACTCATACCATAGTCGTTCGTATGATACTTTAAACCGATATAGCATGTTGCTGCTTTCATAGTGCACATAAAAGAACCAGAGGAAACTCTGGAATGGGTATATGTCTGTATCATTGCACTATCCTCATAGATCTAAAATATCTCGACAGGAGGCGTCGCTCATATGGACAACCTGTAGCGACGATAAATAAACGTAAAATACACATACAATAAACCTTTGTAGAAATAACATATATCTATATCAGCGTAAATATCAGGGATATATGTTGTAAAAAATGTTTCAAAAACATTTCATTAATGGTACACAGTGATCTAGCACCTGTCTATCTGCAAGAGTCATTCAGATTTACTTCCGATGTTCGAACTCAAAACTTGCGATCATCCGCCAACTCTACCCTCCTAAGCCAACTATTGAACTTTTTAGAAAAGCTTTCTTATATCCAGGGTCACACTTGTGGAATCCCCTCCCTTATCACATCAAAACAGCACATTCTGTTCCACACTTCAAAGCTTTATAATTATATAGTGCATAGAACATACCAATAACATAATAAACTGATAATTTATAATTAATCATGAATATAAGTATTAGTTCTTGCAGCTTATATCGACGATAAATAAACGTAAAAACACACCCCCGTCTGACAGACGGGTCTGTAGTCCAGTAACACGTTGGACTAGTAATCCAGGGATCACAGGTTCGATCCCCCGTCTGACCCTAATGAAATTAGCAGTCTTACAGATGCGACGTTATAGTTAATAGTTATTAAACGGAGGTCTCGTGTCGGTCCTTTACACCGTGCACGTTAAAGAACCAGAGGAGACTCTGGAATGGTCTCTGTCTATACCATTGTCTGTACTCCTCCAAAAACTAATATGTCTAATCTCTTCAGGAGGAGTCGCTCATATGGGCAACCGGTAGTGACGATAAATAAACGTAAACACACACCCGTCTGACCCTAATACAATTAACAGTCTTTCAGATGGGACGTTAAACCGAGGTCGCGTATCTGTGATGTACACCGTGCACTTAAATGAACCAGAGAAGGTTCAGGAATAGGTCTCTGTCTGTTATCATGCACTATCCTCCAACAATCTAATATAACTAATCTGTGCAGGAGGCGTCGCTCATATGGTCAACCGGTAACGACGATAAATACACTTAAAACACCGTTCACGTTATGAACAGCCGATGTACTCTTTTATGTACAAACTGTGACTTACTAATGGTGGGTTCCCACTGCCGATCAGATCAACTCGATAAAGCTCGATCAAGCGATCGGGGACTGGTCTGGCAGAAGTGATCGAGGTGGTCTACCTTACTCGGCTTCCTTCCCGAAAATAGTTGACATGTAAAAAACCAAATCGTGTAAGGGTCGACAAGCCAAGCGCTCTTGACGCCCCAGGTAAACGATCGGTATTGGTCGAGTAGAGATCGAGTTGGTCGAGAAACGATCGTGTAGAGATCTACATTGTAGTTTGTCGGGATCAAAAAAATTACGGATCAGTACCCGATCATTTGAACAGCTACTCGAATAATACCCGCTCGCTTCAAGTCGATCTGGTCGGGCTTGGGTCGAACTCGCGTAGAGATCGACTAGAGGTCGAGCATGTCGAATAGTAATGTGGAAGGGTCAGTATGATCGAGTAGAGATCGAAGTGATTGTCGGATGAATTTCGGTGAGGAGTAGTGAATGGTCGTGTGTGGTTCGTGTACCATTGAGTAGCCGTCGGGAAGTAGTCGTGTACAAGCCTCATCACGCAGTTGGTCGAACTCAGTCGGGGAAACTGAGCGATCGGGACGACATAATTAATCTGACGGGCAGTGGGAAAGGGCCATAAGATATATGTTATTGTCAAGATAATAACGGTATACAGGTGTATGGCATTGAATACAGCTCATATCCTTCATAGCTTAGGTGGTACGAGAACATCTGTATGCGTGTATGTCGGTAATAAATGATGCCGACGTGTTTGATATCACCGACAAACCCAGGTTGTCGTTATCAAATAATGGAATCATATGAGGCATACTCACAGAAAACATGCTCCATACAATTGTATAACCGCCCGCGGGTGACCAATCCGTACGCACTCGAGGCTGTCGTATTTGACGACGAATAGACTACGGTGTTATATCCACTAGCGGTTCCAGGGATGGCGCAGCCGGCACCTTGTCTGGCGCTTCCGTCGCCCCATCAAATATGTAAAGAATAGACTTAATACTCTAAGATACGCTCTCGTTATATCCTAGTATTGTAGATTTGGATAATTTGTTTTATGTTCTTGTTCATGTATATTTTGTGTACACATGTCTCGTACTTGTTATCTATGGGCGCTACACGCCTCAACGGACATTCGGCACTCTCGGACTCTACCCTATTATGACGTCAGAACGTCAGAACGTCAATTGGCCATAGCAACGTTACCGCATCAACTTAACGGTAGCATACATTAGCATTCTGTTGAAAATAAAAAGCAAAGATGGGCTAATGAATCGAAATAGCACGGTTACTGCCGATGAGGTTACTCGTGATGAGTGTCTCCGTTACGGTTATGACATTGTGGATAATATCGGCACGGGAGAATTCGGTATCGTTAAGTTAGCGAGAGTTATGCCATCCGCGTTGAAGATACATCCTGACATGGCAACAAAGGAAGATTGCGGAAATACCATGGTAAATATATCATATAAATGTATCGATGTCAATCATATGAAATTGATACCGTAGTGACCATTATAATGTTTTTCTTGGTTTGATCCGGAGAAGGTGTTACTGGTCGGGACAACTATTGGTTTGCCACCAGTCACGGACCTAGTTGGAGACCAGTCACCGACTAGCAGAAAATAGACAACAATACCATTTAAAGGACCGATTTTGAACAAGTCTCTTACCATCCTGGACGCCGACTGGTCTAGAATACTCACTACCGCTATGTACGGGAGATGATCGCGGCGGCCATACTAATGAAGTCGCTGTATTAATCAACAATTACATTGTGTTATAAACCCTACCTGTGTGCTATAGGTTTATTTTAGTGTGTTGATTTTGTACAGTTATTTGATATTATTGTATCATGTGTCATTTCTAAATTTTCTGAAATATGCCATACATGTATATGTTCAATGATTATGCTATAGAGTTATACAAATGCCTCCATTTACACGTGGTTGTTTGTGGTGTTAACCTATGTTGTTGTTTTTTACGCTTATTTATCGTCGTTACTGGTAGCCCATATGAGCGACGCCTTCTGAAGAGATTAGTCATTTTAGATTTTGGAGGATAGTGCAATGATACAAACAGAGACACATTCCAGAATATCCTCTTGTTCTTTTACGTGCACGGTGTAAAACACCGATACGACACCTCGGGTTAAAGTCCCAACTGAAAGACTGTTAATTTTATTATGATCAGACGGGGGATCGAACCTGTTTTCTTTGTTTAGATTCAAGTTAATGTTGTACTTTTATATATATTTCCGGCTCGAAAGTTTCTTGTATCGTGTAGTGATTAGAATTTAAATTTAGTTCAAAATGAACTCGAGCTGAGTATTCAGATGTTTCAAGTTACATTTTGCAATAGTTCATAGTCCGGCAGAATCTATAATTATTTATATTTCGCAAATATGTGCATGCAAGGATAGGATTCGGGATTTCCTGAGGTTCATAATAAGTTAGAATTGGCTGAGTGTCAAGGAGTTCGAGCCCATCTGTAGCCGTTACGACTGTGCCATTAGGATTGGCACTTAAAGTCCACACTCCCCTTCTCTCTCTCTCCCTCATAGCGATGTATTCCATCAGGAATGAGGGCTCCAGAGCGATTCATCTAATAGTGTAAGAACTTGTTTCGCAATCAAGCTATTATAAATTGGTATAAACTATACAACGACTATTATCTTATAATGTTCAGGTAGTGATAAAGGTCATAGATAGGAAGATCGCAGATCGGCATTACCTGAAGAATGTTCTTCCCAACGAATGGTCTATGCACAACTTTCTGCCGCCTCACAATAACGTGGTAAGTGTAGCTTTAGTGTATCTATATATATCTCCAGATACTGTCACACTCTCTCTCGAGTGCTATGGACAGGAGTGGGTGCCATACAATTAGGGAGAGGACATAATTGGGAAAATTCCATGTAGATAGTGAGTGTGGAAGATAAAAACAGCTAGCTAGCTAGTTCACTATCTCTATGTACAATCATGTATGTAATTGTACTGTACATGTGTGTTAGCTAGCTATCTCTATGAACAATCAGGCTATGTAATCTTACTGGACAATCTTGCTAGCTAGCTATCTCTATGAACAATCAGGCTATGTAATTGTACTGAACAGTCGTCCTAGCTAGCTATCTCTATGAACAATCAGGCTATGTAATCTTACTGGACAATCTTGCTAGCTAGCTATCTCTATGAACAATCAGGCTATGTAATTGTACTGGACAATCGTGCTAGCTAGCTATCTCTATGAACAATCAGGCTATGTAATTTTACTGGACAATCTTGCTAGCTAGCTATTTCTATGAACAATCAGGCTATGTAATCTTACTGGACAGTCTTGCTAGATAGCTATCTCTATGAACAATCAGGCTATGTAATTTTAACTAACAGTCGTCCTAGCTAGCTATATCTATGAACAATCAGGCTATGTAATCTTACTGAACAGTCTTGCTAGCTAGCTATCTCTATGAACAATCAGGCTATGTAATTTTAACTAACAGTCTTGCTAGCTAGCTATCTCTATGAACAATCAGGCTATGTAATCTTACTGAACAGTCTTGCTAGCTAGCTATTTCTATGCACAATCAGGCTATGTAATTTTACCTAACAGTCTTGCTAGCTAGCTATCTCTATGAACAATCAGGCTATGTAATCTTACTGAAAAGTCTTGCTAGCTAGCTATCATTATAATGCATTGCTTAAGCATACATGACTGTATCTCTTGCTATTGCCATTCGACTGCTCGTCGATATCATTATTAAGAAGGAACATACAATGGCATGTGTACAGTTTCTTTTTGGATTCAGTATATTTTATAATTGAAAGAACCCCACAGTTCGCATTGTAAATCAGAACATGGTTAAATGTGTCGACCTCTGATATTTCAGGTACGAATGTACGAACATTTCCATCTAACAGACCAATCGTACATCGTAGCAGAACATTGCCGACAAGGAAGCCTGCACAGGCTGCTAAGCGAATGGACACACTTGCTCCATGAGGGGCTTGGTCTGGAGAAGGCCAACTCCCTGTTTAGCATGCTTGTTGACGGCATGAGTCATCTACACGGGAACGGCATTGTGCATAGGTACTATATTACTATTTATAATTTGTTTCCGAATATTCGCTACAGAGACGAAATAATTCCAGTCAATTCTGGAACGACGCTGATCGTTATATGAAATCATACGTTCATTGTTGAGAGTTTGTTGAACACAACATCACTCGTTAGCTATATCACATGTCACTATAATAAACTAATTATGTATCTATATACAACTGTGTCAAAAGAGAAACATGCTAACAATATTGTATTCTGTTTCAGGGACCTCAAATGCGAGAACTTGTTCCTGGATAAGAATGGTGTTTTAAAGATAGCAGGTATATACATGTATATGCACATTACAATATAAGAAGCTGTTTTTTGATAACATTATTTTCACATGATTTACTAAAACTTATTTTTAAGTAAATAAAAGTTCTTAAGACGCATTAATTTGTTTACAGATTTGTTTCTACTTAATATAATGATTTGTTTGTTTGTTTGTGTATACAACCACTCTAATAGAGTGAGTGACATATTTATAAAGGGAACTATGTACATAAAGGACACAAACACCATTATATAATGCATAGCCTCAAACACCAACACATATTTACAAACCCGACAAAGCAGTAGGGTGGAGCTTCTACGAGACTTACAGAAGTGTGCGGTATTATATATACACGAAGCAAATCTGTAGTTAAAACAGCTCTTTCCAAAGATGAGTTTAAAGTGTGTACATAGGCTGCACAGCGGAAAAATGGACCCCATATAGTCATCATTCTATCAAATAACCATGCTTGTTTGGTAGAGGTGAGGTATGTGGTCTGTGTTGTTTTTATTATGGTATTCAATACATGTGTGATGTTTAACGTGTATGTGGATGTCTTCGTTAATGAAGCCATTATTGTATCATAGCTGTACTTCTATTCCACCGATTGCAATCGTCATTGTAAATAGATCGTTCACGTCTGTCCGTACACCAACCATGTTCGCCTTTGATAATGTTCCATATGTTTTCTTCAGATTTCCGATGCTCCACGCGCTTTGTCGCTGATAAGGACAGGCTATTGGATACCTATTGCGGTACTCCTGGATACACGGCACCGGAGGTTGTCCAATGTACAGAGTATGACGGCACGAAGGCAGACGTCTGGAGTATGTAAGTGATTCATATCTGCAATACTGAAATGTTGTTTTGTATATATGTGACAGATGGAAATGCCATAATGTATACCGTATGCTGATAGGAAATGCAATACATGTAATAAGTTATAGAGGATGAATAAAATTCTATTACTGACTGCTCACTTTATAACGATTTAAGAACATGTTGCATCAAGTAATATTATTGGGATAGATCTACTGGGCATACATTTGTTAAGTTAATGAAATTAGAAAATGTAAATACAGTAGCAGAAATTATATTTATACATGTTTAAAGCATTTAAAAGTCGTAGATTATATGTTAATATCTAATCAGTTGTGCCTATTGGTTTCCAATAATGAACACATGTTGTATGTCTCTCCCAGGAATCTTTTGTATGTCTCTCCCCGGAATGTTTGTTTGTGTTCATCACCATATTGTATGTCTCTCCCAGGAATCTTTGTTTGTGTTCATTACCATATTGTATGTCTCTCCCAGGATTCTTTGTTTGTGTTCATTACCATAGTGTATGTCTCTCCCAGGAATCTTTGTTTGTGTTCATTACCATATTGTATGTCTCTCCCAGGAATCTTTGTTTGTGTTCATTACCATATTGTATGTCTCTCCCAGGAATCATTGTTTGTGTTCATTACCATATTGTATGTTTCTCCCAGGAATGTTTGTTTGTGTTCATTACCATATTGTATGTCTCTCACAGGAATCATTGTTTGTGTTCATTACCATATTGTATGTCTCTCCAAGGAATGTTTGTTTGTGTTCATTACCATATTGTATGTCTCTCCAAGGAATGTTTGTTTGTGTTCATCACCATATTGTATGTCTCTCCCAGGAATCTTTGTTTGTGTTCATCACCATATTGTATGTCTCTCCAAGGAATGTTTGTTTGTGTTCATTACCATATTGTATGTCTCTCCCAGCAATCTTTGTTTGTGTTCATTACCATATTGTATGTCTCTCCCAGCAATCTTTGTTTGTGTTCATTACCATATTGTATGTCTCTCCCAGGATTCTTTGTTTGTGTTCATTACCATAGTGTATGTCTCTCCCAGCAATCTTTGTTTGTGTTCATTACCATAGTGTATGTCTCTCCCGGGAATGTTTGTTTGTGTTCATCACCATATTGTATGTCTCTCCAAGGAATGTTTGTTTGTGTTCATTACCATATTGTATGTCTCTCCCAGCAATCTTTGTTTGTGTTCATTACCATATTGTATGTCTCTCCCAGCAATCTTTGTTTGTGTTCATTACCATATTGTATGTCTCTCCCGGGAATGTTTGTTTGTGTTCATTACCATATTGTATGTCTCTCCCAGGAATCATTGTTTGTGTTCATTACCATATTGTATGTCTCTCCCAGGAATGTTTGTTTGTGTTCATCACCATATTGTATGTCTCTCCCAGGAATCTTTGTTTGTGTTCATTACCATATTGTAGGTCTCTCCCAGGAATCTTTGTTTGTGTTCATTACCATATTGTATTTCTCTCCCAGGAATCTTTGTTTGTGTTCATTACCATATTGTATGTCTCTCCCAGGAATCTTTGTTTGTGTTCATTACCATATTGTATGTCTCTCCCAGGAATCATTGTTTGTGTTCATTACCATATTGTATGTCTCTCCAAGGAATGTTTGTTTGTGTTCATTACCATATTGTATGTCTCTCCAAGGAATGTTTGTTTGTGTTCATCACCATATTGTATGTCTCTCCCAGGAATCTTTGTTTGTGTTCATCACCATATTGTATGTCTCTCCAAGGAATGTTTGTTTGTGTTCATTACCATATTGTATGTCTCTCCCAGCAATCTTTGTTTGTGTTCATTACCATATTGTATGTCTCTCCCAGCAATCTTTGTTTGTGTTCATTACCATATTGTATGTCTCTCCCAGCAATCTTTGTTTGTGTTCATTACCATAGTGTATGTCTCTCCCGGGAATGTTTGTTTGTGTTCATCACCATATTGTATGTCTCTCCAAGGAATGTTTGTTTGTGTTCATTACCATATTGTATGTCTCTCCCAGCAATCTTTGTTTGTGTTCATTACCATATTGTATGTCTCTCCCAGCAATCTTTGTTTGTGTTCATTACCATATTGTATGTCTCTCCCAGCAATCTTTGTTTGTGTTCATTACCATATTGTATGTCTCTCCCGGGAATGTTTGTTTGTGTTCATTACCATATTGTATGTCTCTCCCAGGAATCTTTGTTTGTGTTCATTACCATATTGTATGTCTCTCCAAGGAATGTTTGTTTGTGTTCATTACCATATTGTATGTCTCTCCAAGGAATGTTTGTTTGTGTTCATCACCATATTGTATGTCTCTCCCAGGAATCTTTGTTTGTGTTCATCACCATATTGTATGTCTCTCCAAGGAATGTTTGTTTGTGTTCATTACCATATTGTATGTCTCTCCCAGCAATCTTTGTTTGTGTTCATTACCATATTTTATGTCTCTCCCAGCAATCTTTGTTTGTGTTCATTACCATATTGTATGTCTCTCCCAGCAATCTTTGTTTGTGTTCATTACCATATTGTATGTCTCTCCCGGGAATGTTTGTTTGTGTTCATTACCATATTGTATGTCTCTCCCAGGAATCATTGTTTGTGTTCATTACCATATTGTATGTCTCTCCCAGGAATGTTTGTTTGTGTTCATCACCATATTGTATGTCTCTCCCAGGAATCTTTGTTTGTGTTCATTACCATATTGTAGGTCTCTCCCAGGAATCTTTGTTTGTGTTCATTACCATATTGTATTTCTCTCCCAGGAATCTTTGTTTGTGTTCATTACCATATTGTATGTCTCTCCCAGGAATCTTTGTTTGTGTTCATTACCATATTGTATGTCTCTCCCAGGAATCATTGTTTGTGTTCATTACCATATTGTATGTCTCTCCAAGGAATGTTTGTTTGTGTTCATTACCATATTGTATGTCTCTCCAAGGAATGTTTGTTTGTGTTCATCACCATATTGTATGTCTCTCCCAGGAATCTTTGTTTGTGTTCATCACCATATTGTATGTCTCTCCAAGGAATGTTTGTTTGTGTTCATTACCATATTGTATGTCTCTCCCAGCAATCTTTATTTGTGTTCATTACCATATTGTATGTCTCTCCCAGCAATCTTTGTTTGTGTTCATTACCATATTGTATGTCTCTCCCAGCAATCTTTGTTTGTGTTCATTACCATAGTGTATGTCTCTCCCGGGAATGTTTGTTTGTGTTCATTACCATATTGTATGTCTCTCCCAGGAATCATTGTTTGTGTTCATTACCATATTGTATGTCTCTCACAGGAATCATTGTTTGTGTTCATTACCATATTGTATGTCTCTCCCAGGAATCTTTGTTTGTGTTCATTACCATATTGTATGTCTCTCCCAGGAATCATTGTTTGTGTTCATTACCATATTGTATGTCTCTCCCAGGAATGTTTGTTTGTGTTCATTACCATATTGTATGTCTCTCCCCGGAATGTTTGTTTGTGTTCATCACCATATTGTATGTCTCTCCCAGGAATCTTTGTTTGTGTTCATTACCATATTGTAGGTCTCTCCCAGGAATCTTTGTTTGTGTTCATTACCATATTGTATGTCTCTCCCAGGAATCTTTGTTTGTGTTCATTACCAATTTACCATGCATGCTTCACTGTGTAATTGTTTTGTATTTAAGTTTTATTGATGGGCCAGAAATGGCTT
This sequence comes from Archivesica marissinica, assembly GCA_014843695.1. Taxonomy (NCBI): domain Eukaryota; kingdom Metazoa; phylum Mollusca; class Bivalvia; order Venerida; family Vesicomyidae; genus Archivesica; species Archivesica marissinica. Next base: position 38,323,491 of record CM026394.1, read on the forward strand.
AGTACAAAACAAAGAGATAATTATATCTATATCTGCTTTAGCGGTTCAGGACACAATTCATGTTCACATTATCAATGCTATATTCATGAACTCTCGGGGTGCCATGTTAAGCGGCATCTTGCTTTGATTTGGGTGTATATTTCTGCTTTCCGTGCCAAACAATCGTCTTGTTTCTATTTTAGGGCTGTTATTCTGTGTTACATGCTGAAGGGGCTTAAAGCATTCAGCACTACACAATTCACAGATGTTGTGCAAAAGCAGCGGATGCTCCAGGGCATCGAGTCAATCGGTAATCTACACAATCTTTATCATTTTATCCAAAAACATTTGTTTTGTTTGTTTATATAACAATAATTTAAAATAAAAAATATACTTGTAATATGTATGTATGTGTACAAGACCCATCAGACTTTCTTATACTTGTAATATGTATGTGTACAAGACCCATCAGGCTTTCTTATACTTGTAATATGTATGTGTATAAGACCCATCAGACTTTCTTATACTTGTAATATGTATGTATGTGTACAAGACCCATCAGACTTTCTTATACTTGTAATATGTATGTATGTGTACATGACCCATCGGGCTTTCTTATACTTGTAATATGTATGTATGTGTACAAGACCCATCAGGCTTTCTTATACTTGTAATATGTATGTATGTGTACAAGACCCATCGGGCTTTCTTATACTTGTAATATGTATGTGTACAAGACCCATCGGACTTTCTTATACTTGTAATATGTATGTGTACAAGACCCATCGGCTTTCTTATACTTGTAATGTGTACAAGACCCATCGGGCTTTCTTATACTTGTAATATGTATGTGTACAAGACCCATCGGACTTTCTTATACTTGTAATATGTATGTGTACAAGACCCATCGGACTTTCTTATACTTGTAATATGTATGTGTACAAGACCCATCAGGCTTTCTTATACTTGTAATATGTATGTGTACAAGACCCATCGGACTTTCTTATACTTGTAATATGTATGTATGTGTACAAGACCCATCGGGCTTTCTTATACTTGTAATATGTATGTATGTGTACAAGACCCATCAGGCTTTCTTATACTTGTAATATGTATGTATTATATGTGTACAAGACCCATCAGGCTTTCTTATACTTGTAATATGTATGTATGTATGTGTACAAGACCCATCATGCTTTCTTATACTTGTAATATGTATGTATTTATGCGTACAAGACCCATCAGGCTTTCTTATACTTGTAATATGTATGTATGTGTACAAGACCCATCAGGCTTTCTTATACTTGTAATATATATGTATGTGTACAAGACCCATCAGGCTTTCTTATACTTGTAATATTTATGTGTACAAGACCCACCAGGCTTTCTTATACTTGTAAATTGTATGTATGTGTACAAGACCCATCGGGCTTTCTTATACTTGTAATATGTATGTATGTGTACAAGACCCATTAGGCTTTCTTATACTTGTAATATGTATGTATGTATGTGTACAAGACACATCATGCTTTCTTATACTTGTAATATGTATGTATGTATGTATGTATGTATGTATGTATGTATGTATGTATGTATGTATGTATGTATGTATGTATGTATGTATGTATGTATGTATGTATGTATGTATGTATGTATGTATGTGTACAAGACCCATCAGGCTTTCTTATACTTGTAATATGTATGTATGTGTACAAGACCCATCAGGCTTTCTTATACTTGTAATATGTATGTATGTGTACAAGACCCATCATGCTTTCTTATACTTGTAATATGTATGTATGTGTACAAGACCCATCGGGCTTTCTTATACTTGTAATATGTATGTATGTGTACAAGACCCATCGGGCTTTCTTATACTTGTAATATGTATGTATGTGTACAAGACCCATCGGGCTTTCTTATACTTGTAATATGTATGTATGTGTACAAGACCCATCGGGCTTTCTTATACTTGTAATATGTATGTATGTGTACAAGACCCATCGGGCTTTCTTATACTTGTAATATGTATGTATTTGTACAAGACCCATCGGGCTTTCCTATGCTTGTAATATGTATGTATGTGTACAAGACCCATTAGACTTTCTTACACTTGTAATATGTATGTATGTATGTGTACAAGACCCATCGCACTTTCTTATACTTGTAATATGTATGTATTTGTACAAGACCCATCGGACTTTTTTATACTTGTAATATGTATGTATGTGTACAAGACCCATCGGGCTTTCTTATACTTGTAATATTTATGTATGTGTACAAGACCCAGTGGGCGTTCTTATACTTGTAATATGTATGTATTTGTACAAGACCCATCGGGCTTTCTTATACTTGTAATATGTATGTGTACAAGACCCATCGGACTTTCTTATACTTGTAATATGTATGTATGTGTACAAGACCCATCGGACTTTCTTATACTTGTAATATGTATGTATGTGTACAATACCCATCAGACTTTCTTATACTTGTAATATGTATGTATGTATGTGTACAAGACCCATCGCACTTTCTTATACTTGTAATATGTATGTATGTATGTGTACAAGACCCATCGGACTTTCTTATACTTGTAATATGCATGTATGTGTACAAGACCCATCGGACTTTCCTATGCTTGTAATATGTATGTATGTGTACAAGACCCATCAGACTTTCTTATACTTGTAATATGTATGTATGTGTACAAGACCCATCAGGCTTTCTTATACTTGTAATATGTATGTATGTGTACAAGACCCATCGGACTTTCTTATGCTTGTAATATGTATGTATGTGTACAAGACCCATCAGGCTTTCTTATACTTGTAATATGTATGTATTATATGTGTACAAGACCCATCAGGCTTTCTTATACTTGTAATATGTATGTATGTATGTGTACAAGACCCATCATGCTTTCTTACACTTGTAATATGTATGTATGTATGTGTACAAGACCCATCAGGCTTTCTTATACTTGTAATATGTATGTATTTGTACAAGACTTGTACAAGACCCATCGGGCTTTCTTATACTTGTAATGTGTATGTATGTGTACAAGACCCATCAGGCTTTCTTATACTTGTAATATGTATGTATGTGTACAAGACTCATCAGGCTTTCTTATACTTGTAATATGTATGTATGTGTACAAGACCCATCGGGCTTTCTTATACTTGTAATATGTATGTATGTGTACAAGACCCATCGGGCTTTCTTATACTTGTAATATGTATGTATTTGTACAAGACCCATCGGGCTTTCTTATACTTGTAATATGTATGTATTTGTACAAGACCCATCGGGATTTCCTATGCTTGTAATATGTATATATGTGTACAAGACCCATCAGACTTTCTTATACTTGTAATATGTATGTATGTATGTGTACAAGACCCATCGCACTTTCTTATACTTGTAATATGTATGTATGTGTACAAGACCCATCGGGCTTTCTTATACTTGTAATATTTATGTATGTGTACAAGACCCAGTGGGCGTTCTTATACTTGTAATATGTATGTATTTGTACAAGACCCATCGGGCTTTCTTATACTTGTAATATGTATGTGTACAAGACCCATCGGACTTTCTTATACTTGTAATATGTATGTATGTGTACAAGACCCATCGGACTTTCTTATACTTGTAATATGTATGTATGTGTACAAGACCCATCAGACTTTCTTATACTTGTAATATGTATGTATGTATGTGTACAAGACCCATCGCACTTTCTTATACTTGTAATATGTATGTATGTATGTACAAGAACCATCGGACCAACTAATATGTATGTATGTGTACAAGACCCATCGGACTTTCTTATACTTGTAATATGTATGTATGTGTACAAGACCCATCAGGCTTTCTTATACTTGTAATATGTATGTATGTGTACAAGACCCATCGGACTTTCTTATACTTGTAATATGTATGTATGTGTACAAGACCCATCGGGCTTTCTTATACTTGTAATATGTATGTATGTGTACAAGACCCATCGGGCTTTCTTATACTTGTAATATGTATGTATTTGTACAAGACCCATCAGACTTTCCTATACTTGTAATATGTATGTATGTATGTGTACAAGACCCATCGGACTTTCTTATACTTGTAATATGTATGTATGTATGTGTACAAGACCCATCGGACTTTCTTATACTTGTAATATGTATGTATGTGTACAAGACCCATCAGACTTTCTTATACTTGTAATATGTATGTATGTGTACAAGACCCATCGGGCTTTCTTATACTTGTAATATGTATGTATGTGTACAAGACCCAGTGGGCGTTCTTATACTTGTAATATGTATGTATTTGTACAAGACCCATCGGGCTTTCTTATACTTGTAATATGTATGTGTACAAGACCCATCGGACTTTCTTATACTTGTAATATGTATGTATGTGTACAAGACCCATCGGACTTTCTTATACTTGTAATATGTATGTATGTGTACAATACCCATCAGACTTTCTTATACTTGTAATATGTATGTATGTATGTGTACAAGACCCATCGCACTTTCTTATACTTGTAATATGTATGTATGTATGTGTACAAGACCCATCGGACTTTCTTATACTTGTAATATGTATGTATGTGTACAAGACCCATCGGACTTTCCTATGCTTGTAATATGTATGTATGTGTACAAGACCCATCAGACTTTCTTATACTTGTAATATGTATGTATGTGTACAAGACCCATCAGGCTTTCTTATACTTGTAATATGTATGTATGTGTACAAGACCCATCGGACTTTCTTATGCTTGTAATATGTATGTATGTGTACAAGACCCATCAGGCTTTCTTATACTTGTAATATGTATGTATTATATGTGTACAAGACCCATCAGGCTTTCTTATACTTGTAATATGTATGTATGTATGTGTACAAGACCCATCATGCTTTCTTACACTTGTAATATGTATGTATGTATGTGTACAAGACCCATCAGGCTTTCTTATACTTGTAATATGTATGTATTTGTACAAGACCCATCGGGCTTTCTTATACTTGTAATGTGTATGTATGTGTACAAGACCCATCAGGCTTTCTTATACTTGTAATATGTATGTATGTGTACAAGACTCATCAGGCTTTCTTATACTTGTAATATGTATGTATGTGTACAAGACCCATCGGGCTTTCTTATACTTGTAATATGTATGTATGTATACAAGACCCATCGGGCTTTCTTATACTTGTAATATGTATGTATTTGTACAAGACCCATCGGGCTTTCTTATACTTGTAATATGTATGTATTTGTACAAGACCCATCGGGATTTCCTATGCTTGTAATATGTATATATGTGTACAAGACCCATCAGACTTTCTTATACTTGTAATATGTATGTATGTATGTGTACAAGACCCATCGCACTTTCTTATACTTGTAATATGTATGTATGTGTACAAGACCCATCGGGCTTTCTTATACTTGTAATATTTATGTATGTGTACAAGACCCAGTGGGCGTTCTTATACTTGTAATATGTATGTATTTGTACAAGACCCATCGGGCTTTCTTATACTTGTAATATGTATGTGTACAAGACCCATCGGACTTTCTTATACTTGTAATATGTATGTATGTGTACAAGACCCATCGGACTTTCTTATACTTGTAATATGTATGTATGTGTACAAGACCCATCAGACTTTCTTATACTTGTAATATGTATGTATGTATGTGTACAAGACCCATCGCACTTTCTTATACTTGTAATATGTATGTATGTATGTGTACAAGAACCATCGGACTTTCTTATACTTGTAATATGTATGTATGTGTACAAGACCCATCGGACTTTCCTATGCTTGTAATATGTATGTATGTGTACAAGACCCATCAGACTTTCTTATACTTGTAATATGTATGTATGTATGTGTACAAGACCCATCGCACTTTCTTATACTTGTAATATGTATGTATTTGTACAAGACCCATCGGACGTTCTTATACTTGTAATATGTATGTATGTGTACAAGACCCATCAGACTTTCCTATACTTGTAATATGTATGTATGTATGTATGTGTACAAGACCCATCAGACTTTCCTATACTTGTAATATGTATGTATGTATGTGTACAAGACCCATCAGACTTTCCTATACTTGTAATATGTATGTATGTATGTATGTGTACAAGACCCATCGGGCTTTCTTATACTTGTAATATGTATGTATGTGTACAAGACCCATCGGACTTTCTTATACTTGTAATATGTATGTGTACAAGACCCATCGGGCTTTCTTATACTTGTAATATGTATGTGTACAAGACCCATCAGGCTTTCTTATACTTGTAATATGTATGTGTACAAGACCCATCGGGCTTTCTTATACTTGTAATATGTATGTATGTGTACAATACCCACCAGGCGTTCTTATACTTGTAATATGTATGTATGTGTACAAGACCCATCATGCTTTCTTATACTTGTAATATGTATGTATGTGTACAAGACCCATTAGGCTTTCTTATACTTGTAATATGTATCTATGTGTACAAGACCCATCATGCTTTCTTATACTTGTAATATGTATGTATGTATGTGTACAAGACCCATCGGACTTTCTTATACTTGTAATATGTATGTGTACAAGACCCATCGGGCTTTCTTATACTTGTAATATGTATGTATGTGTACAAGACCCATCGGACTTTCTTATACTTGTAATATGTATGTATGTGTACAAGACCCATCGGACTTTCCTATGCTTGTATATGTATGTATGTGTACAAGACCCATCAGACTTTCTTATACTTGTAATATGTATGTATGTGTACAAGACCCATCAGGCTTTCTTATACTTGTAATATGTATGTATGTGTACAAGACCCATCGGACTTTCTTATGCTTGTAATATGTATGTATGTGTACAAGACCCATCAGGCTTTCTTATACTTGTAATATGTATGTATTATATGTGTACAAGACCCATCAGGCTTTCTTATACTTGTAATATGTATGTATGTATGTGTACAAGACCCATCATGCTTTCTTACACTTGTAATATGTATGTATGTATGTGTACAAGACCCATCAGGCTTTCTTATACTTGTAATATGTATGTATTTGTACAAGACCCATCGGGCTTTCTTATACTTGTAATGTGTATGTATGTGTACAAGACCCATCAGGCTTTCTTATACTTGTAATATGTATGTATGTGTACAAGACTCATCAGGCTTTCTTATACTTGTAATATGTATGTATGTGTACAAGACCCATCGGGCTTTCTTATACTTGTAATATGTATGTATGTGTACAAGACCCATCGGGCTTTCTTATACTTGTAATATGTATGTATTTGTACAAGACCCATCGGGCTTTCTTATACTTGTAATATGTATGTATTTGTACAAGACCCATCGGGATTTCCTATGCTTGTAATATGTATATATGTGTACAAGACCCATCAGACTTTCTTATACTTGTAATATGTATGTATGTATGTGTACAAGACCCATCGCACTTTCTTATACTTGTAATATGTATGTATGTGTACAAGACCCATCGGGCTTTCTTATACTTGTAATATTTATGTATGTGTACAAGACCCAGTGGGCGTTCTTATACTTGTAATATGTATGTATTTGTACAAGACCCATCGGGCTTTCTTATACTTGTAATATGTATGTGTACAAGACCCATCGGACTTTCTTATACTTGTAATATGTATGTATGTGTACAAGACCCATCGGACTTTCTTATACTTGTAATATGTATGTATGTGTACAAGACCCATCAGACTTTCTTATACTTGTAATATGTATGTATGTATGTGTACAAGACCCATCGCACTTTCTTATACTTGTAATATGTATGTATGTATGTGTACAAGACCCATCGGACTTTCTTATACTTGTAATATGTATGTATGTGTACAAGACCCATCGGACTTTCCTATGCTTGTAATATGTATGTATGTGTACAAGACCCATCAGACTTTCTTATACTTGTAATATGTATGTATGTATGTGTACAAGACCCATCGCACTTCTTATACTTGTAATATGTATGTATTTGTACAAGACCCATCGGACGTTCTTATACTTGTAATATGTATGTATGTGTACAAGACCCATCAGACTTTCCTATACTTGTAATATGTATGTATGTATGTATGTATGTGTACAAGACCCATCAGACTTTCCTATACTTGTAATATGAGTATGTATGTATGTATGTGTACAAGACCCATCGGGCTTTCTTATACTTGTAATATGTATGTATGTGTACAAGACCCATCGGACTTTCTTATACTTGTAATATGTATGTATGTGTACAAGACCCATCGGGCTATCTTATACTTGTAATATGTATGTATGTGTACAAGACCCACCAGGCGTTCTTATACTTGTAATATGTATGTATGTGTACAAGACCCATCAGGCTTTCTTATACTTGTAATACGTATGTATGTGTACAAGACCCATCAGGCTTTCTTATACTTGTAATATGTATGTATGTGTACAAGACCCACCAGGCGTTCTTATACTTGTAATATGTATGTATGTGTACAAGACCCATCAGGCTTTCTTATACTTGTAATATGTATGTATGTGTACAAGACCCATCGGACTTTCTTATACTTGTAATATGTATGTATGTGTACAAGACCCATCGGACTTTCTTATACTTGTAATATGTATGTATGTGTACAAGACCCATCGGGCTTTCTTATACTTGTAATATGTATGTATGTGTACAAGACCCATCGGACTTTCTTATACTTGTAATATGTATGTATGTGTACAAGACCCATCAGGCTTTCTTATACTTGTAATATGTATGTATGTGTACAAGACCCATCGGACTTTCTTATACTTGTAATATGTATGTGTACAAGACCCATCGGGCTTTCTTATACTTGTAATATGTATGTGTACAAGACCCATCGGACTTTCTTATACTTGTAATATGTATGTGTACAAGACCCATCGGACTTTCTTATACTTGTAATATGTATGTATGTATGTATGTATGTATGTATGTATGTGTACAAGACCCATCGGACTTTCTTATACTTGTAATATGTATGTATGTGTACAAGACCCATCAGGCTTTCTTATACTTGTAATATGTATGTATGTGTACAAGACCCATCGGACTTTCTTATACTTGTAATATGTATGTGTACAAGACCCATCGGGCTTTCTTATACTTGTAATATGTATGTGTACAAGACCCATCGGGCTTTCTTATACTTGTAATATGTATGTGTACAAGACCCATCGGACTTTCTTATACTTGTAAATGTATGTATGTATGTATGTATGTATGTATGTGTACAAGACCCATCGGACTTTCTTATACTTGTAATATGTATGTATTTGTACAAGACCCATCGGGCTTTCCAAAAGTGAAACATACTAATACTATTGTATTCTGTTTCAGGAACCTTGCATGTGACAACTTATTGGTCGACCGAGAGGGCACTTTAAAGATTACAGGTATATATATGAACCCTACACTTTAAGAAGCAGTTTAGATACATTTATAAGTAAATATAAGTTCTTAAAACCCATTGTCTAAAGGTATTTGTTTCTACTTAATATAATCACATTCTAATAGAGTGAGTGACAGATTTAAAGTGAAATATGTCAACATAGTTTACATAAACGACAAAAGCTCATTTATAAACTATTTGTTTCTGGTTAACTATGTAATATATACAAATTAGACACGAATATTAACAGTCATAGGACATACCCATACATGCGTGTTTTACGTTTATTTATCGTCGCTACCGGTTGCCCATATGAGCGACGCCTCCTGTAGAGATTAAACATTTTAGATGTGTCTGGTTCTTTTACGTACATCACTGTCGCACAGCTGTACTGTTATTCTAACGATTGCAACCGTCATTGTATATACACTTACTATCAATTACTGGGTGTCATGTGTCCATACACCAACCGTGTTCGCCTGTCATAATAAATGTTCCATATGTTTTCTTCAGATTTCGGATGTGCAACAAGATACAACCCTGACAGGAGCAAATTGCTCAATATAAATTGCGGGACGTATGGATACAAGGCCCCGGAGGTTGTATTCCATGAATCGTACGACGGCACCAAGTCGGACATATGGAGCATGTAAGTGATTCATATCTG
>CM026394.1:38335622-38368020 GCA_014843695.1 Archivesica marissinica
GAGGGTCTGAAACGTGATTACGTGACTTTAAAATCGGCCAGAATTTTAATAGAACAATTCAGGGTCTGGTTTTATCAACAAAGTATGTCGAAAATTGCTGTTATCTTTAGACTGATATTGGCGATGTGTTCTGTGACTATCGCAGGCTCGTTTTATAAAGACATTTATAAGTATTCAGTGGCAGCTAAGAATTTATTTCATCGTTTGAACTTGCGAAATGACCTGCGAAAGTAACATAGCTCGCAAATGTCAAAATCGGACATGCTTACAACACGGCTCCGCTGTATATATTATTCATAACTTATTTATTTCTTGTACTATTTTAATAATTCTTGTACCGAATTAAACCTCACCCTCAGACCTTTCCAGAAATGCAAGCTATATTAATGTCCTATCGTTGATGACTTTTTCGGATTTTTAACACACCTGTATTGAAGTGGAAAACACTGTATTTGTTGCTGCGCATACTTATATTACTTATTTTAAATTAACAGGTATATTCCCAGCTTTGCAAGCGTGTATAGCAATATTTAAAATCGGATTCATATTTTGATATAAAGAATTATTAAACATGTCTATACTAAGTCTATATTATTTATGCGTCGGATTTTGGCGTAACGGAAAAACAGGATGTCCTGTCCACCCCATCCTTACACCTTCTTTGCTAAATTGTAAATTGTTACTGCTCGATATAATGGATTGTTAGAAATGACGGATACAACTGATTGGAATATGATCTCAACAGAAGAACTACTTTTTATATGCCTGCCTGCCTGCCTGCCTGCCTGCCTGCCTGCCTGCCTGCCTGCCTGCCTGCCTGCCTGCCTGCCTGCCTGCCTGCCTGCCTGCCCTGGCCTTGCCTGGCCTTGCCTTGCCTTGCCTTGCCTTGCCTGACCTGGCCTTGCCTTGCCTGACCTGGCATTGCCTTGCCTTGCCTTGTCTTGCCTTTCCATGCCTTGCCTTGCCTCCTGCCTGCCAGCCAGCCAGCCTGCCTGCCTGCCTGCCTGCCTGCCTGTCTGCCGGCCGACCGACCGGCCTGCCTGCCTGCCTGCCTGCCTGCCTGCCTGCCTGCCGTTGCTGATCAGTAGACTGAGATTCCCTGTTGTCAGTAATTAAATGCTTCGGGGAAACCTTCTGGTCACAGTATAATTATAGCCATCAATGGGCGAGCATGAGTCTGCAGTCATGGTAAGCACCCGAAAAGTGGAAAGCACTTAAGGTTTTTGTCCTATATGTCACAGACGAAACAACCAGAACATCCACCAGCCTCACCCCATACCTTGGCTTACACGAACATCAGCAACTGGTACCTTCATACGTGCAATCTCAGTTACCATCTGACTCTGACCACTAACATCAAAGGTCTTGCAACATGGGAGTTTTACGACAGAGACAAAATGTTTGATACCATCAACCCATTGTCAATTAGTGGGTACCGGGACATATTGGTCCTGACCACCACACAATGTATGTTCAAGAGATACAGGAGCTACGCTACGAACAACTATTAACTCTTGTTATATTTAAATAGTGACGGGATTAGTGGAATTAAGTTGATTATGCCGTACCTTCAATTGGTACCTCACCCAGTTCCGCAAGCGAACATGACGACATGTGACAATGTATGGTCACATATATCCATACTTACTGTATATTCAAAATGGTCGCCAGGGAGATCAGGACGTGTTCGACAGCATCTCAACAATCAACGTGGTACTAAGAGTGACCAGGACTTGCTGCGAACGCATCTAAGCAATCGACGGGGTCCTAATAGTGATCAGGACCTATTGAAAATGCATCTAAACAATCGGCGGGGTCCTAGGAGTGACCAGGACTTGCTGCGAACGCATCTAAACAATCGACGGGGTCCTAAGAGAGATCAGGACCTGCTGAGAATGCATCTAAACAATTGGCGGTGTCCTAAGAGTGATCAGGACCTGCTGAGAACGCATCTAAACAATTGGCGGTGTCCTAAGAGTGATCAGGACCTGCTGAGAATGCATCTAAACAATTGGCGGTGTCCTAAGAGTGATCAGGACCTGCTGAGAACGCATCTAAACAATCGGCGGGTCCTAAGAGTGATCAGGACCTGCTGATAACGCATCTAAACAATCGGCGGGTCCTAAGAGTGATCAGGACCTGCTGAGAACGCATCTAAACAATCGGCGGGGTCCTAAGAGTGATCAGGACCTGCTGAGAATGCATCTAAACAATTGGCGGGGTCCTAAGAGTGACCAGGACCTGCTGAGAACGCATCTAAGCAATCGACGGGGTCCGAAGAGTGATCATGATAATGTGGACATACACGTAGAAAATGATATTCCGTTTCAATTTGTGCCATAGTACATGATTTACATATTCAATCATTGTCTAATTTAGCTCTTAAATGTGTTGGGGGGACCCTGCACATGGGAAGGACCATGTATTATGTAATATTAGAAATTTGTAAATGGTAAGCATTCAATTATCAGTTTGGTTATATTTAAATACACAAATCTTGTTCCTACAGGTAACATACTGTCATTTGGTATGCACATAGAAGATATGGTTTGTTCTAAAAAATATGTGTCACTAATCGGTATAGCAATGCATAGCCTATGGCATCTTATATGCTAGAGAGCATTTATATTGCCTTCCTTTTTCTTTTTTAAAAATTTATTTAGTTTACAACGATTGCGAAACAAGCTATGGCAACTTATATTAATTACACTCGTTGGCGCGGATGAAAGCGTAAATGTGGTTATTCGTGTGGGAGGAAACCGGAGTATACACGGAGAAAAACCACCTGTCCGATTTGGCGACCACGATACCATCTCACATACTTCCCAGTCCGAGGATCGAACCCGGGTCGCATTGGTGAGAGGCGAGCGCGCTAACCACTGCGCTAATCGGATTGCCACACATGAATTCCCAGAACCCCCAAAACCCATTCTAGACACAAAGAGTGCATTTCTGCCATATCTATGGGCCAATATATAGTGATCTAAAGTGCATTTTGAATAGCGCCCACTAGTGACCGTATTGTTTTATCCTAGGGTATGTACTTTAAGAATTTGAAGAGTTTTAGTATGGGCATAACATTTATACACACACACACACTACAACAGACATTGCATTAAAGTATATAGCTACTTAATAGCTTGTGAATAAACCGACATTATAGTGTCGATATTGTACACTCGGTTTAACGTTGTATACACCTGAATAGGCGGACGAATGTAGTCCATATAACTAATATAGTTCATTTTTCTATTTGGTAAAACTTGTATTTTCATGACAGCCAGTAGATAGAGTTTGTGTTTTTGACATAGTATGTGCCTTGAGAAAACTTCAGACTAGTTGATATGTAGAAAGTATGTACAATCAGATAATTGCAAACTGAAGGCAGGGTATATTGTTGTATTTGGCGGAGGAATACTGTATGTGTACGCACACTGACGTCATTCACAGGTAGACGGTGTTACTGAATGCCATTTATTTTGTAATAGTTTTGCTGTTTTTCAGTTTGATTTGAATACCACTACCAGTGGATGTGGGCAATTTAAAAATTACAGTTACCTTGAATAATATATGCCAACATTACCGTCTTAACAAACCTTAATTTAGACAATGCTATCTAAGTTCATTATATATGACACTCACCATAGGTCTTCATCGAAATGTACGTCTGCGATAACCGGATTCTAATCGACCTTTCTGGTGATGGGAAGGTCACGCTGACACTCTCTGACACGGCGATACTGCTAGTACAGTCACGTGATATGGTCAGGTGATCAGGTCACAAACGAAGGAGTTGTTTACGATATCGTGACAAAAGTTCACATATTTAGACCACGAGCACTGGACTTTGTCTCGCTTTTGGGAATGGTTGGAAGCTCAATTGTGAGATAACACATGTATTAATTTGTGTGCTAGCTTTTGCTTTGCGTATACTAGGTTGATGAACTATGCAATACATTACTAGAGAGGCAGTGATGGGGAGATATATATACATACACATGAGGCAATCTTCTCATAAAACCGGTTGACCAAATTTGACACAGTTGATCCAACTTGGGCACATTGTTACTATAAATAACTTGTATTGAGCAGTTCGTAGAGTTCGTATTTAAAGAGGAGCTATGCCGTGAATAATATTGTATTTGTATGTAATACTTAGATAGGAAGAATCCCACATCAACTTACTATACATTATTAGTCATGTAGATTAATATTCAGGATAGTTTTTTATACAAATTTATTTTAGCTCGATTGCGAAACAAGTTCTTTCAACTTATATTAATTACTTCCGAGACCTCATTCCTGATGGAATCCATTGCCATGAAGAAGAGAGAAGATGCAATGTGGAATTTAAATGCCTTGCCTAAGGGCACAATGGTAACTGCCCCAGCAGGGCTCGAACTCCGGGCCTTTCACACATGAATTAAGCGAACGCGCTTCCACTGCGCTATCACGACTTCTAGTATTCCGGATATGATTGTTTATATAGCTGCTTTCTGTTCAGGTCGTTACCGGAAGCACCACGTGTGTCTGCTATATATCCTCATAGTGTACATATGTCCAGGGATCGCAGGTTCGATCCCCAGTCTGACCCTAATAAAATTGACAGTCTTTCAGTTGGGACTTTAAACTGTGGTCTCGTGTCGGTGCTTTACACCGTGCACGTAAACGAACAAGAGGAGACTCTGGAATGGGCCTCTGTCTGTATCATTGCACTATCCTCCAACAATCTAAGGAAACGTAAGGACTAAATTATTGTGCTCAACACATTAAACTAAGCACATATTTTCAAAAACAAGCTTAATAACATGTAGGCTGTAGTGAACGGTTTTGAGCCACTCGCTCGAATTGGCCCTGGGGAGAAATTCTTAGAAATGAGGTAAAATAGACATTTGAATGCATGTGTGATGTTTATATCAGTTCATGCGTTAGCTTCTGGTGCTGCAATGGTTGTTTACAAACTATTATGTGGGTTAAGTTTTGACCTCGGTGATACTGCATGCTGCCTGTGTTGGAAATACAATGTTGTATATACGTACATAGGCAGAAGTGCATCCGCGGTCGAATGTAGTCCTAATAACTAATATAGTTCATTTTTCTTTTTGGTAAAAATGCATTTTCATAACAGGCAGTGTACAGTTGTTGTATTTTTCTAGAAATTATGTGACTTGAGAAGACTTCATTCTAGTTGATATGTAGAAAAGATGTGGCATAAGAATTCAGGCCATTGCAAACTGAAAGTTGGAATACTGTATTATTTGGCGGATGAATACAGTGTGCAAACATAGTGACGTTACTCACAGGTGAGCACTGGCTATGCAAGTCATTACTTTTCGGACAATTATGCTGTTTTCTAGTTTGATTTGAATGCATATTCACAGTGGATGTGGTATCAGACGAAATGAAAGATTGGAAATATAAACGAACGTATGTTTTTACTTTTTACTATGGCAATTTATGTTGTTTTACAACCTGTTTGAATTATGGGTCAAGGGTCATGCCACCGACAGTATATCGTCTGCAGAACTGTCTGTTACAAATGTATATACAGGAGTCCTATAGAAAGTGAATATAGTAAATAGAGTGAATAGAGTCTGTAAATAGAGTCTGTAAATAGAGTGAATAGAGTCTGTAAATTACAGACAGATTGGCCAAACTGGTTGTAAAAGTTGCTTGTGAGCAGAAACACAGTGTACTTGAGACACCCATGTAAAATTCATCTGCCAAACTCACAGACAAGTATTAATATGTGCACCGGCTGATCTTGCAGATGGAATATTGCTAAGTATCTGTCCGACATTCAGGTCTCTCTCACAACCTGTGTTTCAATGTGGATATAGAGTACAGCGTGTACGCAATGAATGACTGGCATGTAAGAGTAATGTTTCGGACATACATGAATGACGAAAGGCAGTCGGAAACTCAGATTGTATAATTTGATACTTATTATGTTGATATTTATTTAGATCCTGTATGCATGTGAGCACTCAGCAATATTTAAAAGCATATATTTACATATGTACATGATATGGGGCATGAATAAATGACTGCAAAATGTGAGCATGAACACATTGATTGTGACCAACTGTATGGCATTGTACAAATGTATTCATTGTTAATTTGTTTATCTTGACTTGAGCATCTGTTTAGCTCAGCAGAATCCATGATACTTTAGCTGTGACACTGCTACACATTTGTGTGTAGGATCAACCAGCCAATTGGAGTAATATGAGTGCACAATGTGACGTCTCTGGCGTGAACCATACCGAGAAGCAGTTGTGTGTAGGATCAACAGCCACTTGGGATAGTGCAAATCTGTATGCACAATGTGAGTCTCTGGCGTGAACCATACGAGAAGCAGTTGTGTGTAGGATCAACCAGCCACTTGGGATAGTGCAAATCTGTATGCACAATGTGACGTCTCTGGCGTGAACCATACCGAGAAGCAGTTGTGTGTAGGATCAATCAGCCACTTGGGATAGTGCAAATCTGTATGCACAATGTGACGTCTCTGGCGTGAACCATACCGAGAAGCAGTTGTGTGTAGGATCAATCAGCCACTTGGGATAGTGCAAATCTGTATGCACAATGTGACGTCTCTGGCGTGAACCATACCGAGAAGCAGTTGTGTGTAGGATCAATCAGCCACTTGGGATAGTGCAAATCTGTATGCACAATGTGACGTCTCTGGCGTGAACCATACCGAGAAGCAGTTGTGTGTAGGATCAATCAGCCACTTGGGATAGTGCAAATCTGTATGCACAATGTGACGTCTCTGGCGTGAACCATACCGAGAAGCAGTTGTGTGTAGGATCAATCAGCCACTTGGGATAGTGCAAATCTGTATGCACAATGTGACGTCTCTGGCGTGAACCATACCGAGAAGCAGTTGTGTGTAGGATCAATCAGCCACTTGGGATAGTGCAAATCTGTATGCACAATGTGACGTCTCTGGCGTGAACCATACCGAGAAGCAGTTGTGTGTAGGATCAATCAGCCACTTGGGATAGTGCAAATCTGTATGCACAATGTGACGTCTCTGGCGTGAACCATACCGAGAAGCAGTTGTGTGTAGGATCAATCAGCCACTTGGGATAGTGCAAATCTGTATGCACAATGTGACGTCTCTGGCGTGAACCATACCGAGAAGCAGTTGTGTGTAGGATCAATCAGCCACTTGGGATAGTGCAAATCTGTATGCACAATGTGACGTCTCTGGCGTGAACCATACCGAGAAGCAGTTGTGTGTAGGATCAACCAGCCACTTGGGATAGTGCAAATATGTGTGCACAATGTGACGTCTCTGGCGTGAACCATACTGAGAAACATGTACCGGTAAGTATTTTTTAAACTTGAGTCTTCGGAATTGTATAATATGTACTTTAATAATTTCAAGAGTTTTGGTCCGAGCATAAGATGTATACAGAACCCCCCTCAGCCAGAGGACTAACGGGCCAACATGTAAACACAATGTCATTTGTTTCACGGGTCAATGTGTTTTTAGTGACTTCTTAAAATCATTGTTTCTGTTGAAGATACAGGTTCCCCATGGCTCATAATTGTTATGGTAGTGTGTTAGAGATTGTATTACATGAAAAGCAAGAAATAATTACACAGCACATGTTTTGTCTTTGTTTTAGGTTGTATATACGTAAATAGTCAGAAGTGCATCGAATGTAGTCCCAATAACTAATATCGTTCATTTTTCTTTTTAGTGTATAGTTTTTTTATGTTTTTTGAGAAATTATGTGACTTACGAAGACAGCAGACTAGTTGATATGTAGAAAAGATGTGGTATAAGAATTCAGGCCATTGCAAACTGAAGGTTGGTATACTGTATTATTTGGCGGAGGAATACAGTGTGTAAACACAGTGACGTTATTCACAGGTGAACACTGGCTATGCAAATTATACGTTTCGGACAATTTTGTTGTTTTCCAGTTTGCTTTGAATCTTTGCTTCTCTCATAATATAATAATGATAATAATAATAATAATAGGTTTATTACAACACACTCTTAAATTGGTGTTGTTTAAATATATGTTATTAAAAATGATGTATATGTGTAAAATTACTTGGTCATGAACAGTTATCTCCAGGCCCGTAGCCACACTGAGGCATACCGAGGCAGTAGCCTCGATTAAAATGTCCAAGGCAACCAAAGAATAAATGTAAAATTAAATAAATAAAATACAAAACTATCTCTTTGCTGTGTAAAATGTTGGCTTGTAGAGAGCTGAATGGTCAGTACGTCTAAACTCATTAAATCAGAACACGCAGGAAATCGCTTCTATACCTCAGCAATTTTATATGGGAACATGCCCCCGGACCGCCTAGATTTCCTCGGTTGAAATGTGCTGCTGGCTAAGGTACTGGTCTCTGTGGCACAGAGGTAACATAATTAGCCTAGTAACCAATATTATGGAAGTTCGAATCATATTTATCGCTTCTACTTTTTATTTATATATATTTTTATTAATTTTATATCTTTTATATTCATTATTGTAAAGAAAATAATTCACAAAGTCATTAAGACTAGACACATTGAGACTAACGTGCGTTGTACATTTTAAGTTTATTTATCGTCGTCGCTACCGGTTGCCCATATGAGCGACGTTTCCTGAAGAGATTAGTCATTTTAGATTGTTGGAGGATCGTGCAATGATACAGACAGAGACCAGTAACCGCCGTGTAGCCATGGTGTACACTGTGTGGAGTAACTGCCGTGTAACCGTGGTGTACACTTTGTGGAGTAACCGTCGTGTAGTCGTGGTGTACACTGTGTGGAGTAACCGCCGTGTAGCCGTGGTGTACACTGTATGGAATAACCGCCGTGTAGCCGTGGTGTACACTGTGTGGAGTAACCGCCGTGTAGCCGTGGTGTAGACTGTGTGGAGTAACCGCCGTGTAACCGTGGTGTACACTGTGTGGAGTAACCACCGTGTAGCCATGGTGTACACTGTGTGGAGCAACCGCCGTGTAGCCGTGGTGTACACTGTGTGGAGTAACTGTCGTGTAACCGTGCTGTGCACTGTGTGGAGTAACCGCCGTGTAGCCGTGGTGTACACTGTATGGAGTAACCGCCGTGTAGCCGTGGTGTACACTGTGTGGAGTAACCGCCGTGTAGCCATGGTGTACACTGTGTGGAGTAACTGCCGTGTAGCCGTGGGGTACACTGTGTGTAGTAACTTCCGTGTAACCGTGGTGTACATTGTGTGGAGTAACTGCCGTGTAGCCGTGGTGTACACTGTGTGGAATAACTGCCGTATAGCCGTGGTGTACACTGTGTGGAGTAACCGCCGTGTAGCCGTGGTGTACACTGTGTGGAGTAACCGCCGTGTAGCCGTGGTGTACACTGTGTGGAGTAACTGCCGTGTAACCGTGCTGTGCACTGTGTGGAGTAACCGCCGTGTAGCCGTGCTGTGCACTGTGTGGAGTAACTGCCGTGTAGCCGTGGTGTACACTGTGTGGAGTAACCACCGTGTAGCCGTGGTGTACACTGTGTGGAGTATCCACCGTGCAGCCGTGGTATACACTGTGTGGAGTAACCGCCGTGTAGCCGTGGTGTACACTGTGTGGAGTAACCGTCGTGTAGCCGTGGTGTACACTGTATGGAGTAACCGCCGTGTAGCCGTGGTATACACTGTGTGGAGTAACCGCCGTGTAGCCGTGGTGTACACTGTGTGGAGTAACCGCCGTGTAGCCGTGGTGTACACTGTGTGTAGTAACTGCCGTGTAACCGTGGTGTGCACTGTGTGGAGTAACCGCCGTGTAGCCGTGGTGTGCACTGTGTGGAGTAACTGCCGTGTAGCCGTGGTGTACACTGTGTGGAGTAACCATCGTGTAGCCGTGGTGTACACTGTGTGGAGTAACCGCCGTGTAGCCGTGGTGTACACTGTGTGGAGTAACCGCCGTGTAGCCGTGGTGTACACTGTGTGGAGTAACCGTCGTGTAGCCGTGGTGTACACTGTGTGGAGTAACTGCCGTGTAGCCGTGGTGTACACTGTGTGGAGTAACCGCCGTGTAGCCGTGGTGTACACTGTGTGTAGTAACTTCCGTGTAGCCGTGGTGTAACTGTGTGGAGTAACTGCCGTGTAGCCGTGGTGTACACTGTGTGGAGTAACCGCCGTGTAGCCGTGGTGTACACTGTGTGGAGCAACCGCCGTGTAGCCGTGGTGTACACTGTGTGGAGTAACCGTCGTGTAGTCGTGGTGTACACTGTGTGGAGTAACCGCCGTGTAGCCGTGGTGTACACTGTGTGGAGTAACCGCCGTGTAGCCGTGGTGTACACTGTGTGGAGTAACCGCCGTGTAGCCGTGCTGTGCACTGTGTGGAGTAACTGCCGTGTAGCCGTGGTGTACACTGTGTGGAGTAACCGCCGTGTAGCCGTGGTGTACACTGTGTGGGATAACCGCCGTATAGTTGTGGTGTACACTGTGTGGAGTAACCGCCGTGTAACCGTGGTGTACACTGTGTGGAGTAACCATCGTGTAGCCGTGGTGTACACTGTGTGGAGTAACCGCCGTGTAGCCGTGGTGTACACTGTGTGGGGTAACCGCCGTATAAGTTTGGTGGATTCTATGTGGAGTAACTGCCGTGCCGTCACACAGACGTGGAAACTGTATAGAGCTTTACGCCGTCACACAGACGTGGACACTGTATAGAGCTTTGCGCCGTCATACAGACGTGTACACTGTATAGAGCTTTGCGCCGTCATACAGACGTTGAAACCCGAATAGAGCTGTGTGCCGTCATACAGACGTGGATACTGTCTAGAGCTTTGCGCCGTCACACAGACGTGGACACTGTATAGAGTTTTACGCCGTCATACAGACGTGGACACTGTATAGAGCTTTACGCCGTCACAGAGACGTGGAAACTGTATAGAGCTGTACGCCGTCACACAGACGTGGCCACTGTATAGAGCTATGTGCAGTCATACACACGTGGAAACTGTATGGAGCTTTACGCCGTCACACAAACGTGGACACTGTATAGAGCTTTGCGCAGTCATACAGACGTGGGCACTGAATAGAGCTATGCGCCGTTATACAGACGTTACAACTGTGTAGAGCTTTGTGCCGTCATACAGACGTGGAAACTGTCTAGAGCTTTACGCCGTCACACAGACGTGGACACTGTATAGAGCTTTGCGCAGTCATACAGACGTAGACACTGTGTAATGTCGCGGGTAGTAACATGTACACGTATATATATATATGAATATTTCAGGTTGTGTTTGTTCATGGTAACCGTCGTGTAGCCACGGTGTACAATATGTAAAGCCGCGGGTAGTAACATGTATATATATATGTATATTTCAGGTTCAACATATGTTTTTGTACATACTAACCGCATAGCCGGCGGACACCAGCATAATATATCGTATGTCTCAAGCATCCGTCCTTACACACGAAGATCTCGAGAAGATCCAGCAG
This sequence comes from Archivesica marissinica, assembly GCA_014843695.1. NCBI lineage: Eukaryota > Metazoa > Mollusca > Bivalvia > Venerida > Vesicomyidae > Archivesica > Archivesica marissinica. The sequence continues at coordinate 38,347,061 of CM026394.1, forward strand.
ATTGTAAGACCCATACAATTTCAAGACGCGCATGCGCATCATGGTATATTAATTTTTGTGTTCAGTTCTATACAGTGAATCTCTCTAAATCGAACAGTCCCCGGACAAGAGGTAAAGTTCGGTTCGGTTTTCATAGTGGGGTAGATTTCTCCTAAATTAATTCAACTATGAGATGCTTAGAAGGATGTGACATGTTTATAGTTTTGCGATTAGTAAAGAACTGATTAAAGCAGCATTACATCGTAATAAAGTATTTGTGTGTTTTACGTTTATTTATCGTCGCTACCGGTTGCCCATATGAGCGACGCCTCCTGAAGAGATTAGTCATTTTAGATTTTTGGAGGATAGTGCAATGATACAGACAGAGACCCATTCCAGTCTCCTCTGGTTCTTTTACGTGCACGGTGTAAAGCACCGACATGAGACCTCGGTTTAACGTCCCATCTGAAAGACTGCTAATTTTATTAGGGTCAGATGGGGAATCGAACCTGCGATCCCTGGGGGATTTCGTGTGTTGATAAACAAATTCGCATATACGACGGTTTAAATTTATTGGAATTTTATCGTTTCTGAGCGACTATTTCGATTTTTGTAAACACACACACATTAGTATTTATATTTTACCCAAAACATTCTTTATTACGATGTAATGCTGCTTTAAGAATATATAGGTGTAGGTGTAGTATAGGTGTAGGTTGGCTGAACATTATGTGTATGCTGACATCAAGAGTGTTGTGAGGTGGGTGGGGTATGTATCCCAATGAAATATCTTGTTCAGCTATATATTGTATGATGTGCGGTTTTTGCTCATTTTTCGTGCTGTTAAATCTGTTTACACGCACATCACTGCCCTTACAACATATCTTAAATTTATGTTTTATCAATTGTTATGCAAAATAAGCCGCGTGTGGCGTACACGGCATATATTAAGCGTACACGCCATATATGAAGCGTACACGGCATACATGAAGCGTACACGCCATATATGAAGCGTACACACCATATATGAAGCGTACACGCCATATATGACGCGTACATGTCATATATGAAGCGTATACGGCATATGTGTATCTACATCCCTGCATATGTTGCGTGTATGTATGAGTTAATCTTTAGTTAATCCATTTATTACCTCCATATACTAACTAGTACACGAAGAGCACAAATGAACAGACATAATATACATACGAATAAAGTATTTAAAAACGGCCAACATAAGACAAGTGTCGCTATTTCAAAAGCATTCTCGCTTCTCACCAATGCAACCCGGGTTCGTTTCTCAGACCGGGAAGTATGCGAGATGTTACGTTGGTCGCCATATCGGACAGGTGGGTTTTCTCCGGGTACTCCTGTTTCCTCCAACACGAATGAACTCGAACACGCTGTCATCCGAATCAACGAGAGTTATTAATATAAGTTGCTACAGCTTGTTTCGCAATCGTTGTAAAATAAATAACGTTTATATTTTATTGATTCCAATTTCGCATTTTCTACTTCAGGGCAGGGAGAGCATAACTGACTGTGCAATCTCATTTCATTACATACTACCAGCAAAGATGTACGGCCTGGAATTCTACGTTTATCGTTTACGGCCATTTGGGATATATTCCGGACACCAGGAATTAAATCATGACAAATCATAGCGCATACCTATAGTCCGTGTATAGTATTTGTACCATAAATGTTTATATGTATGAATTAAATCATGACAAATCATAGCGCATACCTATAGTCCGTGTATAGTATTTGTACCATAAATGTTTATATGTATGAATTAAATCATGACAAATCATAGCGCATACCTATAGTCCGTGTATAGTATTTGTACCATAAATGTTTATATGTATGAATTAAATCATGACAAATCATAGCGCATACCTATAGTCCGTGTATAGTATTTGTACCATAAATGTTTATATGTATGAATTAAATCATGACAAATCATAGCGCATACCTATAGTCCGTGTATAGTATTTGTACCATAAATGTTTATATGTATGAATTAAATCATGACAAATCATAGCGCATACCTATAGTCCGTGTATAGTATTTGTACCATAAATGTTTATATGTATGAATTAAATCATGACAAATCATAGCGCATACCTATAGTCCGTGTATAGTATTTGTACCATAAATGTTTATATGTATGAATTAAATCATGACAAATCATAGCGCATACCTATAGTCCGTGTATAGTATTTGTACCATAAATGTTTATATGTATGAATTAAATCATGACAAATCATAGCGCATACCTATAGTCCGTGTATAGTATTTGTACCATAAATGTTTATATGTATGAATTAAATCATGACAAATCATAGCGCATACCTATAGTCCGTGTATAGTATTTGTACCATAAATGTTTAATTAAATCATGACAAATCATAGCGCATACCTTGTCCGTGTATGTTTGTACCTAATGTTTTGTTGTTTTGTTTGTTTTGTTTTTTGTTGGTTTGTTGTTGTTTTGTTTGTTTTTGTTGTTTTGTTGGTTTGTGTGTTGTTTTGTTGTTTTTGTTGTTTTGTTGGTTTGTGTGTATAGTATTTGTACCATAAATGTTTTATGTATGAATAAATCATGACAAATCATAGCGCATACCTATAGTCCGTGTATAGTATTTGTACCATAAATGTTTATATGTATGAATTAAATCATGACAAATCATAGCGCATACCTATAGTCCGTGTATAGTATTTGTACCATAAATGTTTATATGTATGAATTAAATCATGACAAATCATAGCGCATACCTATAGTCCGTGTATAGTATTTGTACCATAAATGTTTATATGTATGAATTAAATCATGACAAATCATAGCGCATACCTATAGTCCGTGTATAGTATTTGTACCATAAATGTTTATATGTATGAATTAAATCATGACAAATCATAGCGCATACCTATAGTCCGTGTATAGTATTTGTACCATAAATGTTTATATGTATGAATTAAATCATGACAAATCATAGCGCATACCTATAGTCCGTGTATAGTATTTGTACCATAAATGTTTATCATGCAAGTGTGTTTGTTTGTTGTTTTGTTGGCATACCTATAGTCCGTGTTAGTATTTGTACCATAAATGTTTAATTAAATCATGACAAATCATAGCGCATACCCCGTCTGGTCATTGCTACGTAACCCATCTGGTCATTGCTACGTAACCCATCTGGTCATTGCTACGTAACCCATCTGGTCATTGCTACGTAACCCATCTGGTCATTGCTAAGTACCATGTCTGGTCATTGCTAAGTACCATGTCTGATCATTGCTACGTAACCCATCTGGTCATTGCTAAGTACCATGTCTGGTCATTGCTAAGTACCATTCTGGTCATTGCTACGTAACCCATCTGGTCATTGCTACGTAACCCATCTGGTCATTGCTACGTAACCCATCTGGTCATTGCTAAGTACCATGTCTGGTCATTGCTACGTAACCCATCTGGTCATTGCTAAGTACCATGTCTGGTCATTGCTACGTAACCCATCTGGTCATTGCTAAGTACCATTCTGGTCATTGCTACGTAACCCATCTGGTCATTGCTAAGTACCATGTCTGGTCATTGCTACGTAACCCATCTGGTCATTGCTAAGTACCATGTCTGGTCATTGCTACGTAACCCATCTGGTCATTGCTACGTAACCCATCTGGTCATTGCTACGTAACCCATCTGGTCATTGCTAAGTACCATGTCTGGTCATTGCTACGTAACCCATCTGGTCATTGCTAAGTACCATGTCTGGTCATTGCTACGTAACCCATCTGGTCATTGCTAAGTACCATTCTGGTCATTGCTACGTAACCCATCTGGTCATTGCTAAGTACCATGTCTGGTCATTGCTACGTAACCCATCTGGTCATTGCTAAGTACCATGTCTGGTCATTGCTAAGTACCATTCTGGTCATTGCTACGTAACCCATCTGGTCATTGCTACGTAACCCATCTGGTCATTGCTACGTAACCCATCTGGTCATTGCTAAGTACCATGTCTGGTCATTGCTACGTAACCCATCTGGTCATTGCTACGTAACCCATCTGGTCATTGCTAAGTACCATGTCTGGTCATTGTTACGTAACCCATCTGGTCATTACTACGTAACCCATCTGGTCATTGCTGCGTACCCCATCTGGTCATTGATACGTAACCCATCTGGTCATTGCTACGTAACCTATCTGGTCATTGCTACGTAACCCATCTGGTCATTGCTACGTAACCCATCTGGTCATTGCTAAGTACCATGTCTGGTCATTGCTACGTAACCCATCTGGTCATTGCTACGTAACCCATCTGGTCATTGCTAAGTACCATGTCTGGTCATTGTTACGTAACCCATCTGGTCATTACTACGTAACCCATCTGGTCATTGCTGCGTACCCCATCTGGTCATTGATACGTAACCCATCTGGTCATTGCTACGTAACCTATCTGGTCATTGCTACGTAACCCATCTGGTCATTGCTAAGTACCCCGTCTTGTCATTGCTAAGTACCATGTCTGGTCATTGCTACGTAACCCATCTGGTCATTGCTACGTAACCCATCTGGTCATTGCTACGTAACCCATCTGGTCATTGCTAAGTACCATGTCTGGTCATTGCTACGTAACCCATCTGGTCATTGCTACGTAACCCATCTGGTCATTGCTACGTAACCCATCTGGTCATTGCTAAGTACCCCGTCTTGTCATTGCTAAGTATCATGTCTGGTCATTGCTACGTAGCCCATCTGGTCATTGCTACGTAACCCATCTGGTCATTGCAAAGTACCATGTCTGGTCATTGTTACGTAAACCATCTGGTCATTGCTGCGTACCCCATCTGGTCATTGATACGTAACCCATCTGGTCATTGCTAAGTAACATGTCAGGTCATTGTTACGTAACCCATCTGGTCATTGCTACGTAACCCATCTGGTCATTGCTACGTAACCCATCTGGTCATTGCTAAGTACCATGTCTGGTCATTGCTACGTAACCCATCTGGTCATTACTACGTAACCCATCTGGTCATTGCTACGTAACCCATCTGGTCATTGCTAAGTACCATGTCTGGTCATTGCTAGGTACCCCGTCTGGTCATTGCTACGTACCCTATCTGGTCATTGCTACGTAACCCATCTGGTCATTGCTACGTAACCCAGCTGGTCATTGCTACGTAACCTCTCTGGTCATTGTTACGTAACCCATCTGGTCATTGCTACGTAACCCATCTGGTCATTGCTAAGTACCATGTATGGTCATTGATACGTAACCCCTCTTGTCATTGTTAAGTACCCTGTCTGGTCATTGCTACGTAACCCCTCTGGTTATTGTTAAGTAACCCATCTGGTCATTGCTACGTAACCCATCTGGTCATTGCTACGTACCCCGTCTGGTCATTGCTAAGTACCATGTCTGGTCATTGCTACGTACCCCGTCTGGTCATTGCTACGTACCATTCTGGTCATTGCTACGTACCCCATCTGGTCATTGCTAAGTACCATGTCTGGTCATTGCTACGTAACCCATCTGGTCATTGCTAAGTACCATGTCTGGTGATTGCTACGTAACACCATCTGGTCATTGCTACGTACCCCGTCTGGTCATTGCTACGTAACCCCTCTGGTCATTGTTACGTAACCCATCTGGTCATTGCTACGTAACACCATCTGGTCATTGCTACGTACCCCGTCTGGTCATTGCTAAGTACCCCATCTGGTCATTGCTACGTACCCTGTCTGGTCATTGCTACGTACCCCGTCTGGTCATTGCTAAGTACCCCATCTGGTCATTGCTACGTACCCTGTCTGGTCATTGCTACGTACCCCGTCTGGTCATTGCTACGCACCCCACCTGGACATTGCTACATACACCGTCTGGTCATTGCTGCACACCCCGTCCTGTCATAGCTACGTACACCGTCCTGTCATTGCTACATACCTCGTCTAGTCATTGCTACGTACCTCGTCTTGTCATTGCTACATACCTCGTCTTATCATTGCTACATACATCATCTTGTCATTGCTACATACAACGCCCTGTCATTGCTACATACCTCGTCTTGTCATGCTACATATCTCGTCTTGTCATTGCTACATACCTCGTCTTGTCATTGCTACATACCTCGAATGGTCATTGCTACATACCTCGTCTGGTCATTGCTACATACCTCGTCTGGTGATTGCTACATACCTCGCCCTGTCATTGCTACATACCTCGTCTGGTCATTGCTACATACCTCGTCTGGTCATTGCTACATACCTCGTCTTGTCATTGCTACATACCTCGTCTGGTCATTGCTACATACCTCGTCTGGTCATTGCTACATACCTCGTCTGGTCATTGCTACATACCTCGTCTGGTCATTGCTACGTACCTCGTCTGGTCAATGCTACGTACCCCGTCTGGTCATTGCTACGTACCCCGTTCTGTCATTGCTACATATCTCGTCTGGTCAGTGCTACGTACCTCGTCTGGTCATTGCTACATATCTCGTCTAGTCATTGCTACATACCTAGTCTTGTCATTGCTACGCACTCCGTATGGTAATTGCTACATACCTCGTCTGGTCATTGCTACATACCTCGTCTGGTCATTGCTACATACAATGCCCTGTCATTGCTACGTACTTCGTCTGGTCATTGCTATGCACTCCGTCTGGTCATTGCTACATACCTCGTCTTGTCATTGCTACATACCTCGTCTTGTCATTGCTACATACCTCATCTTGTCATTGCTACATACAACGCCCTGTCATTGCTACAAACCTCGTCTTGTCATTGCTACATACCTCGTCTTGTCATTGCTACATACCTCGTCTTGTCATTGCTACATACCTCGTATGGTCATTGCTACATACCTCGTCTGGTCATTGCTACATACCTCGTCTGGTCATTGCTACATACCTCGCCCTGTCATTGCTACATACCTCGCCCTGTCATTGCTACATACCTCGTATGGTCATTGCTACATACCTCGTCTGGTCATTGCTACATACCTCGTCTGGTCATTGCTACATACCTCGCCCTGTCATTGCTACATACCTCGTCTGGTCATTGCTACATACCTCGTCTGGTCATTGCTACATACCTCGTCTTGTCATTGCTACATACCTCGTCTGGTCATTGCTACATACCTCGTCTGGTCATTGCTACATACCTCGTCTTGTCATTGCTACATACCTCGCCCTGTCATTGCTACATATCTCGTCTGGTCATTGCTACATACCTCGTCTGGTCATTGCTACATACCTCGTCTGGTCATTGCTACATACCTCGTCTGGTCATTACTACGTACCCCGTCTGGTCATTGCTACGTACCCCGTTCTGTCATTGCTACATATCTCGTCTGGTCAGTGCTACGTATCTCGTCTGGTCATTGCTACGTACCCCGTCTGGTCATTGCTACGTACCCCGTTCTGTCATTGCTACATACCTCGTCTGGTCATTGCTACGTACCTCGTCTGGTCATTGCTACATATCTCGTCTGGTCATTGTTACATACCACGCCCTGTCCTTGCTACATACCTCGTCTGGTCATTGCTACATACCTCGCCCTGTCATTTCTACATACCCCTTCTGGTCATTGCTACATACCTCGTCTGGTCATTGCTACATACCTCGTCTGGTCATTGCTACATACCCCGTTGGTCATTGCTACGTACCCCGTCTGGTCATTGCTACATACCTCGTCTGGTCATTGCTACATACCTCGTCTTGTCATTGATACATAAGACGCCCGGTCATTGCTACATACCTCGTCTGGTCATTGCTACATAACACGCCCTGTCCTTGCTATATACCTCGTCTGGTCATTGCTACATACCTCGTCTTGTCATTGCTACCTACAACGCCCTGTCATTGCTACATACCTCGCCCTGTCATTGCTACACACCTCGTCTGGTCATTGCTACATACCTCGTCTGGTCATTGCTACATACATCGCCATGTCATTGCTACATACCTCGTCTGGCCATTGCTACATACCACGCCCTGTCATTGCTACATACCACGCCCTGTCATTGCTACATACAACGCCGTGTCATTGCTACATACCACGCCCTGTCATTGCTACATACAACGCCCTGTCATTGCTACATACCACGCCCTGTCATTGCTACCTACAACGCCCTGTCATTGCTACATACCACGCCCTGTCATTGCTACCTACAACGCCCTGTCATTGCTACATACCACGCCCTGTCATTGCTACTACAACGCCGTCATGCTAATACCGCTGTCTCTACATACCACGCCCTGTCATTGCTACATACAACGCCCTGTCATTGCTACCTACAACGCCCTGTCATTGCTACATACCTCGCCCTGTCATTGCTACATACCTCGCCCTGTCATTGCTACAACTCGTCTGGTCATTGCTACATACCTGGTCTGGTCATTGCTACATACCTCGCCCTGTCATTGCTACATACCTCGTCTGGTCATTGCTACATACCACGCCCTGTCATTGCTACATACCACGCCCTGTCATTGCTACATACAACGCCCTGTCATTGCTACATACAGCCCTGTCATTGCTACCTACAACGCCCTGTCATTGCTACATACCAGGCCCTGTCATTGCTACCTACAACGCCCTGTCATTGCTACATACCACGCCCTGTCAATGCTACATATCACGCCCTGTCATTGCTACATACCTCGCCCTGTCATTGCTACATACATCGCACTGTCATTGCTACACACCTCGTCTGGTCATTGCTACATACCTCCTCTGGTCATTGCTACATACCTCGCCCTGTCATTGCTACATACCTCGTCTGGTCATTGCTACATACCACGCCCTGTCATTGCTACAAAACACGCCCTGTCATTGCTACCTTCAATGCCCTGTCATTGCTACATACCACGCCCTGTCATTGCTACATACCACGCCCTGTCATTGCTGCATACCACGCCCTGTCATTGCTGCATACAACGCCCTGTCACTGCTACCTACAACGCACTGTCATTGCTACATACCTTGTCTGGTCATTGCTACATAACTCGCCCTGTCATTGCTACATACCTCGTCTGGTCATTGCTACATACCTCGTCTTGTCATGTATACATAACACGCCCTGTCAATGCTACATACCTCGTCTGGTCATTGCTACATAACACGCCCTGTCCTTGCTATATACCTCGTCTGGTCATTGCGACATACCTCGTCTTGTCATTGCTACCTACAACGCCCTGTCATTGCTACGTACCCCGTCTGGTCATTGCTACGTACCCCGTTCTGTCATTGATACATACCTCGTCTGGTCATTGCTACGTACCTCGTCTGGTCATTGCTACATATCTCGTCTGGTCATTGTTACATACCACGCCCTGTCCTTGCTATATACCTCGTCTGGTCATTGCTACATACTTCGCCCTGTCATTTCTACATACCCCTTCTGGTCATTGCTACATACCTCGTCTGGTCATTGCTACATACCTCGTCTGGTCATTGCTACATACCTCTTCTTGTCATTGCTACATACCCCGTTTTGTCATTGCTACGTACCCCGTCTGGTCAGTGCTACGTACCCCGTCTGGTCATTGCTACATACCTCGTCTGGTCATTGCTACATATCTCGTCTTGTCATTGATACATAACACGCCCGGTCATTGCTACATACCTCGTCTGGTCATTGCTACATAACACGCCCTGTCCTTGCTATATACCTCGTCTGGTCATTGCTACATACCTCGTCTTGTCATTGCTACCTACAACGCCCTGTCATTGCTACATACCTCGCCCTGTCATTGCTACACACCTCGTCTGGTCATTGCTACATACCTCGTCTGGTCATTGCTACATACCTCGCCATGTCATTGCTACATACCTCGTCTGGTCATTGCTACATACCAGGCCCTGTCATTGCTACATACCACGCCCTGTCATTGCTACATACAACGCCCTGTCATTGCTAAATACCACGCCCTGTCATTGCTACCTACAACGCCCTGTCATTGCTACATACCACGCCCTGTCATTGCTACCTACAACGCCCTGTCATTGCTACATACCACGCCCTGTCATTGCTACATAACACGCCCTGTCATTGCTACATACAACGCCCTGTCATTGCTACCTACAACGCCCTGTCATTGCTACATACCTCGCCCTGTCAATGCTACATACCTCGCCCTGTCATTGCTACACAACTCGTCTGGTCATTGCTACATATCTGGTCTGGTCATTGCTACATACCTCGCCCTGTCATTGCTACATACCTCGTCTGGTCATTGCTACATACCACACCCTGTCATTGCTACATACCACGCCCTGTCATTGCTACATACAACGCCCTGTCATTGCTACATACCAGGCCCTGTCATTGCTACCTACAACGCCCTGTCATTGCTACATACCAGGCCCTGTCATTGCTACCTACAACGCCCTGTCATTGCTACATACCACGCCCTGTCAATGCTACATACCACGCCCTGTCATTGCTACATACCTCGCCCTGTCATTGCTACATACATCGCCCTGTCATTGCTACATACCTCGTCTTGTCATGTATACATAACACGCCCTGTCAATGCTACATACCTCGTCTGGTCATTGCTACATAACACGCCCTGTCCTTGCTATATACCTCGTCTGGTCATTGCGACATACCTCGTCTTGTCATTGCTACCTACAACGCCCTGTCATTGCTACATACCTCGTCTGGTCATTGCTACACATCTCGTCTGGTCATTGCTACATACCTCCTCTTGTCATTGCTACATACCTAGTCTTGTCATTGCTACGCACTCCGTATGGTAATTGCTACATACCTCGTCTGGTCATTGCTACATACATTGCCCTGTCATTGCTACGTACTTCGTCTGGTCATTGCTATGCACTCCGTCTGGTCATTGCTACATACCTCGTCTTGTCATTGCTACATACCTCGTCTTGTCATTGTGTTTGTTTTGTTGTCATTGCTACATACCTCGTCTTGTCATTGCTACCTACAACGCCCTGTCATTGCTACATACCTCGCCCTGTCATTGCTACATACCTTGTCTTGTCATTGCTACACACCTCGTCTGGTCATTGCTACATACCTCGTCTGGTCATTGCTACATACCTCGCCTGTTTGCTACATACTCGTCTGGTCATTCTACATACCGCTGTCATTGCTACATACCACGCCCTGTCATTGCTATACGCGTATTGCTATACCGCTGTCATTGTATACGCCTGTCTTGTCTGTGTCATTGCTACATACCCGCCTGTCATTGCTACATACACGCCCTGTCATTGCTACTAGCCCTGTCATTGCTACATACCTCGCCCTGTCATTGCTACATACCTCGCCCTGTCATTGCTACATACCTCGTCTGGTCATTGCTACATACCTCGTCTGGTCATTGCTACATACCTCGCCCTGTCATTGCTACATACCTCGTCTGGTCATTGCTACATACACGCCCTGTCATTGCTACATACCACGCCCTGTCATTGCTACATACAACGCCCTGTCATTGCTACATACCACGCCCTGTCATTGCTACCTACAACGCCCTGTCATTGCTACATACCACGCCTGTCATTGCTACTTACAACGCCCTGTCATTGCTACATACCACGCCCTGTCATTGCTACATACCACGCCCTGTCATTGCTACATACAACGCCCTGTCATTGCTACCTACAACGCCCTGTCATTGCTATATACCTCGTCTAGTCATTGCTACATACCTCGTCTTGTCATTGCTACCTACAACGCTCTGACATTGCTACATACCTCGCCCTGTCATTGCTACATACATCGCCCTGTCATTGCTACACACCTCGTCTGGTCATTGCTACATACCTCGTCTGGTCATTGCTACATACCTCGCACTGTCATTGCTACATACCTCGTCTGGTCATTGCTACATACCACGCCCTGTCATTGCTACATACCACGCCCTGTCATTGCTACCTACAACCCCCTGTCATTGCTACATACTACGCCCTGTCATTGCTACATACCACGCCCTGTCATTGCTACATACCACGCCCTGTCATTGCTACATACAACGCCCTGTCATTGCTACCTACAATGCCTGTCATTGCTACATACCTGTCTGTCATTGCTACATACCGCCCTGTCATTGCTACATACCTCGTCTGGTCATTGCTACATACCTCGTCTTGTAATGTACATAACACGCCCTGTCATTGCTACATACCTCGTCTGGTCATTGCTACATAACACGCCCTGTCCTTGCTATATACCTCGTCTGGTCATTGCGACATACCTCGTCTTGTCATTGCTACCTACAACGCCCTGTCATTGCTACATACCTCGTCTGGTCATTGCTACATACCTCGTCTGGTCATTGCTACCCTCGTCTGGTCATTGCTACATACCTCCTCTTGTCATTGCTACATACCTCGTCTGGTCATTGCTACATACCTCGTCTGGTCATTGCTACATACCTCGTCTGGTCATTGCTATATACCTCGCCCTGTCATTGTACATATCTCGCACTGTCATTGCTACATATCTCGTCTGGTCATTGCTACATACCTCGTCTGGTCATTGCTACATACCTCGTCTGGTCATTGCTACATACCTCGCCCTGTCAGTGCTACATACCTCGCCCTATCATTGCTACATATCTCGTCTGGTCATTGCTACATACCTCGTCTGGTCATTGCTACATACCTCCTCTGGTCATTGCTACATACCTCGTCTGGTCATTGCTACGTACCTCGTCTGGTCAATGCTACGTACCCAGTCTGGTCATTGCTACGTACCACGATCTGTCATTGCTACATATCTCGTTGGTAGTGTACGTCCTGTCTGGTCATTGCTACATACCTCGTCTTGTCATTGCTACATACCTAGTCTTGTCATTGCTACGCACTCTGTATGGTAATTGCTACATACCTCGTCTGGTCATTGCTACATACCTCGTCTGGTCATTGCTACATACAATGCCCTGTCATTGCTACGTACCTCGTCTGGTCATTGCTACGCACTCCGTCTGGTCATTGCTACATACCTCGTCTTGTCATTGCTACATACCTCGTCTTGTCATTGCTACATACCTCGCCTTGTCATTGCTACATACCTCGTCTTGTCATTGCTACATACCTCGTCTTGTCATTGCTACATACCTTGTCTTGTCATTGCTACATACCTCGTATGGTCATTGCTACATACCTCGTCTGGTCATTGCTACATACCTCGTATGGTCATTGCTATATACCTCGCCCTGTCATTGCTACATACCTCGTCTGGTTATTGCTACATACAACGCCCTGTCATTGCTATATACCACGCCCTGTCATTGCTACCTACAACGCCCTGTCATTGCTACATACCACGCCCTGTCATTGCTACATACCACGCCCTGTCATTGCTACATACAACGCCCTGTCATTGCTACCTACAACGCCCTGTCATTGCTACATACCTCGCCCTGTCATTGCTACATACATCGCCCTGTCATTGCTACACACCTCGTCTGGTAATTGCTACATACCTCGTCTGGTCATTGCTACATACCTCGCCCTGTCATTGCTACATACCTCGTCTGCTTATTGCTACATACCACGCCCTGTCATTGATACATACCACGCCCTGTCATTGCTACATACAACGCCCTGTCATTGCTACATACCACGCCCTGTCATTGCTACCTACAACGCCCTGTCATTGCTACATACCACGCCCTGTCATTGCTACTTACAACGCCCTGTCATTGCTACCTACCACGCCCTGTCATTGCTACATACCACGCCCTGTCATTGCTACATACAACACCCTGTCATTGCTACCTACAATGCCCTGTCATTGCTATATACCTCGTCTGGTCATTGCTACATACCTCGTCTTGTCATTGCTACCTACAACGCCCTGACATTGCTACATACCTCGCCCTGTCATTGCTACATACATCGCCCTGTCATTGCTACACACCTCGTCTGGTCATTGCTACATACCTCGTCTGGTCATTGCTACATACCTAGCCCTGTCATTGCTACATACCTCGTCTGGTCATTGCTACATACGACGCCCTGTCATTGCTACATACCACGCCCTGTAATTGCTACCTACAACGCCCTGTCATTGCTACATACTACGCCCTGTCATTGCTACATAACACGCCCTGTCATTGCTACATACCTCGTCTGGTCATTGCTACATACCTCGTCTTATCATTGATACATAACACGCCCTGTCATTGCTACACACCTCGTCTGGTCATTGCTACATAACACGCCCTGTCCTTGCTATATACCTCGTCTGGTCATTGCGACATACCTCGTCTTGTCATTGCTACCTACAACGCCCTGTCATTGCTACATACCTCGTCTGGTCATTGCTACATACCTCCTCTTGTCATTGCTACATACCTCGTCTGGTCATTGCTACATACCTCGTCTGGTCATTGCTACATACCTCGTCTGGTCATTGCTATATACCTCGCCCTGTCATTGTACATATCTCGCCCTGTCATTGCTACATATCTCGTCTGGTCATTGCTACATACCTCGTCTGGTCATTGCTAAATACCTCGTCTGGTCATTGCTACATACCTCGCCCTGTCAGTGCTACATACCTCGCCCTATCATTGCTACATATCTCGTTGGTCATTGCTACTTACCTCGTCTGGTCATTGCTACATACCTCCTCTGGTCATTGCTACATATCTCGTCTGGTCATTGCTACGTACCTCGTCTGGTCAATGCTACGTACCCCGTCTGGTCATTGCTACGTACCCCGATCTGTCATTGCTACATATCTCGTCTGGTCAGTGCTACGTACCTCGTCTGGTCATTGTTACATACCTCGTCTAGTCATTGCTACATACCTAGTCTTGTCAATGCTACGCACTCCGTATGGTAATTGCTACATACCTCGTCTGGTCATTGCTACATACCTCGTCTGGTCATTGCTACATACCTCGTCTGGTCATTGCTACATACAATGCCCTGTCATTGCTACGTACCTCGTCTGGTCATTGCTACGCACTCCGTCTGGTCATTGCTACATACCTCGTCTTGTCATTGTTACATACCTCATCTTGTCATTGCTACATACAACGCCCTGTCATTGCTACATACCTCGTCTTGTCATTGCTACATACCTCGTCTTGTCATTGCTACATACCTTGTCTTGTCATTGCTACATACCTCGTATGGTCATTGCTACATACCTCGTCTGGTCATTGCTACATACCTCGTATGGTCATTGCTATATACCTCGCCCTGTCATTGCTACATACCTCGTCTGGTTATTGCTACATACAACGCCCTGTCATTGCTACTTACAACGCACTGTCATTGCTACATACCTCGTCTGGTCATTGATACATAACACGCCCTGTCATTGCTACATACCTCGTCTGGTCATTGCTACATAACACGCCCTGTCCTTGCTATATACCTCGTCTGGTCATTGGATATACCTCGTCTTGTCATTGCTACCTACAACGCCCTGTCATTGCTACATACCTCGTCAGGTCATTGCTACATACCTCGTCTGGTCATTGCTACATACCTCCTCTTGTCATTGCTACATACCTCGTCTCGTCATTGCTACATACCTCGTCTGGTCATTGCTACATACCTCGCCCTGTCATTGCTACATATTTCGCCCTGTCATTGCTACATATCTCGTCTGGTCATTCCTACATACCTCGTCTGGTCATTGCTACATACCTCGTCTGGTCATTGCGACATACCTCGTCTTGTCAATGCTACCTACAACGCCCTGTCATTGCTACATACCTCGTCTGGTCATTGCTACATACCTCGTCTGGTCATTGCTACATACCTCCTCTTGTCATTGCTACATACCTCGTCTGGTCATTGCTACATACCTCGTCAGGTCATTGCTACATACCTCGTCTGGTCATTGATACATACCTCGCCCTGTCATTGCTACATATCTCGTCTGGTCATTGCTACATACCTCGTCTGGTCATTGCTACATACCTCGTGTGGTCATTGCTACATACCTCGCCCTGTCAGTGCTACATACCTCGCCCTGTCATTGCTACATATCTCGTCTGGTCATTGCTACATACCTCGTCTGGTCATTGCTACATACCTCGTCTGGTCATTGCTACATACCTCGTCTGGTCATTGCTACGTACCTCGTCTGGTCAATGCTACGTACCCCGTCTGGTCATTGCTACGTACCCCGTTATGTCATTGCTACATATCTCGTCTGGTCAGTGCTACGTACCTCGTCTGGTCATTGCTACGTACCCCGTCTGGTCATTGCTAGTACCCCGTTCTGTCATTGCTGCATACCTCGTCTGGTCATTGCTACATACCACGCCATGTCCTTACTATATACCTCGTCTGGTCATTGCTACACTCGCGTCATTGCTACAAACCTCGTCTGGTCATTGCTACATAACTCGTCTGGTCATTGCTACATACCCCGTTTTGTCATTGCTACGTACCCCGTCTGGTCAGTGCTACGTACCCCGTTTTGTCATTGCTACGTACCCCGTCTGGTCAGTGCTACGTACCCCGTCTGGTAATTGCTACATACCTCGTCTGGTCATTGCTACATACCTCGTCTGGTCATTGATACATACCTCGCCCTGTCATTGCTACATACCTCGTCTGGTCATTGCTACATACCAAGCCCTGTCATTGCTACATACATCGTCTGGTCATTGCTACATACCTCGTCTTGTCATTGCTACATACCTCATCTTGTCATTGCAACATACAACGCCCTGTAATTGCTACATACCTCGTCTTGTCATTGCTACATACCTCGTCTTGTCATTGCTACATACCCCGTCTTGTCATTGCTACATACCTCGTCTGGTCATTGCTACATACCTCTTCTGGTCATTGATACATACCTCGCCCTGTCAGTGCTACATACCTCGTCTGGTCATTGCTACATACCTCTTCTGGTCATTGCTACATACCTCGTCTGGTCATTGCTACATACCTCGTCTGGTCATTGCTACATACCTCGTCTGGTCATTGCTACGTACTTCGTCTGGTCAATGCTACGGACCCCGTCTGGTCATTGCTACTTACCCCGTTCTGTCATTGCTACATACCTCATCTGGTCATTGCTACGTACCTCGTCTGGTCAATGCTACGTACCCCGTCTGGTCATTGCTACGTACCCCGTTCTGTCATTGCTACATATCTCGTCTGGTCAGTGCTACGTAGCTCGTCTGGTCATTGCTTCATACCTCGCCCTGTCATTGCTACATACCTCGCCCTGTCATTGCTACATATCTCGTCTGGTCATTGTTACATACCTCGTCTGGTCATTGCTACATACCTCGTCTGGTCAATGCTACGTACCCCGTCTGGTCATTGCTACGTACCCCGTTATGTCATTGCTACATATCTCGTCTGGTCAGTGCTACGTACCTCGTCTGGTCATTGCTACGTACCCCGTCTGGTCATTGCTACGTACCCCGTTCTGTCATTGCTGCATACCTCGTCTGGTCATTGCTACATACCACGCCCTGTCCTTACTATATACCTCGTCTGGTCATTGCTACATACCTCGCCCTGTCATTGCTACATACCCCGTCTGGTCATTGCTACATACCTCGTCTGGTCATTGCTACATACCTCGTCTGGTCATTGCTACATACCTCGTCTGGTCATTGCTACATACCCCGTTTTGTCATTGCTACGTACCCCGTCTGGTCAGTGCTACGTACCCCGTCTGGTAATTGCTACATACCTCGTCTGGTCATTGCTACATACCTCGTCTTGTCATTGATACATAACACGCCCTGTCATTGCTACATACCTCGTCTGGTCATTGCTACATAACACGCCCTGTCCTTGCTATATACCTCGTCTGGTCATTGCTACATATTTCGTCTTGTCATTGATACCTACAAAGCCCTGTCATTGCAACATACCTCGCCCTGTCATTGCTACATACCTCGCCCTGTCATTGCTACATACCTCGTCTGGTCATTGCTACATACCTCGTCTGGTCATTGCTACATACCTCGCCCTGTCATTGCTACATACCTCGTCTGGTCATTGCTACATACCACGCCCTGTCATTGCTACATACCTTGTCTGGTCATTGCTACATACCTAGTCTTGTCATTGCTACATACTTCATCTTGTCATTGCAACATACAACGCCCTGTAATTGCTACATACCTCGTCTTGTCATTGCTACATACATCGTCTTGTCATTGCTACATACCCCGTCTTGTCATTGCTACATACATCGTATGGTCATTGCTACATACCTCGTCTGGTCATTGCTACATACCTCGTCTGGTCATTGATACATACCTCGCCCTGTCATTGCTACATACCTCGTATGGTCATTGCTATATACCTCTTCTGGTCATTGCTACATACCTCGTCTTGTCATTGCTACATACCTCATCTGGTCATTGCTACATACCTCGTCTGGTCATTGCTACATACCTCGTCTGGTCATTGCTACATACCTCGTCTGGTCATTGCTACGTACCTCGTCTGGCCAAAGCTACGGACCCCGTCTGGTCATTGCTACTTACCCCGTTCTGTCATTGCTACATACCTCGTCTGGTCAGTGCTACGTACCTCGTCTGGTCATTGCTAAGTACCCCGTCTGGTCATTGCTACGTACCCCGTTGTGTCATTGCTACATACCTCGTCTGGTCATTGCTACGTACCTCGTCTGGTCATTGCCACATATCTCGTCTGGTCATTGCTACATACCACGCACTGTCCTTGCTATATACCTCGTCTGGTCACTGCTACATACCTCGCACTGTCATTGCTACATACCCCTTCTGGTCATTGCTACATACCTCGTCTGGTCATTGCTACATACCTCGTCTGGTCATTGCTACATACCTCGTCTGGTCATTGATACATAACACGCCCTGTCATTGCTACATACCTCGTCTGGTCATTGCTACATAACACGTCCTGTCCTTGCTATATACCTCGTCTGGTCATTGCTACATACCTCGTCTTATCATTGCTACCTACAACGCCCTGTCATTGCTACATACCTCGCCCTGTCATTGCTACATACCTCGCCCTGTCATTGCTACATACCTCGTCTAGTCATTGCTACATACCTCGTCTGGTCATTGCTACATACTTCGCCCTGTCATTGCTACATACCTCGTCTGGTCATTGCTACATACCACGCCCTGTCATTACTACATACAACGCCCTGTCATTGCTACCTACAACGCCCTGTCATTGCTACATACCACGCCCTGTCATTGCTACCTACAACGCCCTGTCATTGCTACATACCACGCCCTGTCATTGCTACATATCACTCCCTGTCATTGCTACATACAACGCCATGTCATTGCTACATACAACGCCCTGTCATTGCTACCTACAACACACTGTCATTGGTACATACCTCGCTCTGTCATTGCTACATATCTCGTCTGGTATTTGCTACATACCTCGTCTGGTCATTGCTACATACCTCGTCTGGTGGTCATTGCTACATACCTCGCTCTGTCATTGCTACATATCTCGTCTGATCATTGCTACATACCTCGCCCTGTCATTGCTACATACCACGCCCTGTCCAAGCTTTATGCCTCGTCTGGTCATTGTACATACCTCGCCCTGCCATTGCTACATACCACGCCCTGTCCAAGCTATATACATCGTCTGGTCATTGCTACAAACCTCGTCTGGTCATTGCTACATAACTCGTCTGGTCATTGCTACATACCCCGTTTTGTCATTGCTACGTACCCCGTCTGGTCAGTGCTACGTACCCCGTCTGGTCATTGCTACATACCTCGTCTGGTCATTGCTACATACCTCGTCTTGTCATTGCTACATACCTCGTCTGGTCATTGCTATATAACACGCCCTGTCCTTGCTATATACCTCGTCTGGTCATTGCTACATACCTCGTCTTGTCATTGCTACCTACAACGCCCTGTCATTGCTACATACCTCGCCCTGTCATTGCTACATACCTAGCCCTGTCATTGATACATACCTCGTCTAGTCATTGCTACATACCTTGTCTGATCATTGCTACATACCTCGCCCTGTCATTGCTACATACCTCGTCTGGTCATTGCTACATACCACGCCCTGTCATTGCTACATACCACGCCCTGTCATTGCTACATACAACGCCCTGTCATTGCTACATACCACGCCCTGTCATTGCTACCTACAACGCCCTGTCATTGCTACATACCACGCCCTGTCATTGCTACTTACAACGCCCTGTCATTGCTACATACCACGCCCTGTCATTGCTACATACAACGCCCTGTCATTGCTACATACAACGCCTGTCTTGCTATACCGCTTGTCATTGCTACTACGCTGTCATTGCTACTACCGCTGTCATTGCTAATACTCGCTGTATTGCTACATACCTCGTCTGGTCATTGCTACTACAACGCCCTGTCATTGCTACATACCTCGCCCTGTCATTGCTACATACAACGCCCTGTCATTGCTACTACCTGTCATTGCTACTACTCGTCTGGTCATTGCTACTACCGCCTGTCTTGCTTACCTCGTCTGGTATTGCTACTACCGTTTGTCATTGCTACCTACAACGCCTTGTCATTGCTATATATCTCGTCTTGTCATTGCTACATACCTCGTCTTGTCATTGCTACTACTCGTCTGGTATTGCTACATACCTCGTCTTGTCATTGTACATACACGCCCTGTCATTGCTATATACCTCGTCTGGTCATTGCTACATACCTCGTCTTGTCATTGCTACCTACATCGCTCTGTCATTGCTACATACCTCGTCTTGTCATTGCTACATACATCGCCCTGTCATTGCTACATACCTCGTCTGGTCATTGCTACATACCTCGTCTGGTCATTGCTACATACCTCGCACTGTCATTGCTACATACCTCGTCTGGTCATTGCTACATACCACGCCCTGTCATTGCTACATACTACGCCCTGTCATTGCTACCTACAACCCCCTGTCATTGCTACATACTACGCCCTGTCATTGCTACATACCACGCCCTGTCATTGCTACATACCACGCCCTGTCATTGCTACATA
>CM026394.1:38369020-38385419 GCA_014843695.1 Archivesica marissinica
TACATACCTCGCCCTGTCATTGCTACATATCTCGTATGGTCTTTGCTACATACCTCGTCTGGCCATTGCTACATACCTCGTCTGGTCATTGCTACATACCTCGCCCTGTCATTGCTACATACCTCGCCCTGTCATTGCTACACCCCTCGTCTGGTCATTGCTACATACCTCGTCTGGTCATTGCTACATACCTCATCGTGTCATTGCTACATACCTCGTCTGGTCATTGCTACATACCTCGTCTGGTCATTGCTACATACCTCGTCTGATCATTGCTACATACCTCGCCCTGTCATTGCTACATATCTCACCCTGTCATTGCTACATATCTCCTCTGGTCATTGCTACATACCTCGTCTGGTCATTGCTACATACATCGTCTGGTCATTGCTACATACCTCGTCTGGTCATTGCTACGTACCTCGTCTGGTCATTGCTACGTACCTCGTCTGGTCAGTGCTAAATATCTCGTCTGGTCATTGCTACATACCTCGTCTGGTCATTGCTACATACCTCGCCCTGTCATTGATACATACCACGCCCTGTCCAAGCTATATACCTCGTCTGGTCATTGTACATACGTCGCCCTGCCATTGCTACATACCACGCCCTGTCCAAGCTATATACCTCGTCTGGTCATTGCTACAAACCTCGTCTGGTCATTGCTACATACCTCGTCTGGTCATTGCTGCATACCCCGTTTTGTCATTGCTACGTACCCCGTCTGGTCAGTGCTACGTACACCGTCTGGTCATTGCTACATACCTCGTCTGGTCATTGCTACATACCTCGTCTAGTCATTGCTACATACCTCGTCTGGTCATTGCTACATAACACGCCCTGTCCTTGCTATATACCTCGTCTCGTCATTGCTACATACCTCGTTTTGTCATTGCTACCTACAAGGCCCTGTCATTGCTACATACCTCGCCCTGTCATTGCTACATACCTCGCCCTGTCATTGCTACATACCTCGTCTGGTCATTGCTACATACAACGCCCTGTCATTGCTACATACCACGCCCTGTCATTGCTATCTACAACGCCCTGTCATTGCTACATACCACGCCCTGTCATTGCTACATATCACGCCCTGTCATTGCTACATAAAATGCCCTGTCATTGCTACCTACAACGCACTGTCCTTGCTATATACCTCGTCTGGTCATTGCTACATACGTCATCTTGTCATTGCTTCCTACAACGCCTTGTCATTGCTACATACCTCGCCCTGTCATTGCTACATACCTCACCCTGTCATTGCTACATACCTCGTCTGGTCATTGCTACATACCTCGTCTTGTCATGGATACATAACACGCCTTGTCATTGCTATATACCTCGTCTGGTCATTGCTACATACCTCGTCTTGTCATTGCTACCTATAACGCCCTGTCATTGCTACATACCTCGCCCTTTCATTGCTACATACCTCGACCTGTCATTGCAACATACCTCGTATGGTCATTGCTACATAACACGCCCCGTCATTGCTACATACCTAGTCTGGTCATTGCTACATAACACGCCCTGTCCTTGCTATATACCTAGTCTGGTCATTGCGACATACCTCGTCTTGTCATTGCTACCTACAACGCCCTGTCATTGCTACATACCTCGCCCTGTCATTGCTACATACCTCGTCTTGTCAATGCTACATACCTCATCGTCTCATTGCTACATACAACGCCCTGTCATTGCTACATACCTCGTATTGTCATTGCTACATACCTCGTATTGTCATTGCTACATACCTCGTCTTGTCATTGCTACATACCTCGTATGTTCATTGCTACATACCTCGTATGTTCATTGCTACATACCTCGTCTGGACATTGCTACATACCTCGCCCTGTCATTGCTACATACCTCGTCTGGTCATTGCTACATACCTCGTCTGGTCATTGCTACATACCTCGTATTGTCATTGCTACATACCTCGTCTGGTCATTGCTACATACCTCGCCCTGTCATTGCTACATACATCGCCCTGTCATTGCTACATACATCGCCCTGTCATTGCTACATATCTCGTCTGGTCATTGCTACATACCTCGTCTGGTCATTGCTACATACCTCGCCCTGTCATTGCTACATACCTCGCCCTGTCATTGCTCCATATCTCGTCTGGTCATTGCTACATACCTCGTCTGGTCATTGCTACATACCTCGTCTGGTCATTGCTACATACCTCGTCTGGTCATTGCTACGTACCTCGTCTGGTCAGTGCTAAATATCTCGTCTGGTCATTGCTACATACCTCGTCTGGTCATTGCTACATAACACGCCCTGTCCTTGCTATATACCTCGTCTGGTCATTGCTACATACCTGGTCTTGTCATTGCTACCTACAACGCCCTGTCATTGCTACATACCTCGCCCTGTCATTGCTACATACCTCGCCCTGTCATTGCTACATACCTCGTCTGGTCATTGCTACATACCTCGTCTGGTCATTGCTACATACCTCGCCCTGTCATTGCTACATACCTCGTCTGGTCATTGCTACATACCACGCCCTGTCATTGCTACATACCTCGCCCTGTCATTGCTACATACAACGCCCTGTAATTGCTACATACCACGCCCTGTCATTGCTACCTACAACGCCCTGTCATTGCTACATACCACGCCCTGTCATTGCTACATACAACGCCCTGTCATTGCTACATACAACGCCCTGTCATTGCTACCTACAACGCACTGTCATTGCTACATACCTCGTCTGGTCATTGCTACATAACACGCCCTGTCATTGCTATGTACCTCGTCTGGTCATTGCTACGTACCTCGTTTTGTCATTGCTACATACATCGTCTTGTCATTGCTACTTACCTCGTCTTGTCATTGCTACATATCTCGTCTGGTCATTGTTACATACCACGCCCTGTCCTTGCTATATACCTCGTCTGGTCATTGCTACATACCTCGCCCTGTCATTTCTACATACCCCTGTCATTGCTACATACCACGCCTGTCATTGCTACCTACAACGTCCTGTCATTGCTACATACCACGCCCTGTCATTGCTACCTACAACGCCCTGTCATTGCTATATACCACGTCCTGTCATTGCTACATACCTCGTCCTGTCATTGCTACATACATCGTCTTGTCATTGCTACCTAAAACGCACTGTCATTGCTACATACCTCGTCTGGTTATTGCTACATAACACGCCCTGTCCTTGCTATATACCTCGTCTGGTCATTGCTACATACCTCGTCTTGTCATTGCTACCTACAACGCCCTGTCATTGCTACATACCTCGCCCTGTCATTGCTACATACCTCGCCCTGTCATTGCTACATACCTCGTCTGGTCATTGCTACATACCTCGTCTGGTCATTGCTACATACCACGCCCTGTCATTGCTACATACCACGCCCTGTCATTGCTACATACCACGTCCTGGCATTGCTACATACCACGCCCTGTCATTGCTACATACCTCGTCTGGTCATTGCTACATACCCCGTCTGGTCATTGCTACCTATAACACCCTGTCATTGCTACATACCTCGTCTGGTCATTGCTACATACATCGTCTGGTCATTGCTACATACCTCGTCTTGTCATTGCTACATACCACGCCCTATCATTGCTACGTACCCTGTCTGTTAATTGCTACCTACCTCGTCTGGTCATTGCTACCTACCACGCCCTGTCATTGCTTCGTACCCCGTCTGGTTATTGCTACTTACCCCGTCTGGTCATTGCTACGCACCCCGTCTGGTCATGGTTGCGTTCACCGTCTGGTAAGTACCTTGTCTGGTCATTGTTTTATGTACTTTTCCATGTATATTTTGTGTAAACGTGTCTCGTACGTGTTACCTATGGACGCTACAAGCGCTACATCAAACATTCGACACCCTCGGACGTTACCATATTATGACGTCAGAACATCAGAACATCACGTGGTCAATTGGTCATAGCAACGTTACCGCATCCAGAGATATTAAACAAAAGCATTCTCGCATTTTCCTGTTGAAAATAAAAAGCAAAGATGGGCTAATGAATCGAAATAGCACGGTTATTGCCGATGAGGTAACTCGTGATGAGTGCCTCCGTTACGGTTATGACATTGTGGATAATATCGGCACGGGAGAATTCGGTATCGTTAAGTTAGCGAGAGTAATGCCATCCGCGTTGAAGATACATCCTGACATGGCAACAAAGGAAGATTGCGGAAATACCATGGTAAATATATCATATAAATGTATCGATGTCAATCATAGGAACTTGATACCGTAGTGAACATTATAATGTTTTTATATTGGTTTTATCTGGACCTGTAGTGGTCTGAATTATTTATCCTTATTGTCCATTGATACGTACCTCGTCTGGTCATTGCCACGTACCCCGTCTGGTAATTGCCACGTACCCCGTCTGGTAATTGCCACGTACCCCGTCTGGTCATTGCCACGTACCCCGTCTGGTAATTGCCACGTACCTCGTCTGGTCATTGCCACGTACCCCGTTTGGTCATTGCCACGTAACCCGTCTGGTCATTGCCATGTACTCCGTCTGGTCATTGCCACGTACCCCGTCTGGTCATTGCCACGTACCCCGTCTGGTCATTGCCACGTACCCCATCTGGTCATTGCCACGTACCCCGTCTGGTCATTGCCACGTACCCCGTCTGGTCATTGCCACGTACCCCGTCTGGTCATTGCCACGTACCCCGTCTGGTCATTGCCACGTACCCCGTCTAGTCATTGCCACGTACCCCGTCTGGTCATTGCCACTTACTGCGCCTGGTCATTGCCACGTACTGCGCCTGGTCATTGCCATATACCCCGTCTTGTCATTGCCACGTACCCCGTCTGGTCATTGCCACTTACTGCGCCTGGTCATTGCCACGTACTGCGCCTGGTCATTGCCACGTACCCCGTCTGGTCATTGCCACGTACCCCGTCTTGTCATTGCCACGTACTGCGCCTGGTCATTGCCACGTACTGCGCCTGGTCATTGCCACGTACTGCGCCTGGTCATTGCCACTTACTACGCCTGGTCATTGCCACTTACTGCGCCTGGTCATTGCCACGTACTGCGCCTGGTCATTGCCATGTACTGCGCCTGGTCATTGCCACGTACTGGTCATTGTCACGTACTGCGCCTGGTCATTGCCACGTACTGGTCATTGTCACGTACTGCGCCTGGTCATTGCCACTTACTGCGCCTGGTCATTGCCACGTACTGCGCCTGGTCATTGCCACGGACTGCGCCTTGTCATTGCCACTTACTGCGCCTGGTCATTGCCACGTACTGCGCCTGGTCATTGCCACGTACTGCGCGTGGTCATTGCCAAGTACTGCGCCTGGTCATTGCCACGTACTGCGCCTGGTCATTGCCACGTACTGCGCCTGATCATTGCCACTTACTGCGCCTGGTCATTGCCACGTACTGCGCCTGGTCATTGCCACGTACTGCGTCTTGTCATTGCCACGTACTGCGCCTGGTCATTGCCACGTACCCCGCCTGGTCATTGCCACGTACTGCGTCTGGTCATTGCCACGTACTGCGCCTGGTCATTGCCACTTACTGCGTCTGGTCATTGCCACGTACCCCGTCTGGTCATTGCCACGTACTGCGCCTGGTCATTGCCACGTACCCCGTCTGGTCATTGCCACGTACTGCACCTGGTCATTGCCACGTACTGCGCTTGGTCATTGCCACGTACTGCGCCTGGGCATTGCCACGTACCCCGTCTGGTCATTGCCACATACTGCGCCTGGTCATTGCCACGTACTGCGCCTGGTCATTGCCACGTACCCCGTCTGGTCATTGCCACGTACTGCGCCTGGTCATTGCCACGTACTGTGCCTGGTCATTGCCACGTACCCCATCTGGTCATTGCCACGTACTGCGCCTGGTCATTGCCACGTACTGCGTCTGGTCATTGCCACGTACCCCGTCTGGTCATTGCCACGTACTGCGCCTGGTCATTGCCACGTACTGCGTCTGGTCATTGCCACGTACCCCATCTTGTCATTGCCACGTACTGCGCCTGATCATTGCCACGTACTGCGCCTGGTCATTGCCACGTACCCCGTCTTGTCATTGCCACGTACTGCGCCTGTTCATTGCCACATACCCCGTATTGTCATTGCCACGTACTACGCCTGGTCATTGCCACTTACTGCGCCTGGTCATTGCAATGGAATGTTCTGTTATTAATGTTTAGTGAGGCAAATACTTTAGTAAAAGTAATTTACCAGTTTATATATATGTAATTTATTTTTCCATACAAATGTAATCAACCATTCCATATATGTGTAATGTACCTTGTATGTGCATGTAGAAAATCCTTATTAACATAATATAAATCTTACCACAACTTTACACGCAATAGTTTCTATGGGATCTGACCAATGGCGGAAGTATGTATCATTGTGCAAAGAAGATTTATTAGTACCCAATACACGCAGAGCTTTCATCAATGTCCATACGATCTTTCATGCATACACATACAACAAACAAAACGATTGGACACACAACAAGACATTAACATGTGCTTACGAGACAAAACACGTGCATGATATAATTGACCTGGGAATATCGTCCATTTCCGTCTCCGACGTAGATCGCCGAGTATCTTCGATTCAATATCGTTGCATACGACACAAAGAACGATGCTACACGAATTGTAACGGCTATTAACGCATGCGCGAAGATTAAGTATATATGTGTATTATGGCATACTGTACAGACACACAGACGGGTCTGTAGTCCAGTAACTGGACTGCTAATCCAGGGATCGCAGGTTCGATCCCCCGTCTGACCCTAATAAAATTAACAGTCTTTCAGATGGGACGTTAAATCGAGATCTCGTGTCTGTGCTTTACATCGTGCATGTAAAAGAACCAGAGGAGACTCTGGAATGGGTCTCTGTCTGTATCATTGCACTATCCTCCAACAATCTAAAATGACTAATCTCTTCAGGAGGCGTCGCTTATATGGGCAACCGGTAGCGACGATAAATAAACGTAAAACACACACTGTAGTGACACAGACGGATCTGTAGTCCAGTGGTAGCACGTCGGACTGGTAATCCAGGGATCGCAGGTTCGATCCCCCATCTGACCCTAATAAAATTAACAGTCTTTCAGATGGGACGTTAAACCGAGGTCTCGCGTTGGTGCTTTACACTATGCACGTTAAGGAACCAGAGGAGACTCTGGAACGGATCTGTATCATTACATTGCATTGCGCAATAGTTTATGTTTTCGATCATGACCTATTCATATTGCATATTATATATAGTTCACTGTTATTTAGCACAAACAAAACACCATGAACGTTTACCGGAATGTAACAACCGCATTGCTCCCCCAAACGAGGGGGGGGGGTGTGTGGCATGCCCCCAGACACCCGACACCCTAGTCCTATCACGCCTACTTAATGACAATTCCTGGAACCGCCACTGAATCATGTATTAGGTCAAACATTCCTTTTCTGTTTCGTTACAAATTTCGTAGGTTGTATCCTAGTATTGTAGATTTGGATAATTTGTTTTCTGTTCTTGTCCATGTATATTTTGTGTACACATGTCTCGTACTTGTTATCTATGGGCGCTACACGCCTCAACGGATATTCGGCACTCTCGGACTTTACCATATTATGACGTCAGAACGTCAGGTTGAAATTGGCCATAGCAACGTTACTGCATCCACAGATATTAAACAAAAGCATTCTCGCATTCTCCTGTTGAAAAAAAAGAAGCAAAGATGGGCTAATGAATCGAAATAGCACGGTTATTACCGAAGAGGTAACTCGTGATGAGTGCCTCCGTTACGGTTATGACATTGTGGATAATATCGGCACGGGAGAATTCGGTATCGTTAAGTTAGCGAGAGTTATGCCATCCGCGTTGAAGATACATCCTGACATGGCAACAAAGGAAGATTGCGGAAATACCATGGTAAATATATCATATAAATGTATCGATGTCAATCATATGAACTTGATACTGTAGTGACCATTATAATGTTTTTTATTGGTTTGATCCGGAGAAGGTTTTACTGGTCGGTACAACTATTGGTTTGCCACCAGTCACGGACCTAGTACGAGACCAGTCACCGACCAGCAGAAAATAGACAACAAGACCCTTTAAAGGACCGATTTTGAACAAGTCTCTTACCATCCTGGACGCCGATCTGTCTGGAATACTCACTACCGCTAGTCGTATGTACGGAAGGAAGTCACTGATCAGTCTGTTACCAGTCATATACAATTGGTCTACCCGGTTTCGGACTGGTCGCCGACCATTTATTACATGTTACGTACCCGTGTGGTCATTAACTAAGTACCCCGTCTGGTCATTGTTACATACCCCGTCCGTCCGGTCATTGCTACGTACCCCGTCCGGTCATTGCTACGTACTCCGTCCGGTCATTGCTACGTACCAGTCCTGTCAATGTTACGTACCCCGTCCGGTCATTGCTACGTACCCCGTCCGGTCATTGCTACGTACCAGTCCTGTCAATGTTACGTACCCCGTCTGGTCATTGCTACGTACCCCGTCCGGTCATTGCTACGTACCCGTCCTGTCAAAGTTACGTACCCCGTCCGGTCATTGCTACGTACCCCGTCTGGTCACTGATAAGTACCTCGTCCGGTCGTTGCTGCGTACCACGTCTGGTCATTGCTACGTACCCGTCCGGTCATTGCTACGTACCCGTCCTGTCAATGTTACGTACCTCGTCCGGTCGTTGCTGCGTACCCCGTCTGGTCACTGCTGCGTACCCCGTCTGGTCGTTGCTGCGTACCCCGTCTGGTCATTGCTACTTACCCCGTTTGATCATTACTACGTACCCCGTCTGGTCATTGCTAAGTACCCCGTCTAGTCATTGCTACGTACCCCGTCTGGTCACTGCTAAGTGCCTCGTCCGGTCATTGCTACGTACCCAGTCAGGTCATTGCTACGTACACTGTTTGATCATTGCTACGTATCCCCGTCTGGTCATTGCTACGTACCCCGTCTGGTCATTACTACGTATCCCCGTCTGGTCATTGCTACGTACCCCGTCTGGTCATTGCCACGTACCCCGTCTGGTCATTGCTACGTACCCCGTCTGATCATTGCTACGTACCCCGTCCTGTCATTGTTATGTACCCCGTCTGGTCATTGCCACATATCCCCTCTGGTCATTACCACGTACCCCGTCTGGTCATTGCCATGTACCCCGTCTGATCAATGCTACGTACCCCGTCTGGTCATTGCCACGTACCCCGTCTGGTCATTGCCACGTACCATGTCTGGTCAATGCTACATACCCCGTCTGGTCATTGCCACGTACCCCGTCTGGTCATTGCTAAGTACCCCGTCTGGTCATTGCTAAGTACCCCGTCTGGTCATTGCTACGTACCCCGTCTGGTCATTGCTAAGTACCATGTCTGGTCATTGCTAAGTACCCCGTCTGGAAAAGGCTACGTACCCCGTCTGGTCATTGCTACGTACTCCGTCTTGTCATTGCTACGTACCCCGTCTGGTCATTGCTACGTACCCCATCTGGTCATTGCTACGTACCCCGTCTTGTCATTGTCAAGTACCCCGTCTGATCATTGCTACGTACCCCGTCTTGTCATTGCTACGCTACGTACTCCGTCTGGTCATTGATACGTACTCCGTCTGGTCATTGCTACGTACTCCGTCTGGTCATTGATACGTACTCCGTCTGGTCATTGCTACGTACCCCGTCTGGTCATTGCTACGTACTCCGTCCTGTCATTGCTACATACCTCGTCTGGTCATTGCTACGTACT
The DNA here is from genome assembly GCA_014843695.1 of Archivesica marissinica. Taxonomy (NCBI): domain Eukaryota; kingdom Metazoa; phylum Mollusca; class Bivalvia; order Venerida; family Vesicomyidae; genus Archivesica; species Archivesica marissinica. Next base: position 38,378,789 of record CM026394.1, read on the forward strand.
CCGCCTGGACAATGCCATGTACCCCGTTTGATCATTGCTACGTACCCCGCCTGGACAATGCTACGTACCCCGTCTGGTCATTATTAAGTACCATGTCCTGTCATTGTTAGGTACCGCGTCTGGTCATTGCTACGTACCCCGTCTGGTCATTACCACGTACCCCGTCCTGTCATTGCTACGTACTCCGTCTGGTCATTACCACGTACCCCGTCATGTCATTGCTACGTACCCCGTCTGGTCATTGCTACGTACCTCGTCTGGTCATTGCCACCTACCCCGTTTGGTCATTGCTACGTACACCGTCTGGTCATTACAATGGAATGTTCTGTTATTAATATTTAGTGAGGCAAATACTGCCATTTTGTTTGTTATCTGTAGGCGATGTTGATTGTTAAGACATATTTCTTCTAATAACTCACCGTAAATCGATTGTATTTCATTTTTTATTCATTTCATGCCTAATTAAAATCATATATATGTAATTTACCTTTCCATAGATATGTAATGTACCTTTCCATATATATGTAATGTACCTGTCCATAGATATGTAATGTACCTGTCCATATATATGTAATTTACCTTTCCATATATATGTAATGTACCTGTCCATAGATATGTAATGTACCTGTCCATATATATGTAATATACCTGTCCATATATATGTAATGTACCTGTCCATAGATATGTAATGTACCTGTCCATATATATGTAATTTACCTGTCCATATATATGTAATGTACCTGTCTATATATATGTAATGTACCTGTCCATATATATGTAATATACCTGTCCATATATATGTAATGTACCTGTCCATATATATGTAATGTACCTATCCATAGATATGTAACTTACCTGTCCATAGATATGTAATGTACCTGTCCATATATATGTAATGTACCTGTCCATATATATGTAATGTACCTGTCCATATATATGTAATGTACCTGTCCATATATATGTAACTTACCTGTCCATATATATGTAATGTACCTGTCCATATATATGTAATGTACCTGTCCATATATATGTAATGTACCTGTCCATATATATGTAATGTACCTGTCCATATATATGTAATGTACCTGTCCATATATATGTAATGTACCCAGTCCATATATATGTAATATACCTGTCCATATATATGTAATGTAACTGTCCATATAGATGTAATGTACCTGTCCATAGATATGTAATGTACCTATCCATATATATGTAATATACCTGTCCATAATATGTAATGTACCTGTCCATATATATGTAATATCCCTGTCCATAGATATGTAATGTACCTGTCCATATATATGTAATATACCTGTCCATATATATGTAATGTACCTGTCCATATATATGTAATGTACCTGTCCATATATATGTAATATACCTGTCCATATATATGTAATGTACATGTCCATATATATGTAATGTACCTGTCCATATATATGTAATATACCTGTCCATATATATGTAATATACCCATCCATAGATATGTAATGTACCTGTCCATATATATGTAATATACCTGTCCATAGATATGTAATGTACCTGTCCATATATATGTAATTTACCTGTCCATATATATGTAATGTACCTGTCCATATATATGTAATGTACCTGTCCATATATATGTAATGTACCTGTCCATATATATGTAACTTACCTGTCCATATATATGTAATGTACCTGTCCATATATATGTAATGTACCTGTCCATATATATGTAATGTACCTGTCCATATATATGTAATGTACCTGTCCATATATATGTAATGTACCTGTCCATATATATGTAATGTACCTGTCCATATATATGTAATGTACCTTTCCATATATATGTAATGTACCTGTCCATAGATATGTAACTTACATGTCCATATATATGTAATGTACCTGTCCATATATATGTAATGTACCTGTCCATATATATGTAATGTACCTGTCCATATTTATGTAATGTACCTGTCCATATATATGTAATGTACCTGTCCATATATATGTATGTACCTGTCCATATATATGTAATGTACCTGTCCATATATATATAACTTACATGTCCATATATATGTAATGTACATGTCCATATATATGTAATGTACCTGTCCATATATATGTAATGTACCTGTCCATAGATATGTAACTTACCTGTCCATATATATGTAATTTACCTGTCCATACAAATGTAATTTACCTGTCCATATATATGTAATGTACCTGTCCATATATATGTAATTTACCTGTCCATATATATGTAATGTACCTGTCCATATATATGTAATGTACCTGTCCATATATATGTAATTTACTTGTCCATATATATGTAATATACCTGTCCATATATATGTAATGTACCTGTCCATATATATGTAATATACCTGTCCATATATATGTAATGTACCTGTCCATATATATGTAATGTACCTGTACATATATATGTAATATACCTGTCCATATATATGTAATGTACCTGTCCATATATATGTAATTTACCTGTCCATATATATGTAATATACCTGTCCATAGATATGTAATGTACCTGTCCATATATATGTAATGTACCTATCCATAGATATGTAACTTACCTGTCCATAGATATGTAATGTACCTGTCCATATATATGTAATATACCTGTCCATATATATGTAATGTACCTGTCCATATATATGTAATGTACCTGTCCATAGATATGTAATGTACCTGTCCATATATATGTAATATAACTGTCCATATATATGTAATGTACCTGTCCATATATATGTAATATACCTGTCCATATATATGTAATGTACCTGTCCATATATATGTAATATTTTTTTACCTGTACATATATGTATATACCTGTCCATATATATGTAATGTACCTGTCCATATATATGTAATGTACCTGCCCATATATATGTAATGTACCTGCCCATATATATGTAATGTACCTGTCCATATATATGTAATGTACCTGTCCATATATATGTAATTTACCTGTACATATATATGTAATGTACCTGTCCATATATATGTAATGTACCTGTCCATATATATGTAATGTACCTGTCCATATATATGTAATATACCTGTCCATATATATGTAATGTACCTGTCCATATATATGTAATGTACCTGTCCATATATATGTAATATACCTGTCCATATATATGTAATGTACCTGTCCATATATATGTAATGTACCTGTCCATATATATGTAATATACCTGTCCATATATATGTAATGTACCTGTCCATATATATGTAATGTACCTGTCCATATATATGTAATATACCTGTCCATAGATATGTAATGTACCTGTCCATATATATGTAATGTACCTATCCATAGATATGTAACTTACCTGTCCATAGATATGTAATGTACCTGTCCATATATATGTAATGTACCTGTCCATATATATGTAATGTACCTGTCCATATATATGTAATGTACCTATCCATATATATGTAATATACCTGTCCATAATATGTAATGTACCTGTCCATATATATGTAATATACCTGTCCATATATATGTAATGTACCTGTCCATATATATGTAATATACATGTCCATATATATGTAATGTACCTGTACATATATATGTAATGTACCTGTCCATATATATGTAATATACCTGTCCATATATATGTAATGTACATGTCCATATATATGTAATGTACCTGTCCATATATATGTAATATACCCATCCATAGATATGTAACTTACCTGTCCATATATATGTAATATACCTGTCCATATATATGTAATGTACCTGTCCATATATATGTAATGTACCTGTCCATAGATATGTAATGTACCTATCCATATATATGTAATATACCTGTCCATAATATGTAATGTACCTGTCCATATATATGTAATATACCTGTCCATATATATGTAATGTACCTGTCCATATATATGTAATGTACCTGTCCATATATATGTAATATACCTGTCCATATATATGTAATGTACCTGTCCATATATATGTAATGTACCTGTCCATATATATGTAATATACCTGTCCATATATATGTAATGTACCTGTCCATATATATGTAATGTACCTGTCCATATATATGTAATATACCTGTCCATATATATGTAATGTACCTGTCCATATATATGTAATGTACCTGTCCATATATATGTAATATACCTGTCCATATATATGTAATGTACCTGTCCATATATATGTAATGTACCTGTCCATATATATGTAATATACCTGTCCATATATATGTAATGTACCTGTCCATATATATGTAATGTACCTGTCCATATATATGTAATATACCTGTCCATATATATGTAATGTACCTGTCCATATATATGTAATGTACCTGTCCATATATATGTAATATACCTGTCCATATATATGTAATGTACCTGTCCATATATATGTAATTTACCTGTCCATATATATGTAATATACCTGTCCATAGATATGTAATGTACCTGTCCATATATATGTAATGTACCTATCCATGGATATGTAACTTACCTGTCCATAGATATGTAATGTACCTGTCCATATATATGTAATATACATGTCCATATATATGTAATGTACCTGTCCATATATATGTAATGTACCTGTCCATAGATATGTAATGTACCTGTCCATATATATGTAATATAACTGTCCATATATATGTAATGTACCTGTCCATATATATGTAATATACCTATCCATATATATGTAATGTACCTGTCCATATATATGTAATATACCTGTCCATATATATGTAATGTACCTGTCCATATATATGTAATATACCTGTCCATATATATGTAATGTACCTGTCCATATATATGTATTGTACCTGTCCATATATATGTAATGTACCTGTCCATATATATTTAATGTACCTGTCCATATATATGTAATATACCTGTCCATATATATGTAATATACCTGTCCATAGATATGTAATGTACATGTTCATATATATGCAATGTACATGTCCATATATATGTAATGTACCTGTCCATATATATGTAATATACCTGTCCATAGATATGTAATGTACCTGTCCATATATATGTAATATACCTGTCCATATATATGTAATATACCCGTCCATATATATGTAATGTACCTGTCCATATATATGTAATATACCTGTCCATATATATGTAATGTACCTGTCCATATATATGTAATATACCTGTCAATATATATGTAATATATCTGTCCATATATATGTAATATACCTGTCCATAGATATGTAATGTACATGTCCTTATATATGTAATGTACCTGTCCATATATATGTAATTTACCTGTCCATATATATATATGTAATATACCTGTCAATAGATATGTAATGTACCTGTCCATAGATATGTAATGTACCTGTCCATAGATATGTAATGTACCTGTCCATATATATGTAATATACCTGTCCATATATATGTAATGTACCTGTCCATATATATGTAATGTACCTGTCCATATATATGTAATGTACCTCTCTATATATATATATGTAATGTACCTGTCCATATATATGTCATGTACCTGTCCATATATATGTAATGTACCTGTCCATATATATGTAATTTACCTGTCCATATATATATATATGTAATATACCTGTCAATAGATATGTAATGTACCTGTCCATATATATGTAATATACATGTCCATATATATATATGTAATATACCTGTCCATATATATGTAATGTACCTGTCCATAGATATGTAATGTACCTGTCTATATATATGTAATGTACCTCTCTATATATATGTAATGTACCTGTCCATATATATGTAATGTACCTGTCCATAAATATGTAATGTACCTTTCCATATATATATATGTAATATACCTGTCCATATATATGTAATGTACCTGTCCATATATATGTAATATACCTGTCCATATATATGTAATATACCTGTCCATATATATGTAATGTACCTGCCCATATATATGTAATGTACCTGTCCATATATATGTAATTTAACTCTCCATATATATGTAATATACCTGTCCATATATATGTAATGTACCTGTCCATATATATGTAATATACCTGTCCATATATATGTAATATACCTGTCCATATATGTAATGTACCTGCCCATATATGTAATGTACCTGTCCATATATATGTAATTTAACTCTCATATATATGTAATGTACCTGTCCATTATATGTAATATACATGTCCATATATATGTAATGTACCTGTCATATATATGTAATGTACCTGTCCATATATATGTAATGTACTGTCCATATATATGTAATGTACCGTCCATATATATGTAATGTACCTGTCCATATATATGTAATGTACCTGTCTATATATATGTAATGTACCTGTCCATATATATGTAATTTAACTCTCCATATATATGTAATTACCTGTCCATATATATGTAAGTACCTGCCATATATATGTAATGTACCTGTCATTATATATGTAATGTACCTGTCCATATATATGTAATGTACCTGTCCATATATATGTAATGTACCTGTCCATATATATGTAATATACCTGTCCATAGATATGTAATGTACCTGTCCATATATATGTAATATACCTGTCCATATATATGTAATGTACCTGTCCATATATATGTAATGTACCTGTCCATATATATGTAATGTACCTGTCCATATATATGT